>CM074121.1:34817533-35417533 GCA_037177725.1 Cyamopsis tetragonoloba | reverse complement strand
CATTGTACAGATGTTCTCTTCGGAGGGAGTTGATACTAACACTTTGTAAGGTAGCTTAGACATAGGAAAATAAATTCTCTTTGCACAATCTACTAATATGAATGAGTGAGTTGCACCAGAATCAAACAGAATATTAACAGGTTTGGCTTTTATTAATCTCGTACCTTGGATAAGATCCTTGGAATGGTCAGCCTCCTCTACATTCAACGTATAAACCCGGCCTCTCACAAAATTCTTCTTCTTCTCCCTGTCCTCAGTTGGCTTCTGATCTTTGTCTGGACATTGCCAGCTGATGTGTCCCAGCTTTTGGCATATGAAGCAAGTCCTCTTGTTCTTGTAACATTCTCCTCTATGGAATTTCCCGCAAGTCTCACACTTCGAAATGATACCCTTGCCTTTGTTCACTTCCTTGTCCCTTTTCCCCTTTGAACTTCCTTCCTCCCTCTTGCATTTCCACAACAACTGTCTACTAGCCGACACCGCGGCCAAGGATTGCTCAGTAGGATGACATGCCTGAATCAAAGTCTGGTACTCCCGAATTTGCTAAGTAATTACCAAGTTCCTGACCTCGGGTCTGAATCCTTGCTCGAATCTCTTGGATTTCCACGCCTCGTCGGGTTAGTTCTGAAGGTTATTCGAAAATCTGGCTAAACTCTCGAATCTGGAAACATATTCATCTATCGTCATGTCCCCCTGTTGCAGTGTCAGAAATTCTATCTCCTTCTGGTCCTTCACATTTGAGGGAATATATTTGTTCAGGAACAAAGTTTTAAATCCCTCCCATGTCACATTACCTCCTGTTGCCTCCATATGTTCGCAATACCGTTTCCACCACTGTGCCGCTTCTCCTCTAAGTCTATAGGTAGCTAACTCCACCTTGTCCTGGTCGGCAGATCTAGTTATTCTAAATATCTCCTCCAACTGATCTAGCCACTCTTCTGCTATCATGGGGTCTCTTCCACCAGAGAAGATGGGTGGGTCGTGCCTATGGAAACTCTGATATCAGTCTACCCGTCCTTGTGCCTCCATCATTTGAGTCATGGCATGTGCCATTTGCTGTATTAACGAATAATCACTCGGAGTTGGTGTCGCATTGGTGTTAGCACGAGGTCTACCAAGTGGTCTGCCTGCCATGTCGTCCTGCATACAACGCACCACAATGAGTTGATCAGGCTCAATATAGTGAATCGCATACGGTCATCATCTCAGGTTAAGACAGGACTTATTTCTCTGGACTTTTATCTAAGTTACGCATTGGGGTAACACAGTCCGGATAGGACCAAACTGCTCTGATACCAAATTGTAACACCTAGATTTTTAGGGTAGTTTTTTTTTTATTAACAAAACGCAGCGGAATTTAATAAAATATATATACATATATCAAAATACAAGTGTTTCATCTATAGTCCAAAGAATATATACATGTCCAGCTAAGCTAGCCATACAACAATACAAATGACTACCTAAGTATCAGAAAAGGGCTGCAAAACGTCTCACGCGTTGACACCCTCCGAGTTCGAGCCACCTGCAATACTGTAACCGTCAATTATATGTCGGTTATATGCTCGACATATAACTGAGTAACCCGTCGGCAATGAAAACAGTTTTATACAGTATTACAGCCAGTCTAACTGGAAAACCGTCCCAAATGCAATCCTAGCAAACATACACACAACAAGGATGATCTCAATCACATAGATATGTATGAATGATCATTTTCAAATTCCATTTCTTTCCTCTTTTAACGGGAAACTCTGTGCACCGGGAATCCACCAAAATACGTGGCAGTAACGCGTATTGAGCTCATCATCATCACGGTCCTGGCGAGCGTCACCCCAAGGATCCTCATGCCGGGCTACTAACTCTCTCTTGAGCTAGCCAAGGGAACCATCTACCTCGTGAAGATAGTACCCTTTGTACTTAGACTACCTACCTCGTGAAGATAGCCTAGTACTTCAGGTTATTTTCCCCTTTTTCGGGATAACCCTACATTCTCATCTTTTTCCCATTTTCTGCTCTGTCCTCTTACCCGGTCTACTTTTGGTGGAACTTAACCCTCTTGCTCAACTTCAGTTGATTGGGAAAGATTCTCTTACTCGGTCTACTTCCAGCATAACTTACCCATTTTCTGCTCTGTCCTCTTACTCGGTCTTCTTCAGTTGATTGGGAAAGAGCCTCTTTTAACATTTCCATTTACAGTTCTAATGCATCACACATTCATATTTAAGAACATAGCGTACAAACAAGGGTTTCCAGTATCCTCTTGTCTGATTACAAACACACCACATTTGGATCCTATGTGACAGAGATGCTATATTCATATATATATTTGAACATGGTACTCCATATTCAAACACATATTTAAATATGGCACTACTAGGACCCTATCTTTTCCAACCACTTTGAAATCATTTCAATGTCAGATTCCAAGTTAGTGTCACATTTAACTCTGGAAAACCTTATTTATACCTTTAACATGTTTCACAACATCACATACATCATTCATCAACACAAAGCCTATCAAAATCATACTATATCAACCATATCATGCATATTTCAAACATAGTATGCATCATTTATCCGACTTAAACAGAACATAACAGTTTAATTTCCCTAATAACATATTCCTAGCCTTCCCTAGTCACATGTTCCTAAATTCAAAGTATTTAAGATTTGGGGTTTTTAGGGTTACCTGGAACTTCCTGAATCCTATATCCCTTAGCTTCCAGATCCAATCTCCTACTCCGGTTCCTTAGCTGTTTGGAACTTTAGTTTTATAAAATGGAAGCCTTAGGGTGAAAGAGTTGTGACTTAGTTGGTTTGGGAATAGATGTTTTTGGTGTGTGAGAAGCGAGGAAATCTGAAGAACAGCCCCTTTTGTGTCAAGGCACCCCTATTTATAGATTTTGGGTCCATATTCGAATATATATTCGAATATAGTGCCCCTGTTTTCATTTCCTCACCTACATATTTGAATATAAGCTTGCATATTCGAATACTATTCGAATATGGACATGCATATTCGAATACTATTCGAATATGACAAGGCATATTCGAATATTATTCGAATATGACAGTTCATATTCAAATATTTACTTCATCTTTGTTTCTCTTTTGACCTTTCTACTTACAACTAATCATTCTTCCTTTTCTTTGTGAATTGTAACCAAATCCCTTAGGTCCTAAGCCTCTAGGCCATGAAAAACTGCATATCCATATCTTATTTTATAAGTAAATTATCCCATATTTTATTTTATAAGCCACACTCGTACACATTTTAATTGATAAGAAAATACTCATAATTTTGAGTTCTAAACTATCATTTATATAAGTTAACACCAATTCTTTTTATTTCAAGACTATCAATTATATAAGCCAATACTCGTACATATTTTTTTATATTCAAAACTAGCAAATCATAGCAAAATTATGTCAAAAAATCATAGATAATTAAAATATTCTTTTAAGAAAATTTAACTTTAATATCGTATAAGGTAATTATAAGTCTTGATATTATAAGTGTAGATGATATGCATTATTTGATGACATATTACACAATCAACTAATAATGAATAATAACAAATATAAGATGGTGTTATATAAACATAGTAATTAGATATATAAATGTGTTAGACTAATTTTGCTTTAATAAAAAATTCTTCAAATGTCATGTTTCAATATGATAGCGTTGTCCCGTAATAAAGTCAATTTGTTCTATAATAATTGAATATTTAAACTTCTTACAAAATTTAAGTCTTAATTAAACAATCTTTTAAAATACTTTTTAAATCCACTAAATTTAAGTTATTTGATCACTCTCTATATATATGATAATATACCAATAAACTTTAGAAGACTCCAGCATATCTATTAGTTAGAACTTTAAAAATTTGAGTATTTAAACATTAAAATAGTTAAGTAAGACATGTATGGAACTTTAAATTAAAAACTTTTTGAACTCCACATTTCTATATAATTCTAACAAAAAAAGTTATCTTTAAAATTATTTTTCAACCGATATATCCAAATAAAAAAATTATATCATAATTTAATTTACTTATAACATAATATATTTTTTTATCCACTTATAATATAATATATTGTCTTTTGAGTATTAGAAATATGCACAAAGATTTTTATGTTCCCACTACTTGTCCCCCTTTTTTTTTGGATATTCACTACTTGTCCCTTTAAAACAATGCAAACAAAACAATAGTATAATTAGATAAATATATAGATGGAAGTTATGAAACCAATATAATTCCAGATTTTTATTGAAATTGTGATGTTCGATATAAATAAAATTTAATAGTAATTTTTAATAAAAAAACAAATATTTATTTATTACTTGACCATTGCCCGTTGACAGCACCATATTTTATAACTCAATGAAAATACCTGAAAATAATTTTTAATTTTTAAATTAGTTTAATAAGAATTCATTTTATAGAAGAACATTCAAAAATTAATTTAATTACTTTTTCATAAAAAATATTACATACACAAATATAAGACCCTCTCCAATGGAGAGGTATTTAACTAAGTTCTTATGAATTAATTTATTATATTTTGCTGGGTCCCACGTATATATATCACTTTATAAATTTAAGCACCCAAAACACTCCAATGCAAGTTCTTAAATAAGCATTTCGGATGGGACCCACATATAACCACAAATTAACTATCTCATATTTATTTTTTCATTTTTAATACGAATTAGACTCACTCTTTTTATAAGAACCAGGTGCTAATTTAAGCAACTTTGCTCAGCATACTCCAAAGGAGATGAAGTACTTAGCTAGGGTACTTAAATAATAAGAACTCATTTAAGAGATGTTCTAAGATTCTTATTCTTAGGTAATCAAGTAAGATCACACTATCTCTTTTAAAATCTATATCTATCTATCTATATATTATATCAATATTATATATATATATATATATATATATATATATATTAAAACAAAGCCTAAAACTAAGAGATTGACACATAAAATACATACTTTCACACCATTTTGTCACATCAGTTTCTTTATCAATATGGCACAATTTACTTACAACACCAAGTAACTTTTCTTTTCTCCTACCACCATCAATCCTCTCTTTAATTTTTCATGAGTTGCATCCTCTCTAACTTCTCTTTAAAAAATTGCTATAACTTGAACATGCATTCTCAATAAATATTTTTCCGATATTATTAAGAGTTAAAAGGAAATAGTTAATTAAAAATAATAATAATGTTATAACTAAAATTTAACTATAATTAATGTATTAAAAATTAACTATATTTATTAATATATATATATATTTATTTTCAATTAATAGATATTTCAATTAACGTTAATTAGCTTTTTAAAATTTCAAAAACTAATACTTTTAAAATTTGTTTACTAAGATTATAAAAATTTCATTATGCAAAAGATAAAAAATTATTAAATAATTTCATGATCAAAATAAAAAAATTTATATCTTAATATACTAATTTTTAAATAACTTAAAATTTAATATTTTTAATAAATTTAATTAACAATTTAAACATTTACATCTTTTACTATAAATTATAATCTATTTAGAATATAACTAAAAAATTTTACAAAGTAAAATTTCAGTTACACTTTAGCAACAAAAACAATATTTATATAAATAGACATATTTTTATTAAAATTATACATCTTAAAAATAAATTATTATCTCTACATTCTATATTCTCTTTAAAACTATCAATTATAAGTCAAAGTGACGTTGAATGCATAATACATAATATGAGGTATTTTAGAAATAAAAACATATGTTTTTAGGGGATAGAGTATCTTCATTCCAAAAAAATAATCATCAACCTATCTATTCAGAAATACTTTTATCAAAAGTTAATTTTATTTTTAAAATTTTTAATAAAATAAACGACTCATTCCTATATGTATTTTTATATTTCTTCGTTTATCTTATTAATGTCATATAATTTTTAAAATAATATCTAAAAATAAAATACTTTTGATGTTTACCTAATATTATTTTCTTGTGAATGCATAATATTCAAGAACTCAATACATAATATGAGATAATTTAGTCATCGAAGTCCGATCTTTTAGGCTCTAGAATATCTACAAAAAAATAAAATCGGCAACCTATTTTTTCATAAATAATTTTATCAAAGTTAATTTTATTTTTAAAACTTTTACTAAGATAAACAAGTCATTCATATATGTTTTTTTTATATTTCTTCATTTATCTAATTTTAATTTCATATAATTTTTTTATACATAGTTCATATAATTGTTTAAATAATGTCTAAAAATCATAACAATTATTATATATATTTACCTAAAATTATTTTCTTCTCCAATCAAATTCATGAAATTTAATTATAATAAGTTTGGTTCTAAAAAAATTATTTCACAAAATAAATGAAGTGTTTTTTTCAGTCACAAGGTTTTCGTTACAATTCTGTTTGAAATATTTATGTAACAATTCTATTTAATATGAATTCATGTTTATTTAGGTAAATTATTCATATTATAAATTATAAAAATCTATAAACAACATTATATGTTAGTATAATTTTTTCCATGTATCCGCGCATTGCGCGGGTCACCCTCTAGTAATATATTAAAAGAGAACCTAATGCTAGATTATTGACACCTCAGCCTTATAGTATAACACTATTTTGTCACATAAGCATTTTAATCTATTTGACACAACCAAACTCAAGAACCACTACAATCATTCTCTCACTACAAAGAATATTAGAACCATAATTTGTAATTCATTAATTGGGCTTAAGTCTCAATTAATATAAAAGAAATAAATTAACAAAATAAATCATCTTAATAACCATTTTGTTTTAATAATAATTAACCAAATTATAAAAAAGAATTTTAAATTTTTAATGGTTAAAATTAAACATATATTTTAATATATACTAATTTTTAAATTGCGTAGCATTTAGTAGTTTAGTTTACAATATGTTTAGAATATCATTGAAAAATTGTTGCAAGTTATTATTATTTCTATAAATTCTATATTTTTTAGAAAATTAAACTAGCAATATAAAATAAATTAGCATGGAATATTACAACATTGAATACCTCAACACACAACAAGATGATATCAATATTTGAACGAGTTGTTTGACGGTAGAATATATTTATTTCAAAAACTAATCAATAACCTATTACTTTAGAAATAATTTCCCAGATCAAAGATATCATTTTAATTTTAAAAAACTCTTACTATGACATACTCATTTACATTTTTTCTCTATATTTCTCCATCCTTCTTATGATTTAATATCGTATACTTTTTAAAATTATATATAAAATCAAAACACTTTACATATTTACCTTAAATTATTTTCTTCTTCAGGTCAAGTCATGAAAATTAATTTTAATTAGTTTTTTTATGCAAATAAATGTTCTTCAAATGATGATAAATATGTTCTTATTCATAAGGTTTTTACTACAATTTTATTTTTAATCTATTTTTACATGAATTGTAAGTTTTTTTACATAAATTATTCACACCTTTCGTAAATAAAGATTTAAATTTAATAATTTGTAAATAATATTTTCTTTAAATCAATAAAATTTAATCAGCCAAATTATATAATATTTTTATGAAAATGTAAAAAAAAACTAGTTAAACTTTTTAATCGTTAAAAATAAACATTTTATAAGTTAATATACTAATTTTAAAATTACTTGTGTTGTGATCTAACCTAACAGGAGTGTTGGACGAGCAAGATGGTCTTCTTGATCAGCAAAAGGCAGTAAGATCACTTCAGGGTCCTGAGCTCCGGCGGCGGTGGTGTGCACCTGCAAGCACTCTGACGCCCAAGTCAGTGAGTGAATTAGGGTTTGTATATGTGATAATATTTTGTACGTACCTTGCATGGTGCATTATGATAGTATTTATAGAGTGAGGTAAATGACCTAAATGTGGTCCGTATTGGGCCTGTATCTGTGCCTGGGCCCAATCCTCATCAGCTGGGCCTTGATAATAGGTCGCGCCCAACTTACCGGGATGCTGGCGGTAATTGGTGGCTACTCGACCCGACATGTAAGTGTCTATCCGGGATGCCATTATTTTGGTCCACAGCAGTTGCCCCCCAAGTCGTCAAACTCTTCTTGGGAGAGGTTGGCGAGTTCATTCGTCATGCCAGGCGGATGTTAGATGGCGATTCTGGAAATGTCACAAGATGACAGTTGGTTTTCTTTTTGGGCGCGTGTATTTCACGCACCCCACTCTGGGCACTGTGCGCGATGATTAGCGTGGTTTTTGGGCCCCACATCCATTAAGGTGATGTGACGGTTTTTATTTTATTTCTTTTCACCCGTTACATTTTACCTCTTTTCTTCCTTTCAAGTTTTCACTTTTCTCTCTTCGCGCTTCAACCTGTTCATCTTCCCCTGGGAATAGTTTTCACAACTCTTCCTCTTCTTCGTGCCAAAGTTGCAACCATTCTTTTTTCATCAACAACTTTATTTCTCAATAACAGGTATTGCTTCTGTTCCTTATCAACTTATAATTTGTGTGATTCTTTCCTGATTCTTGGGTTGTTCTGTTATCCCCTTCCCATTCTTTAGGGTTTAGTTGTAGTTTCTGGGTTTCTTTTCTTCAAAAATGGCCGATAATGTTATCGTGTTGGCGAGTGATTTTTCCTCGGAATCCAATGATACTGAGCTTCTTGAGATTTTTGCGAGGGGGCTTCGAACGCATAGGTCTTCTAATGAGCCAAAACCTTGTTCAGGTACGCCCTCCATAGCCAACCATGACTATTGTGAATCTTCCCATTTTTGGTTTTACCCATTGTATTCTCGGCGAGTGGAGAGTGGTGAATCAGTTACCCAGAGTGTGGATGGGTCGTTCAATACTTTAAACCCAGAGCCTTCTACACTTCTTCTTGCATCAGCCCATCTTCCTGATGAATATAGTTCCGAGAGTTCTGTCCCTGTCAAACAAGGTTCAGATCGTCGTGCTCCCGTCAATTTTATTCCGGTGGGGGATGAAGTTGAGTCTTCCCATCCCGGGGATCCTCCAGAAGATAGGGAATCTATACCGTCATCTATGAAACATTCCTTAGATTCTGAGTCTGACCCTAATTATGTTCCCTCTTTTCATAGTTATTCATCCCCGGGATCTGATTCTGCTTTCTCTTGTCGTGTAGATATGGAACCTGCTCAGGGTGACATTCCAATCTCGGTGGCTCCGGGATCATCCGATGGTGTACCGGCTTCGTCCGATGCCAGGGGTTCCGAGGTTGTCGTACGAGGGGTGGGCGAACCCAGTACTTCCCAACCTAGAATTGAATGTCCCCCTGATTTCTAAGAACTAAAGAATATTTGGGGGATGTTATGGGTTCCCTGGGATATCATTCGGGAGGAGTGTTCGGTGAAGGATGGTCGCCGGCTCAGGAAGGTGGAGAAGCGCTGGAGGAAATGCTTTCTCTATGGGTCCAACACTCCTGGGACTGACGTCAAGGCCGATCCCTCATCAAACCATAAGTTGGTTATCCCGAGTAAGAAGGAAAGGATCTGAACGCCAGCATTTGAGGGTGAAGGTTCTTATATCATGATGCTGGAGTCTTTGTGGCATCAACTTAAAATTAGGTTCCCTTTCTCTTACCTCCAGATTGAAGTTCTGCACCACCTCCACCTCGCTCCTACCCAGCTTCATCCCAACGGTTGGGGGTTCCTTTAGACCTTCGAAGTCTTCTGCTGGGCTCAAGGCTGGCATTGTTCTTCGACCTTATTCATGTACATCTTTGGTCTTTATCGCAGTCCTGCAAGGAAAAAGTGGGTGTCCCTTTGTCACCGCTCCGGGATCCCTCAACTGTTCGTTCCTTACGAAGAGTCCTTCAAGGCCTATAGGGATATTTATGTTAAAGTCGTCCCTCGAGCCAAAGATTGTACTCCCTTCTGGATGGGGAAGGATAAGCAGCCCTTGTTCCCGCTCTACTGGACGGAGGACCATTTTCAGAGGTCTCTATCCTTGAAGGAATTGGAAATTGGCTTCCTAGAGGAGGAAGATCAACAAACCTTCAGGAATTTGTGTGCCTTTGTTGAGCGAGGGGGGATACCTATCCATTGTAAGGATGTGATTGGAGTATCTCGTCGCGACCAGGCGACATGCTTATGTAGGGCATTGTCCTTTAGTGTGGAAGGCTGTTTTCTTTCGTGTTATGTTGGTTATTTTTCAGTTTTTATTAACAAATGTCTTTCTTGCTTTTGCAGCTAAGATCATGGCCAATTATGCCATCCAGAAACAAAAGCGAGATGCAAGGGAAAAGGGAAGGTTGTTGCCTCTGGTCCACCTCCTTCTCCTGCTCCGGTTCCTGCACCTGTCCCGGTAATCCCTACCGGGATTAGAATCTCGGATGCAGTTCCTGCCAGGGGAGCTTCTCCCGTTAAGAGGTCTGTACCTCCACCTTCCGGGGCTGAGGTGGCTACCTCAAATCCAAAACGTCGTCGCGTGACTAAGTCTGGTATGCTCTTATAACCGAGGTTTCTAATTTGTATGGGAATCATGTATTGTCTCCTCATCTTGATCAGTTCGATTTGTAGGTGACCAACCTGGTGGTGCCCAAGGGACTTCTGCCAGGATGACCCCGATTTAAATGGCGCCCTTCTCTACTCCTTCTTCTGCCTGGGAAGGGTTCCAATCACCTTTGATTAAGTTCCAGCACGGGACTTTTTCACCAAGGGTGGAGCCTCTGCCGTGAAGGTATATGTTTTGTCATTTGATCTCGTCAACTTTATGATGATTAATCTCGGTATATATATGTTTAACGTCTTCTTGTTGTTTTTGTCTTTGTAGGAGCAAGCCAAATCCCTTATGGGCTGGACGCCTATGAGTATGGCTATGCTCCAACACGTTCATGACCAAACAGAAGACATGGGCCAGGCTTCTTCTTTGAGGGCTCAGCTGCGGGACCTCCGTGATGACATGGAGCTCAAGGATGCCTTGATCCAGAGTGCCAAGGAATCAGAATCCCGGGCTGAGAAGGAACTTGCTTCTTTAAAGGAGAAGTTCTCTCATATGGAAAAGGAGTTTGCCAGGGAGAAAGAGAAGGTTGCTGGCTTGGATGCTAAAAACTCCAAGCTGAAGGGCAAGGTTTTTCAACTGAAGACTAAGGCGGAGGAAGATGGTTCTACTCTTAGCCTTCTTCAGTCCGAGCTTTTGGGGTCGGCTTCGAAGCTCCACGAGACGCAAGTTGAGCTGCGGGAGACTCAAGAGAAATTGGAGGAGGCTTATCAAGATATGGATACTACGGTGGATGATTCCTACCGTGATTGTGTGAAGACCCTCCTCTTCTTGAATCCCGGGATTGAGTTGAACACTCGTGGGCTTTGCAAGTATCATGGCATGAAGGATGGGATGTTCATGGACTTTCATGATCCTCACAATCTCGTGCCTATTGATCCTACTGATCCCAGGCTTGAGCCTTTCGACTGCAGCACTCCTCCTCTTGTCGATGTCGTTCAAGAGCCTGCAGATGAGCATGCCGGCGGAACTGAATGATCTACCTGTTATTTTTGTTTTGCTCTATTCTTCTTTTGTATCAAATCAACATTTGTAGACTTTTTCATCCCGGTTTTCTGGGTTGATTTTAATGCATTGTGGTTTATGCTTATTTTGCTTCTATGCTTCTCAGACTTTATTTATTATGTTTCTGTATGTCGCTGAGGCATGACCATTTCAAGGTGCCTCTAAATCTCGCTTGACATGGAGATTTTTCATGCCGTTTGAATTGTTAGGGATACATTTGTGATGTCGCCCTTTTAGCTCCTCAATAGGAGAGAAAGTAGTTTGTACTTTCTCTAAGTTTAAGTTGAAGTGTGACCTTGGTGATACTTCATGCTTCTTTATGGCTAGGGTTAACCCGTTTAAGGTCCCTATTGAGTCTGTAGTAGAGAATTACCCGTGATAGTATCTTGACTCATTGTTAGCCTTGTGTGTACGTCGGTTTCTACTTGTTGCCGACATCTCAATCTCAGATTATTTGTACTTCTCATACTTTCTTCCGATCTGTTTGCTATTAAGAATTGAACTAACTTGTTTGTGTAAGAGTGAATAGAATGCTACTTTATTAATAATAAGAAGCAAATAACAAATGGGGGCCTCGTTAAAACCTCTAGCAGTAAAACCCTCCTTAGGGATAAAACCTGCTATAGGAAAAAGAGTAGACCTTTATTACAAAGAATGTAAATTACATAACTTAACTATAATAACGCCTTAAGTCTGCGACATTAAGCATTCTTGGAATCTCTTTGCCTTTGAGAGTCTCTAGATGATATGCTCCATTAGCTGCGATGGTCTTGACCCGGAATGGGCCTTCCCAATTTGCTCTAAGCTTTCCGTCTTTTGCATTCCGATTTCCAATACTGGCTCTTCTTAGGACTAAGTCGCCAGGTTGGAATCTTCTTGGGACAACCCTCAAGTTGTATCTCTGTGCTACTTGTTGTTTTCGGGATAACTCTTTGATTCTGGTAGCTTCTCGGATTTCTTCGACCATGTCGGAATCTTCTCTGAGTAGCTGCTCATTTTCTTGTGCGGGATACATGACCCTCCAAGATGGATGCCCGATTTCTACCGGGATTATGGAGTCTGATCTGTATACCATTCGAAATGGAGTTTCTCCAATGGAGCTATGGGGAGTAGTTCTGTAGCTCCAAAGTACTTGATAAAGGTCTTCCACCCAACTAGTTCCATCTTTCTCACACCTCTTTTTCAAGCCATTAAGTATGACTTTGTTGGCGGACTCTGCTTGTCCATTTGATTGTGGATGTTCTACACTGGCAAAATATTGCTTGATGTGGAGCCCTGCTAGCATTTCTCAGAATTCTTTGTCGGTAAATTGGGTCCCATTATCACAGATGACTTCTGCTGGGATACCAAACCGGCATATTATTTGCCGGAAGACAAAATTCTGGGCTTTAACTGATGCTATGCTGGCTAAGGGTTCCAATTCAATCCATTTAGTGTAATAATCAACAGCAACAATAAGATGTTTGAACTAACCTGTAGTTGGCGTGAAAGGTCCTAAGAGGTCCAAACCCCAAGTGTGAAAAGGCCAAGGGGTGGAGATGCTATGCAGATCTTCGGCCGGGATGTGGGATAGTGGACTATGTTCTTGGCACTTTTGGCATTTCTTCATGTGGTCAGCTGCGTCTTTGTTCATGGTTGGCCAAAAGTATCCTGCCCGTAAGGACTTCCTTGCCAACGATTTGCCACCAATGTGGTGACCGCAGCTTCCTTCATGCACTTCAGTGAGAACATACCATGTTTCGGATGGTCCAATGCATTTAAGGAAAGGAGTTGATAGTCCTCTTCTGAATAGTTGTCCTTCTATCACGGAATATCGGGAGGCATTTTGTACCAACCGCTTTGCTTCGCGGGCATCTGTTGGGATTGTGCCTTTAGTGATATACTCTATTATTGGAGTCCTCCAATCTTCACTTTCAACCTGCAAAATAGAACAAGGAGAAGGGAGAACTTCTTCTACCACTGACTTCAAAGTTGAGGATGACTTGGTGCTGGCCAATTTTGAAAGTAAATCAGCGCGACTGTTCTCTTCTCTCGGAATGTGCTTGATCTCAAACTTAGAAAGACCAAGTAGACTTTCTTTAACCTTTGCCAAGTATCTTTGCAACAATGGCTCTCTTGCCTGGTATTCCCCTTTTATCTGGGATACCACCAATTGGGAGTCTGAACATAAAGTAATCGCGGTAGCCCCTAGCTCCTTTGTCGCGCGTATCCCGGCTAAACAGGCTTCATATTCTGCTTGATTATTGGAGGTTGGAAATTCAAATTTTAGAGAATATTCTATAGTTACCTCCTCATCGTTTTCCATTAGTATGCCTGCGCCTGCTCCTTTGGGGTTTGAGGACCCATCAACGTAAATGGTCCAGGATCCTTTTGGCTCCTCTCCGGAATGTGTCATCTCGGCTACAAAATCAGCCAAAGCCTGTGCTTTGATTGCCTGACGTGGTTCATACGAAATATCGTACTGTGATAATTCTACTGCCTAGGTCATCATTCTTCCTGCCAAGTCAGGTTTATGCAAGATTTGTCTAATGGGTTGATTAGTTCTTACCGTGATGGGATGACATTGGAAGTATGGCCTCAACTGCTGGGATGCAAATAGCAGGGTATAGGCGACTTTCTCAAGCCGCTGGTAGTTCAACTCCGATCCCTGTAGCGCCTTAGAGACAAAATATATCGGACTCTAGTTCCGGGATTCTTCCTTTACTAAAGCCGCACTGATTTCTTCATTGGTGACGGTTAAGTAGAGATATAAGACCTGTCCAGGATCTGGGCGAGATAGAACTGGTGGACTTGAGAGGATCTTCTTCAACTCCTGGAAAGCTTCTTCGCAATCTACATTCCATTGGAAGTCTTCCTTACGCCGTAAGGTCTTGAAAAAAGGTAAGCATTTCCTGGCTGAATCTGGAAGGAATCTCATCAATGTTGCGATCCTTCCAATTAGCTGTTGGACCTCTTTAATAGTTCTGGGACTCTGCATATTCAACATGGCAGTACACTTGTTGGGGTTGACTTCGATCCCTCGACTGGTTAGCATGAAACCCAAGAATTTTCCGGCTTCGACCCTAAAAGTACATTTGTTAGGATTTAGCCTTAAGTCATACCTGCGTAGCTGTTGGAAAGTTTCATGCAAGTCAACCACCGGATCTTTGTCTTCTGGAGTCTTTACTATCATATCGTCAATATAGACTTCAAGGATTCTGCCAATCTGTTCTTTGAAGACTTGGCTCATCATCCGCTAGTAAGTTGCTCCGGCATTCTTCAAACCAAACGGCATCATAGTGTAGCAGTAAACACCCATATCGGTGATGAAAGCCGTTTTCTCTTGATCTTCAGGGTACATCGGGATCTGGTTGTAACCAGAGTAAGCATCCATGAAAGATAGATATTTATAACCTGCACAGTTATCAACAAGTTTATCGATGAAAGGCAAGGGGAATGGATCTTTGGGGCATGCTTTATTCAGATCTGTGTAATCTGTGCACATTCTCCACTTCCCGTTAGCCTTTTTTACCATCACCTCATTTGAGAGCCAATCTACATATCGTATTTCTCGGATGAACCCTGCGTCTAGCAACTCCTTCACCTGTTTTCCTATAGCTGCTTGTCTTTCTGGACCCATTTTTCTCTTCTTCTGGGCCATCGGGATAGATCCTGGTTTCAAAGACAAGCGGTCGCACACAAATTCAGGGTCAACTCCGGGCATGTCGGAAGAAACCCAATCAAATAGGTCTTTATTCGTCTTTAACAACTCAATGAGTCGCTCTTTGATCACGGGGGGTAAGTTTGCCCCTATCTTGACAGTATGATCTTCTTTAAATCCTATCTGGACTAAGATATGGTCCCCTTCTGGTTGAGGTCGTTGATATTCAAAGTCTGCTCTGGGATTTAGGTTAGTCATCATGACCCCTGCATCCCGCATCAAATCACGTGTCTCCATCTTTTGCTTCCCTTTCTCTTCTGCCGTTACTGGCAAAATGGATGGTGATTTCGTGATTTTAAGGCTTTCTTGATAACATTTTCGCACATCACTGCTCTTTCCACGGACAGTTACTACTGAGCCATCTTCTCCTAGAAACTTCATGGCTAAAAGGATGGTAGAGACTATGGCGCCAAGGCTGTTCAGGGTTGGTCGCCCAATGATTGCATTGTAAGCTGAGGGGCAATCCACCACTATGAACCTAGCGGGAATTGTTTTGGTATTTGGCTTTTTGCCAAAATTCACCTTAAGGTCAACATATCCTTTGGGAATGATTGTATCTCCAGTGAAGCCAATTAAGCTACCTTTATGGGGGATTAAATCCTTGGATCCTAATCCCATTTTATCAAACAGGCTCCAGAACATAATGTTAGCTGAACTTCCTTGATCAATGAAGATTCGATGGACTTCGAAACCGTTCAGATTAGCTGCTATGACCAATGGTTCATTATCCCAGATCCATTCTTCCGGGAAATCTGCATCTGAGAAAGATAGCACTGGGTTAGTTACAGCAGTTACCTGGGAACAAGAATCCCTGACATCTCGGGTCCTCTTCTTGTTTTCGAGACCCTTTAAGCTGGCTCCTCCAGCTATAACTTGAATTATTCCCTTAGGGGGGGATTCCTGTGCTTGTCTTGGGCTCCGGGATCTCTGACGGATTTCAGCTCGTTGATCTCGGTTCCTAGGAGGGGATCTGGGTGTTTGTGTCCGAGAAGAAGGACTTCGGCGACGATCCCGCCTTTCTGGGGATGCCTGGGCATAATTTCTCAACCTCCCTTGTCGGATCAACTTTTCAATTGCATCCCGGAGTTGGATGCATTCATTGGTAGAATGTCCACGATCCCGATGGTATTCACAGTACTTATTTTTGTGCTTTCCAACTGTTTTCAAAGGTGGTGGCCGCTCTCTTTGTTTAGAATGCATCACTTCTTTCTACACTGAAGCTGGCGGGACTATTAGCGGAGTGAAATTGTTGAAAAGACCCTTGCGCTTCTTGGGAGACCTATCCCGGGATTTGTCGTCTTTACCCCGGGATTGGTTTGGAGGGACAATTTTTGCGTTGTCATCCTTCTTGGCGGCTTGGGCCTTCTCCCACTCTTCTATTCTGATCCACTTTTCGGCCCTAACCTTCAAGTCATCCATGGAGGTGGGCTTATCTCCAGCCAGTTGCTTGGCGAAGGCTCCTGGCTTCAATCCTCTTACAAAGAAATATAACACCAAGTTAGGTTCAACATTCCTAACTTCTAATACTTCATTGTTAAAACATGTTATATAGTCTCGTAGAGATTCATCTTTTCCCTGTTTAACCGTTTCTAAGTGGAATTCAGATTTGAACTGTCTTTTACTGCTAGTGAAATGAAGAATAAACTTATCTTTGAGAGTTTTCCAGTTGTTGATGGACTGTGGTAGAAGGTCTAAGAACCAACGACTTGCAGCCTCTGACAATGTGAGGGGGAAGGCACGACATACAATGGCCTCATTCACCCCTTGAAAGTACATGGCCCTTTCAAAAGTGCTGACATGTAGAGTGGGATCCTTGGTTCCGTCGTATTCCTTCAGCTTCTTTGCAAATTGGAATCCATGAGGAAGGGCATGGGACATTATCCAAGGCGTGAAGGGATTGTCAATGTACCCGAAATCCGGGACATTTTTGGCCATGTGCTCTTGGTTACCGGCAGGTGGTCCGGCTTGCTGGCCCCCAGGGGGGACAGGTGGCGGGTTTCCCCCTCAACCCGAGATTGATGTGGGGCCCCTTCATGTCGGTGACTTACCCGTCCTTCCTGTTGCCTTTCCTGAGTTTTTAGATTTCCTTCTTTATCTCCTTCAGCTACGGATTTCCGTTGCTGTTTTTCCGCGTTGTCATTATCTTTTTCTAGATTTTTAGGGTTTGGATGGGTATGCCTCTCAGCTCTTTCCTCTTCTGAATCATCTTCGATAACAACATGCTTACCCTTCCGCTGTTGCTCTTTGAGATCTGCGATCTCTTTGGCTTGGGATTGCACCAGCTGTTGCAGTTTGCGGAATTCTGCTTCAATATCAAAATGCTGGGATGCCCTTGCTTGATTCGACGCACCAGCCTGCTATCCAGCTCCTTGGTTTTGCACGCTGGGATCGTTGTAATCCCTATTTCTGGTTGAGCCAACCATTGTTGATGATGGATGGAAGCGAATTTTTTTGTTGCGTTCCCCACAGACGGTGCCAATGTTGTGATCTAACCTGACAGGACGAGCAAGATGGTCTTCTTGATCAGCAAAAGGCAGTAAGATCACTTCAGGGTCCTGAGCTCCGGCGGCAGTGGTGTGCACCTACAAGCACTCCGACACCCAAGTCAGTGAGTGAATTAGGGTTTGTATATGTGATAATATTTTGTACGTACCTTGCATAGTGCATTATGATAGTATTTATAGAGTGAGATAACTGACCTAAATACGGTTCGTATTGGGCCCGGATCTATGCTTGGGCCCAATCTTCATCAGCTGGGCCTTGATAATAGGTCGCGCCCAACTTACCGGGATGCTGGCGGTAATTGGTAGCTACTCGACCCGGCATGTAAGCATCTATCCGGGATGCCATTATTTTGGTCCACAACAACTTGACATTTAGAATTTTAATTTATAATTTATTTATAATATTGCAGAAAAACATTTTTACAAATTACTTCTCTATATTTTATATTCTTAAATAAACTTTTAATTAAAGTCAAAGTAAATTAACATGGAATACTGTAACTAACATCCAAGATCTAAATACACTAGATGTTTATGAAATTTCTTCTTTCGAAAAAATAATCAACAAACTATCTGTTTAACAATAATTTTCTTAGACAAAAAGATAGTTTTAATTTTCATATTCTTACTATGACACATTCATATGTGTTTTTTCGTATTTCTCCATCCATCTTATTTTAATTTAATGAAATTTTAAAAATAATATCTAAAAATAAAAACAATTTTTATGTTTACCTAGAATTATTTTCTTTTTAAGCTCAATTCATGAAAATTTATTATAATTACTTTTGTTTTTGAAATGCAAAATTTTTTTATTCTAAAGTTTTTATTTTTCATTCCTAAGGTTTTTACTATATTTTTTGTTTTAAACTATTTTTACATAAATTACAAGTTTATTCATATAAATTATTCACTTCTTTTGTTAAGAAAAGTTAGATGTTATTTAAAAAAATTGATGAAGTTAATGAATCCGCGCATCGATCGGGTTACCGTCTAGTTGTTACTAATTTGAGCTTTTATACCCCATTAAATATAAAAAAAATATTGTTACTAACTAGATAAATTGAAGTACTATTGAATAATTTAATAACAAATAACAAATTATCAAGTGTTTTATAGTTCAACAAAAATAAACAAAATAGAGTGCTTTTACAAATGAATAATTTAACATAGTTACCCAAAAATAAAAGAATTATGTGAACCGTGTGACCACATCATGTTTTGTTTAAAATTCAAAATGTATTTGATGTGTGTGAGAGATATTATCCTCTATCCAACATTGTCCAATAGGAATTACACAAATAAATGAATATTCAAAACTTAATAACAGCTTTCTGAATCATAGATCAGAAAGCTCCACGAAGGAGAACGACGAACAGGGTGATGAAACCCTTGAGAGGAAAAGAAACGAGAGACAACGTGATTGAAGAAGATGAAACTTACTTAGTTTATTAATTGGAAAACAGATTACATATATAGAGCTCTAATATTAACAGGTAAAGGGAAAAGGGGACAAAAGAGCAAAAACTAAAGAGTCCTAAAGGAACATTACAATATTTACAAAGAAGCCCTTAAAGAGAGGAAACTAAAACTTAATTGCTGCAAGGACCTGTGTCTTGGTGAGGAGTTTCTGCAACTGAGTCATCTTCATCTAGAGATTGATGAACTTTATCCGGTGATATCCCCCTGCAAGATGGAGAATGGATATCCATCATTCCCAACTTGGAAAGGATTGTGAAGAAGTCTTCACCAGCCAGAGGTTTGGTCAGAAGGTCTCCAAGCTGGTGTTCTGAGCGAATTGGCATAAGATGGATCAACTTTTCTTCAATCTTGTGTCGGATGGTGTGACAATCCAGATCAATGTGCTTCGTTCTTTCATGGAAGGAGTCATTTTTGGCAATGTGAATGGCTGACAAGTTGTCACAGAAGAGGTTGCATGGTTTGCTGAGAGGCATACGCATGGCAGATAGCAGGTTTGAGATCCATTGTATTTCGCAGGATGAGACTGCTAAAGCTTTGTATTCAGCTTCTACTGAGGATCTAGATGGACATGTCTGCTTTTTGGCTTTCCAGGAGATAAGAGCATGTAGGTGGAAATCCGATGTTGCAGGGAAGAAAAGACCTTTCCCTGGTGATTTTTTCAAGTATCTGACAACACGAATAGCAGCTTGATAATAAATGTCTGAAGGATTGTCCATGAATTGGCTAAGTTGTTGAACACTGTAGGAGATGTCAACTCTTGTTGATGTTAAATATATTAGTCTTCCAATCAATCTACGATATAAGAGCTTGTCCTACAATAGTTTGCCCATCTTTTTAGACAATCTTAGAGAGGAATCCATAGGTGTTTTAGTCGGTTTGCACCCTAGTAAACCAATGTCAGAAAGGAGTTCTAGGCAATACTTGCGCTGGTTCATGGAAATACCCTTTGGAGATCTTGCAAGTTCTAACCCCAGGAAGTACTTTAGATCTCCTATGTCTTTGATGCCAAATTTTGTGTTCAGGGAGTCCTTCACAAATTGGATGATATCAATGTTGCAGCCTATTATAACAAGGTCATCAACATAGATAAGAATGAAGGTGCAAGCTGAAGTGGTGATGTTGATGAAGAGGGTGTCATCAGCAGCTGACTAAGAGAAGCCATAAGAGCGTAGAGTGTTCATCAAGGTTGTGAACCATTGTTTGCTAGCTTGTTTTAGGCCATAGATGGATTTGGTGAGTAAGCAAACTTGATTTAGTTTGGGTAGCTTGTAGCCTTGAGGAGCTCACATATAAACAACTTCATCAACCATTCCATGGAGAAAAGCGTTATCCACGTCCAGTTGGTGAATGAACCAACTCTTTGCAGCAGCAATAGCCAAAAGTAACCGTAGGGTAGTGATCCTAGCAACCGGTGAAAAAGTGTCTTGATAATCCACGCCTTCAACTTGGGTGTAGCCCTTGGCCACTAGACGTGCTTTGAACCTGTCCACGCTTCCATTTTGTTTTTGTTTTATCTTAAACACCCATTTGCATCCAATGGGTCTTGTACCGTTAGCAAGATCAACAATCTTCCAAGTATGATTTCTTTCCAGAGCTTGGATCTCAACATCCATAGCAGTAATCCACTTTGGATCCTTAGCAGCTTGACTGAAGTTTCGAGGTTCTGAGACAGAGGTTATGTTTGCAAGGAAGTGTGTGTGATTCATGTCGATCCTGTCATAAGACAAAACAGAATAAATGGGATGAGGAGTGTTTTTAATTGAGCTAGACGAATAGAACTGAGACTCCCCTGGTTTAGATAGCATGTTCAGGTGATAGTCCTGCAGGTATGCAGCTTGCTGTGTTTTTCTTGAAGAAGATTTCCTTTTGCTAGGTGAAGATTCTTGAGGTGGATTATTGATTGGTTGTTGAGAAGCTTGCTCAGCCTGTGTGCCTTCAGAGAGAAGAGTGTTGGGTCTTGCATCAAAAGTAACAATTGAGCTAGGAAGGCAAGCATGTTGTTGCTCCCTGCTGTTGTCATCATGAGAAGAATAGGAAAATTTATCCTCATAGAAAATAACATTTCTAGAAATGAAAATTTCTCTATTATTAACATCATATAGAATGTAACCCTTTGTTCCATATTTATAACCTAAGAAGATGCATTTCCTAGCTTGAGAGTCTAACTTGCCCCTGTGACTCACAAGAGTGGAACCAAAACACAGACAGCCAAAAACCTTTAGGTTAGAAATATCAGGCACAGAATCATAAAGCATTTCATAGGGGAATTATTGTTTAGAACAGGAGAAGGAGTTTTATTAATGAGATACACAGAATGAGCAGCAGCATACGACCAAAAACAGTGAGGTAAGTTGGCTTGAAACAATAAGGCACGAGTTATATTTAAGATGTGTTGATGCTTCCTCTCAACAATGGCATTTTGTTGAGGGGTTTCAACACAAGTAGTTTGATGAATTACACCCTTAGAAGCATAAAACATAGGCATAAAAAATTCCATCCCATTGTCAGATCTTAAAGTTTTGATTTTAGTATTAAATTGAGTTTCAATTAAGGCAAATAAATCCTTTAGAACTTGTCTAACATCAGATTTGGATTTCAAAAGGTATATCCAAGTAAAACGGGATTTTTCTTCAACAAGAGTTAAGAAGTAAGTATGTCCATGAATAGAAGGATCGACAATAGGGCCCCAAATATCTGCATGAAGTAAATCAAACAAGTTCAAAGAAGCAGAAGAGCTAAGAGAATAAGGCAGGCTTTTCTGTTTTGAAAAATGACAAACATCACAAACCATATAAGTATTTATTGATATAAAAGGATGCTTTTTGTGCATAACATGTAATCTATCATGTGAGAGATGTCCAAGTCTATAATGCCATAAATTGTGGTTAACAAAGGTCATGTTACAACATTTGTTAGCAGGAAATAAAGCAGAATGACAGCTAGTAGTTTTGACATCCGTGAGAATCTAGAGACCAGGTTTCCTTTCAACTGTTCCAATTTGCCTCATCGAATTGGAATTCTGTAACCAACACTTCTCATTAGAAAAAATCAAATTACAAGACAAGACATCCGTTAGTTTTAAGATAGAAATCAGGTTATAGTTAAAATCTAGTAAGAATAAGACATTAGTGAGATAAATGGGAGAAAAGAAGACAGTGCCACATATGTTTGAAATCAAAATATCACCATTTGGGAGAGAGATTTTAATAGGCTGAATGATTTTGTATGATGTAAAACTAGAAAGAGAACAACATATGTGATCAGAAGCACCTGTGTCAAGAATACATTTATTGGAAAGAGGCATACCAGATTTGGAAGGTTCTTTGTGGTTCTGCATGACAGAAGAAAGATTCAACTGAACTGTCTTGGTGTTGTTTGTTGAATCTGGGAGCAGAGACAGAAGAGATTTGTAATGTTCAGCAGTGAAGCTGAACTTCTGGTCTCCCTCCTCTGGAACATCCACATGAGAAGGATCATAAGGTGAAGTGGTGGAAGCATTGACATTCCGATGCTGATATTTGGGATTCTTAAACTTAAACCCTTGAGGAAATCCGTGAAGTTTATAACATACATCCTGAGTATGACCTTTCTTCTTGCAATACGTACAAAACTTCTCAGAATTCCCAAAGAAAGAACTTTGGATATCAGGCATTGGCATATGCAGTAATGTTGCTGTTATCAGGCATAATTTTCGAAAATTGTCTCTCTTGCTGAGAAATCAAAGAAAGAACTTTGGATATAGGTGGAAGAGGGTCCATGGTCATAATTTGAGATCGAACCGTAGAGTATTGATCATTCAACCCTCGCAGAAAATGGACCACAATGTCAGTACTCCTCTAAGTCTTGAGCTTGGTGAGAGCACCACAAGAACAAGAGATTTCACAGGTGTAGTTTGGGACAGGCTTAAGCAGGTCTAATTCATCCCACAAAGTCTTCATACAAGTAAAGTACTTACTTACACTGTAATCCCATTGATGAAGACAAAAAATCTCTTCCTGAATCTCTGAGATATGGAACAAATCTGCGTGACAGAATCTCTCATGCAGTTTAGTCCAAGCTTTTGAGGCAGTGGGAACAAGAAGAAGGGATTGCGCAATATCAGCACTGACAGAGCGAAAGATCCAACTAAGAACAAGAGTATTGCATCGTTTCCAGTAAGGGTAGATAGGGTTATCGGCAGAAGGTTTCTTGATTGAACCATCGATGAAGCCATCTTTGTTCTTCATCTCCAAACACATGCGCATCGAAGTAGACCATGTGTAGTAGTTACCATCAGAGAGAACATGAGTAACAAGAACCATTGAAGGATTCTCATTCGGATGAATGAAGAAGGGGCTCGTGGGGTCTTGCGCCTCCTTGGCGGCGGCGGCCGCAGCGGAAAAAGGAGAGGTGAGAACGTCACTCATGGTGGACAGAAGGAGAAAGGCCCACTAATACCATAACAGCTTTCTAAATCATAGATCAGAAAGCTCCACGAAGGAGAACGACAAATAGGGTGATGAACACTACAAGAATGCTCTCTAGACCGAAAAATTGGTGGCAAAAAAGCAAAATCTGTGGAAAAATGCATTTGCGACGGATTAGCGACGGATACGAATCCGTCACAAAAAGTGGAGTCGTTAATATTAGAGACCACCAAATCCGTCTCTAATTTGCCACCCACTTCTCCGTCTCTAATTTGCCACCCATTTATCCGTCTCAAATACAATCATTAATTTCTAGTACTATAATCCCATTGGTATCCTATAATATGTTGTGTTTGTTTTATTTAACATTCCCACATGCTTAATTCTCATAATCATATTCAAGTTAGGTACTCAATTGGGAACAATGGGTTCATAAATTTTAAAAGGTTTATAAAAACAAAAAATAAAAATTAAAGGTTAGTATCGTATACACATGAGAAATAAATTTTAAAGGCTGATTAAACATGTACTGGTGATGTTAATTTAGTCTCAACAAAACTGGAAAATCAATGCTTCAATCTAACGCGCAGTTAGCAAAAGTGGATTACAGATAGAGACGTACGGTGGAGAGAGAGACCGAGATGTTGTGGAGAGTGAGAGAAAGAACTCAAGGGGTGTGAAGGGCCACTGTCGTCACCGGAGAAGAATACGCCGGAGAAGAAGACGTCGGAGGAGGTGTGAAGGGCCACCACCATCGCCGGAGAAGAAGACGCAGGAGGAGTATTTGCTTCAGAGAAGGAGATAATGAAAAAGAGAGAGGGTTACATTTGTTTGTGTATGTTGATCTCTTGTGAAAATGGGAAATTTGTTAACTGTTATTGGGCCATAGCGACGGGCAACCGAGTGGCAAAATTAAGAAAAAAATAAACCTACTTTAGAGACTCAAAGGTCCGTGGCAAATTGAAAAAGAAAAAAAAAGTCATATATTTAGAGACCCATGTATCCGTCTCAAATTTAGAGAACCAATGCTCTGTCACAAAATAGAGACCCACTATTCCGTCTCAAAATGTTGCAGTTTAGAGACCCATTTATACGTCTCAAAATAGAGACCCCTCCTTCCGTCGCAAGTAACTGAAGTTTAGAGACCCAAATCTCTGTCTCTAAATTTGAGACCCATGTATCTGTCTCAAATAATGAATAATCAATAATTTTTTCAAAAAAAAATTACTTACCCCAAGGGTTAGGGACACAAGTATTCGTCACTACTTTAGAGACCCATGTGTCCATCTCAAATTTAGAGACCCAATGCTCCGTCGCAAAATAGAGACCCACTATTCCGTCTCAAAATGTTGCATTTTAGAGACTCATTTTTACGTCTCAAAATAGAGACCCCTCCTTCCGTCGCAAGTAACTAAAGTTTAGAGACCCAAATCTCCGTCTCTAAATTTGAGACCCATGTATCTGTCTCAAATAATGAATTATCAATAATTTTTTTTAAAAAAAAATACTTACCCCAAGAGTTAGGGACGCACGTACTCGTCCCTACTTTAGAGACCCATATGTCCGTCTCTAAATTTAAATTATTATTAAATTAAATTTTATCTAGTAAATATTCGGTCATTAGGGACGGTTATTTCCGTCTCTAATTTAGAGACAGCTATGACGGTGGCAAACTGTAATTATCCGTGGCTAATTTGCCACAAGTTTAAGCGTGGGTACTATTTGGTAGCTAATACCCCGCATTCTAGTAGTGGAAACCCTTGAGAGGAAAAGAAACGAGAGACAACGTGATTGAAGAAGATGAAACTTACTTAGTTTATTAATTGGAAAACAGATTACATATATAGAGCTCTAATTACCAGAATTAGCTACTAACAGAGATTAACATAAAAAGGGAAAAGGGGACAAAAGAGCAAAAACTAAAGAGTCCTAAAGGAACATTACAATATTTACAAAGAAGCCCTTAAAGAGAGGAAATTAAAACTTAATTGTTGCCAGGACCTGTGTCTTGGTGAGGAGTTTCTGCAACAGAGTCATCTTCATCGAGAGATTGATGAACTTGATCCGGTGATACTTAATTTAATATAATTACACTAATAATAGAATAATGTGAATAGTGTAACCTCATTTGCTACAGAGCCAATTTGCAATGGATTAATCCCACTTCATTTGCTCACAATAAATTTCCCATTCCTCCTTAAGCAAAATGCGAAATCTGATTACTATCACGTTGCTGCACTCCCCCTTGGTGGAGTTGCAAACCACTATAGGTTCTAATGTTAATACTCAAACTGAAGTGGGTTTTGATTCTGTAGTGATAGTAGTAACACCATCAAAGGAGCCTTAAGCATCCGATGTACTTGAACCGACCACACCAATGAAATCAAGTATTTGAATGTCACATTCAAAAAATTTTACATACTGACATAGAACCTAACATTCAGAAGTCATAGCACATTGTGAGAAACATAAATCCTACTAATGAATCAAATGCTCATCATGGTGTAACAATTGCCCCAGCTAAATTTAAAAAATTAAAACCACCATCTTCATGAATAATTAAAGGAAATACTTTCGCCGAAGATAAACAAAATTACTACATATAAAGGAATATAACTCCATAAGTTTAGTATAACAGTAAATCTCTACACTCCCACATTTCCTTGGACCAACATGAATAACCCAACTTTGTCTATTAAGAAAATAAACTTGTTAGTTGAGTTAAATGAATATTGAGTTGCTGCGTCTCGAGGAAAATAATCTAATTAGAAGTTGACAATATAAAGAAAATAGTAATGAATTACATACAATGGCACATATTCATGTTTGTTGCATTTAAAACCAAATAGACAATTGGAAACATGAAATGCAAAAGGACATATAGATTGATTCATACCAAAAAGGAAAATTCATGTTGAAAGGAGAATTTTTACAATGCAAAAGGCTAAGTTCACTCTATTGACCATAAGTTAGCAAAAATTATTACCAAGAAAAGCAACTATCAACAATGCTAATTGAAAAGGTAAGATGGCTATGAAAGCAAGAATTGTGTCTATTGTCTATCTAAAGCAAGAAAAATAAAAAAATAACAAAAAAAAGTAAGAACAGCAAATACATACAAAGCGCAGTCCTCAATTTTTTTTTAAAGAAAAAGAATTAAGAACCACAAATATATGCATGATGCAAACAAAAATTTAAGAACGGGTTGAGAACTGGATAAGAACAGATGAAAAAAACTACATAAAGTTGACATGTTGTGAAAGTGAACAATCTTCATCTCCAAGTTTGTCCAGATCTTCATCTTAGGGTTTGTCTTTATCTCAAATTTTGTAAACGCATTCGCATTTCTCTCCTACGTCATATCGTTTCAATTTTATTCCTCCTGCGTCGCCGCCCTCACCTCTCACCGTTCTTTTCAGTTTGGCACCATAACTCAAGATGTTTCTCAGATTTGTGCTTAAATCGTTCGTTGGTCGAGTTGATGAGACAAATGAAGAAGAAGGCAAAGAACGACGGTGGATGAGACAAGCAAACAAGGTTAGTTGAAATCCATCCATGGCTCCTTCCAAGGCAGTGAAGGGAACCACTGCCGAGAAGATCAGAAGAAGCCGTCAGAGGAAGCACCAGCAAATAAGAAGGGAAAGGCAGAGAAGAAAGTGCAGGTGAAGAAGTGCTTAAAGAAGAGCGTGGAGACTTCACAATCTAAGCATTTATGAGGATCAAGTTTTGATTTTTTTTTGTAAAAATTAGTTCTCAAGGAGCTTTTGGCCACAAAGTTTATTTTTTTAGTGATTGGTGTTGGATCTATGTTTATGTTTATGGATTTTTTTGGAACTCTATCATCTTCATCTTAATTATATTCTTCTATTTCAGATTTGTAGTTCTATTAATCCTTTTTTTCATTTTTCAAGATTTGGATGTTTTTGTTGGTGTTCATTTTTAGTTGCATTTTTTTGTTTATTTTCAGTTTCTACTAATGTATCCAGCAAGCAAACTGTGAACTTTATGGGACCACTTTTATTCATCATCTTCTATTTGCATATGTGCTTGGTTATTTTAGGTTGCCCAGTTATTGTTATTAATATCCAAAATCCACATTTTCTCTCTCTCTCATGTGATGAATTGAATTATGATTTTATTTATATCCATTTTTCTTATTTCCAGTTCCTCTTGCATTGTTCAGTAATTTTTTAGTTATTCATTGTTCAGTAATTTTGACTTTTCATCTTTATACTTGTTTCTAAATTAGTGATTCATGTTAGAAATTTGATCTCGCATTTTTATTTAAGTAAATTTGCGTCTTATTTGTTATCGGTAATACATAATTATTATTTAAGGTTTTTGTTCATGTGAATATAATTGAATCATGATCGCCCAGGCTTGTTTTGGGGTTGTAGTTAATTGTCTTAAAGGATATAAAGATTTGATTTTATAACCATTATGTGTTGATCCCGCATTCATTTCTAAAGAACATAATTTTTGAAACAATCAGCATCATCCGGTTCATTTCAGGCATTTGATTAGGGGAATTACCAAATATTTGGGGAGGAAATAAAGAATAGGGAAAATACCATGACATAATTGTAATTTATAAAAAGTGTGGAAGTCCACTTACAGGTCATCAATCATAACTGTTGATTTAAAATATAATATATCGAATGGTTAAAAAGACAACTTCTCCACGTGGGGAAGTTTGACACTGTCCCATGGCGAAACCCGCCATAATCAACATGAAAATACAGAGAAAGGGAAAAACTATAAAAAAAACACAAAGACTATTGTTAAACAAAGCTAATGAAGATCAAGCTGCATTTAACCTTCTAGATCTGATGAGTTTCACTGATAGCCTTCAATGAGTGGTTGGGTTTGCACAGAACAATGAAAATCTTCATCTTTCCATCTTGGCTATATTTTTCAACGAAGGAAGTAAATGGGTTTGAGTGAAAAAATTGAGATTTAGCAAGAGTTTCATATGGGTTTCAAAAGTGAGAAAGAGGTTGAGAAGAGAGGGAAAAAAACATGCGAGATATTGTAGCTGGACATCAAGAAAATACCAAACAAAAGTTCATCAATCAGCACAGTAAGGAATCTATTCTAAAAATACTAAAAAAATCTAAAAAGCGAAGAAATCAGCACTACTTGCAATAAAAAAGAAGCCCAAAAATGGAGAAATTAGCACAACACAGAATGAAACAGAGAACGCATGAGACAAAGAACAAATTTTGGGAAAAATGGAGTTTCTTGGATCAACAAACCTTGCCAATGGTTTGTTTCCATGACTCTTTCCTCCCTTGAATCTGTTTCATAGTGGAAAACTTTTGAGACATTGTTTCTGCACACCAACCTATTCAAATAATCAGAGCCATGAAATTACTATCTGAGACATAAAAATGATAAACACTACAAAAAAAAAGAGATAGAAGGTATGAGGTGGAACATTAGACAAAGAACTTACTTTACCACAAATGGAGTTTCAGTGGTGAAGGAGGAATGAAGCTGTCAAATGGAGCTGCTGGCAAACAGAGCAACCATGGTGGTCTTTCGGAGTTGGTGCGTAAGTGATTCAAGAGCGAACATGAGAGGACAATTTTATGGAGGGGTAGGAAAAGAGAAAACAACGAGAAAAAACAGGAGAATGGTTGAAGAAAAGAGACTCTTTCATGTGATTTAAAAAAGCCATCACACGCCACATATAGATCTAAATCTTTACTTTCCCTTCTTCATCTCCGAAACACAAGCTTCAATTTTTTGTCTCCTTCTCCCACAGTCACACGATTTTTTTATCATTGCAAACACAAAAATAGATTTCAAATAAATAAAACAACAACAATGAATGGGAGAAGATAATTCTGGGAAAGAAAAGAGGAAGCTAAAGGAGAAGTTTTTTGTGATTTGCAAATAGATCAGAGGGTCATGTCTTGTTCTTCTTGATATGGGTTGGAAGAAGACAATGAGGGGTTCGACTACTACAGTAAAGGAGGCTACCATGCCGTCAGGGTCACCGATCAGTTGGCCGACGACAGGTACATAGCTCAGAGGAAGCTCGGTTGGGGTCAGTTTTCCACCGTTTGGCTTGCCTATCATACTACCACTTCTGTACGCTTGATCCTCACTCTTCTCTCTATTTTCCCTTTGTTATTTCTTCAAAAGGGGTTGCTCTATTTTTCAAAATGGAGGGGAAAGCTTTTTGTTGTTTCACAAGGTAGAGATTCAAAATCCAAAAGATATGAGAAGCAGTTTTTGGATTCTTTCATCTCAGTTTCCAAAATAGAGCTGATGGGATTGAATAATCAATGGGTGATAACCTACATACAAAATGAATTTCAAAATTCAAAAAGTGTTTCAGAAGCAACATGAGCAAATTTTTTTGGCGAAGAGACGTGTCCAAAAATTTATGACGAAGGATAATCAATAGCATATCAATCATATTTTAGTCAGATATTTTCCCAATTTAGGGTGAATCTAGGCATTAGAGTTTTGAAGGCCCAATTCTCTATAAACTAGTTACAAACCCGTGCGATGCACAAGGCTTGATTTTTTCCATGCATTTTGTATTAAAGATACAACGTCGTATGAACCAAAAAAATAAGTGTTCAAGATAATTACAATATGCTATGAAGCAAAAAGTTTGTGTTAGCAACATAATTGATCACAATACCTAAAGGAGATGCTAACAAATGGGTTGTTGAGTTGTGGTAGGAAATAATAATAGACAATAATGAAAGCACTACAAAGAACTGTAGTAACAAAAGAAAACAAATACAGAACGTGTTCCAAGGCTGCACTGATGTAATAGTCAACCCGTTGGAAACCCGTTCTATAGGTTCTGAAAGACTTCTTTATATACTATATTAGTAGTGGTATTGCATGGTTCCCCATCTTTGTCGCGAATAAGAATATGCAAACCTTCTTTACTCTGAACCCGTGAGAGTGCAACACTTCAGATTTATCAATACTATCGTAACTATAAAATTCCTTTAAATCACTTGGTATTTGTTCAAGAATAAAATCTTTGATCTTGTCTACAGTGTCAATGGTAGATGCTAAAATGGCTCTTGATCTTAACAATTCTTCATCTTGAAAGTTATGCAGTAGACCTGGATAAGTAGCTGCCACAATTGCATTTAATGGATAATCAAAATCTTTGACCAACAATTCATCAGGAATTTGGATTTTAGCAACTCCATCATTTGGTTCGCCAAGCTTTCCATCACCTACATCCAACAACCATTGTGAGAATTGTCGAAGATCATCACTGTTGGAATTAGCAGCATTTGTCTACAATCTCATCTTCTTTGTGAGCGTAAGAATTTGACAGTCTTCCCAAAGATACGAAGCATTTATTGTTGCATGAACAATATCTGAACAACTACCTTTTGGTATAATCGGAAGGATCTGCCTGCAATCACCACTGAAAACTATGACCTTGCCTCCAACATTTGAGGTCCTCATAATATCACGCAGAGATTTATCAAGTGCTTCGAAACAAAACTTGTGGCACATTGGAGCTTCGTCCCAAATGATTAATTTAGTAGCTTTCAGTTGTTGAGCCAAATCACTACCTTGTTTGATGTTACATGTAGAATTTGGAAGAGTAGGTACAGGAATAGCGAATTTGGAATGGCTAGTTCTTCCACCCGGAAGCAATAACGAAGCAATTCTACTTGATGCTACATTTAATACAATTTCATTCCTTGATCTAATTGTAGTGGACAATGTTTTCCAAATGAATGTCTTACATGTTCCACCGTAGCCATACAGGAAAAATACTCCTCCTACTTGAGTGTCAACTGCTGACATTATTTGCTCAAATATCCTCCTATGCTCATCTGTAAAGTGAATGACTGGGTCAGTATACACATAAAATCGAATTTAGCCAACATCATATTAAAGTACTTAATAGAGTATAAACGAACCGGTTAATGATCTGCAATATGATTGAAACTCTTGAGCCAATTGTTCTGTATCATAATCCAATTCAGCATGTATAAGTCTATTTCCGATGCTGGTTGGAAGATTCCCAGTTGGAAAAGGGAGGCTTGGAAAGTCTCTTAAGCTCTTCCGATTAGACTGTAGCAACTCTTCAATGTGCAATAGTGTCAAGTTTTGTAATTCCTCATCAGTGAGTTGCAAATCTACAAATAAATACAGAAAGTATATGAATGAATATATATTTATTATGTCAGTGAAACATTGAGTCATATATTTCCAATGGCACAACAGTACAGGTAAGACATGTTTTAAAACACAACAGTTGATCCTACTACCATCACAGGTAATGACAGGAAACACGAAATTAGTAATGGTGAGTTTCGAGATTCTTCCCATTTGGTAACTACATATATATATGAATTACCTGTTATTATTGGGTACAGTTTAATATAGCATTTTATTAAGGTATATGAAATCTGATTAGTTGGTTACATAGAGTTGATGTGATTCCATACATTGAAATGCAGCATGAGATTTTGAGTTAACAGTTATAAACGGAAGCATGATACGGATGAAGAATTTATATGTCTGTTACCATGGAGTATTCAAAATTTTAAAGTTGTTTTAAATAAATTCACCTCTAATTCTAGTGGAGACTCTTTGTTGATATAAGATTCCATCAGCCAAATAGTTCCATGTGTTTCTCCATATGTAATCTGGCTGATTAACACTGTTTGAACAAAGCATTATGACAAACAATTTTCTTAAGAAAAATCCAGTTGCCCAATGACTTGCTTCTTTGACAGCAACAACATACTCTTTGTCATCCTCAAAAGAACCCATTCCAAAACATGCGTCTCTAAAGGATAAGTAGACGACACTCCCAATTGTCCAAATATCTTCATAAGAGCATGCTCCCTTAGACACTGACAGCATCATCCTTAGATAGAACAACTCACCACCACTCGGAGACACCCAATTGAGTCTGCCTATTGTGTATCCTTGTTTGCGTGGCTTCCAACACCGACTCCTTTTGACATACACAAACTGAGAAACATATTGTGTATATGTCAAATTTCGTCCTGCAGGGTATTTTTTGTTTGCATCCATCCAAGCCTCTCCTTCACAGTAGTTTTTTTATGGGACAGATTCAATGTCCTCGTCGTCATTAAAATATACAGATTACTGGTCAGACAGGTGAAAGTAAAGCCTTTGAACAGAAGGTGATCTATCATGCAACTTGAAGGAAAATATACGCCAGCATGCTTCGGATGGAGACAGGTATCTACAATCAAGATAGTGCTTTATCTCATCACGTAGCTCACCTTGGGTGCCATCTTCATGTTAGATAGGGACAATAGCTGCTGTGATCCTGTCATATCCTTTATTGATGTACTTGAAGAGATACTTGATGGGTGTGCTTAGATTGCACCATTCAACATTCAAATGAGCTCGATATCTTTGCAACAAAATAGAATTGTACGGCACCACATAGCGGTTGTCAAGGTTAACTCCATTTTTGAATACAACATTACCTGAATTCCTCCTCCTACAAATAGGGAAGCCATCCTCATCAACAATTGTTGCCGGTTAGAATCTTCTTGGAAAATACTTAGAACATTTAGAGTTTTTCATGCAAGGTTACAATGGAAAGGCCCTACCACATGGTCCATGCATCATGTGCTTAGCAACCAAGTCATATAGCTCAATTTTTTTTTCCTTGTGAGGGATTTCGGCTGAAATGATACGGTCAATGTCCTCAGGATTCGGGAACTTGTTAGATGGATGCAAAAAGAGGAGTATGTGAGCATGTGGTAATCCTCTTTTCTGGAACTCTATTGTATAAATATCTGGCAATGCAAGGAATGATTATTAGGCCAACAAAGCTACAATAATTGTGATTTAAGTTAATATTACCCATAATATAGAAAATGGATTGGATAAGTATGATACTCACATCCAATGATTTTTCCAAAAACATGATTTGTCTTTAAATCTGTCATTAGTTGATCAAACTTGAGTTTAAAGACTATCATATTTTTCCTTGATTAAGACTATCATATTTTTCAACTTGGAGTTCCTTTTGATGCTTCCTAATATAGCTGAGTCTATCAGACTCAATCATACAATAACCATCAACCACAAATTGCTGAAAAAGTCGTCTTGACTGTAATATTGTTGGTGCTTCAGATCTTCTTGATTGCAGCCTAAAGCTAAACCATTCTCTCATTGTAACAACCTTCCTTTTAGCAGCATGACTCTGGCAATGGACTTTGTGAGGAATGTTGGTTCGGTAACCATCTTCACCTCTTGGGAACAAAAGTGGATATTGTAATGGCAAATAAGAGACTTTTCTCTCATGAATCCTTTGCAGCACTCTTGATTGTATCTCAATGACGATGTCCCTTTTTCTCTCCACTGTCAAAATCACCCACAATTAAAGCAGCAACCTCTTCAACAGATGGTAAGTTGTAAATCCTCCCATCAGTTTGACGATCAGAAATGAGCCTTAGTCTTAAATCATTGATCGGACCTTGTTGAAATCTATCTTAGTCATTCTAAAGGCTTTGGCATAGTTGTTATGCACATCCAGCATTTCCTTCAATTTTGTGGCAATGTTGTTATCTAATGCTTGGTTGCCCCTGAAATGACAAACTCCAGATATTAACATCAAAAGAACCAAAAAAATGTCACACCATCAAATTGAATGAAGTACTAATTATCACCTGTATGGAGCCAATTTGTTCTGCATTTCATTCTCTGTATCATAGATGTACAACTGTGCAAATTTAGGAGCTTTTGAAGGCATTGGAAGCAAACTGCCTATAAGGTGATGTGATTGCCCTTGGATCCTATATATAGGAGGAGCCCGCCCGTTGTTCAATCGTGTATCAACTTTTGTTCCAGGTCATGTGAAGGCAAACATCAAGTTATAGGAGTGTATGTTTTGTTGGAAATTTCTACTTTCATTGTCCTCATGGTCGATCAACAACTTCTTCAGTACCGCTGGAGGATCTTGGATGTATGGAAGTTGTATTTTTCCATTACTGCAACACAACATGAACTTGGGAATTTGATCATTAACATATTTCCTTATTCTATCTTGATACATCATTGCTCCACAATGGTGGCATGTGTGACGTTGGTCTCCAAGATCTTTATATGCTATTAAAGGAAACACATGGATTTTAGTTTGTTACAATATGATAGTGGTACCAAAATTGTGTATTTCAAAAACGTTGGTTGTCCCTCTAGAAACAGTGTTATCAAGTTGAGGTAGTTGGAATATTGCCAACCTGTATCTCCAATGAATGGATTAGTTATATATTCCTCATCCATATCATCTACATCAGTCAAATCTTGGTAGTTTTCATCTTCCTCATCAGATGTAGGTTGATTTACATGATCTGGATTATACACTTTAAAAACATATCAGTAGTTCTTGAATTAACATGATACAGTAATAACAATCATTCCCATAAATCTACAGACATTATTCCTTCATCTATAGATCCTATTAGAATTAGCAAAAGTTGTAAGCAAACACTATTCTGATGTCATGATACCTTGATTATAGGTGATAGAATCATCATCTGATATTTCAGTATGTGTAGGAGGATATGAATCCATACATTGAGTGTCACCAACCTCAGCTCCTCCTTCTATCGGATTGTTACCAGTATCTTTTCTGAGGTTTTGACAATGGTGTATCAAGTTCAACCTTAGGGTATTCACATTTATTGGTTGACTTGTTCTATTTTGATGAGAAGAAGGCATTGTGTATGGTGTTGATGGTAGACAACTGTTTTGAGATGTCTGAGAGTAGTTGGGATAGGAGTTACACCATTATGTTCTGCAACTTTTTGATACTGCATTGTGTTTGAGCTGCTTCCTGAAAGTTGAGACATGTACAACAGGATTATCAATCAACTGCTCGAACCATATACAATTTTCTTTGTTCTGATAAAAATGTTCTTAACATGATGATCCACATTTTCATCACCAATGTATGAATGAGACGTGGTCCTTGAAAGTGGAGTTATATAACTTGTTCCACTGCATATGTTTGTGATGTTTTGCAGAGGACTATGCATCCCCCCAGGATTTGGTATTTGCTGATTTTTATTTTGTGAAGACAGTGCTGTAGTAAATTCAAATTTGAAGACAAAATTCAAATCAATCTTATAATAACATTGTGATGGTTGTAACAATCTAAAACATATGTTGCAACAAATGTGTTCAACCATTTGGAGATTGTGGAGCCCTTCCATTGGTATTAAATTGGAATTCCTGTTGCTGCAAGGACTTAATCTGTGGTCCCATATTAACATTAAGCACGTCATTTGATGGACTCCCTTTATGTTTTCTGGCAGACTTTGAAGCTGCATTTGCAAAGTGTCGTTATTTTTGTTCACATTAATTTGTTGTTCAATATTTTCGTTGACAATATACATATTAGTTTTAATGTATTTGAAATGTTTCACTAGGAATGAGTCTTCTAATAGAGCCTTCTCTGGTGCGTTTTCTTTGGATAATACCCTTACGGTGTTGTCTTGCATCCTTAGCAGGATCTTGATTTTCATCTGGGTCCTTCATTAAGTACCACTGATGGAGACTATACCTCATAACATAAGCATAACAACACTTATGAGTACTTATAGTGAGTTCTGATAATCGAATCAGTGTAACGAATGAAAGTGTAAGCACCAAAATGATTTTAGTTTCTTTGTATTGGTTCATCATATATGCAAGAGAAATCCAGTACAACAAATGGAATATTTTAAAAACCAATTTTATACATATGGTGAAGTTAGCTGTCAGTACAACAAATGGAATCTGCAGAGTTGGTGAAGTTTCTAATAATTAAATGGTAACAGAGGAGTATCTGACTTGGTTATGTTTTAACTTCCATCCTTACCTTACGGGAATTTATAGCTAAAAAAAATAAACCAGAAAATATACATTAAAATCCCTACTAAAAATCTATCTTAATGCATATGTTGAATGATGACTCGTTCCTGCTGCTTAAAAGTATTACGCCATAACTGATTTAGCGTCACCTTTAGAAATGTTTTCCCGCGCAGTTCCTTCAAAACACGTATGAAGTATGAAACCATAGTGCTGGATTCATGTTTCCAACCTTAAAGAGATGCATACATTATGGTCTTATGTTGATAATGCATCACGAAATACCTCTCTGGTTTAATTTTTCAGGGTCACATACATGAGAGTTTATACATTAGTTCTCGTTTGCTACTTTCAATGGCGGGTTTTTTGTTTTCTTTCTCCCTAAGAAAGGTCACTTTTAGAAGTATTGTGCACCTGTTTATGTTAAAAGATATCCAACTGTCTTAGTGTGGGGTCCATTTGAGTGAAAATTGTCATTCCACTATTATAAAATTATTTATATAGGCATATATATATATATATATATATATATATATATATATATATATATAATGGTTTTCCTAACCTGTGCAATATTGCACATGATAAGAATCCTAAAGTAGAAAATATAGTTGGTAACAAATGCATGTTTAAACATAACTCAATTAATTTTTGTGCTTTTTCGTTAAAAAACTTCTTACTTGAGAAGCTTAACTTGTGTAGTATTACATAGGTTAGAAAACTCTTATATATAATATATAATACTCATTAGCATTATAAGTTGTGATTATGCCAACTTACAAAAAAAATATATTTTATTTATACAAATGTCATTTGTTTACGAATAGTTTTACTGCATTTTAAAGTGCTACAATTCCTCTTCCATAATGATGCTACTAAATTTTATTTTGTGAGGAGTGATATCGTATTATTTATGTGTTCTCATATGTTCCTTGTTTCTCATATCATTGTTTGTTTTTTCTCATCTCTTGATTCAGGTATCTCTAATAAGGATCTCATACAACCTTTTTGTTTCGCATTGTTTAGTTAATGCTCAGTTACAGTGGAACTATTTTTTTCCAAATTGATTTCCATATATGACTCTCCTTTATCAATTTATCAATTAATATTAAAATACTTAAAAATTACATAATATGGGTGTGTTGTTACACCCAGGCAGCCCGCTCACCCCCGTGACCAAGCTACCTCTTTACACAAGACCTAGGGTAGAAGGGAGTGGCCACCTAAGACTTAAAGCCTATTCGACCCATGACCTCTAGGCTTGTGGGGCTAGTGTGCTATTACACCCAGGAAGCCCGCTCGCCCCCGCGACCAAGCTACCTCTTTACACAAGACCTAGGGTAGAAGGGAGTGGCCACCTAAGACTTAAAGCCTATTCGACCCATGACCTCTAGGCTTGTGGGGCTGGTGTGCTGTTACACCCATGCAGCCCGCTCACCCCAGCGACCAAGCTACCTCTTCACACAAGACCTGGAGTAGAAGGGAGTGGCGACCTAGTTTCCAGTCATAACCACCCACTACTCCACGACCTTTGGGTACCCCACCCACGATCCCATCATCGCCTAACCACCCTTCCCCCCAAACGCCTATAAGACCCATGATCATTGGACTAAGAGGGCATGTCACAAATTTACCCAGGGAAACTACTAAGTTCTAGTCCCCAAGGCTCACTGTCTAGGGGCCACCTGGTAGCTTGTCGTGAACATCTGGCGCCGTTTGTGAGAAACGGTAGATTTTCCGATTCCCATCCTTGTGAAAAAGCTATAATCCCAGTATCTCCTCCACAATATTACTATTGTCTAGCAGTGGTAGATACCAGAACATCCCAACCCCAACCAACTTCTCACCCCTCTTCTACCCGAAACAAACCCAAAACCCAACGTTAAATCAGTTACAAGACTAGATAAATAACCTTCAACAGAGACAACAAGAAATCAATCAACAAAACGAAGAACTCATGAATGTGAACTGGGTTTGCAGCAAAGAATTCAAGAAATGTAGAACCACGAGGCAAATCAGGTTCACTCGGATTCATCTGAAGAGAATAGTCAGCAATCTACTCAAAGGGAGGCAATCCCACAAAGGGCTGCTGCAGGTTTTCTCCTGGACCATCCAGTAGAAACCCCCTTTTCAGATGCAATCATGACCACAGAATTCCTTGATAGTGTAAAACCGAGAATTGAGCTTTTTGATGGCGATAGAGATCCTCATGAACACTTAGATGCATACAAGTCCGCAATGTTTCCAGGCTAACGAAGCCGCAATGTGTCGCTGTTTTCCTAGCACGCTCAAGAAGGATGCAAATAAATGGTTCCTACGCTTGCCTCCTCGGTCAATAAATAATTACAGACAATTGTCAGAATTTTTTTTGGCTCAGTTCGCTTACAAGGTTGCTCTTAAGAAATCTCAGGAGGATTTAGGTAATATCAGGCAAGGGGAACATGAATCCTTGAAGGATTACCTAAATCGTTTTGACAAGAAAGCCTTGATGGTCAATGATGTCAATCAAGAGGTCCTAAAGACACTCCTGATTAGCGGCCTGTAGGTGAATGATTTTTACCAGCATACTAAACGGAAGAAGCCTGCAGATCTCGCTCAATTCCGGAGGAAGGCGGAAGGGTGGATCGAGATGGAGGACACATGTCAATCAAAGCGAGATAGTCTGGCTTAGGCTAAAAAAGTGATAAAACCGTCTAAAGAACAGAATAGCTCGAAGCCTTCTATAACTACCCAGCATCAGCATGGCGCTAAAAAGGATTTTGGAGGGAGGAAGCATCCTCCATATCAGAACAAGTTTAGCTCATATACCGCGTTGCGAGTTCCTCAAGACACTATGCTGCGACAGGTCAATTCCACAAGTTTAATACCTTTTCACACAAGACCTGGAGTAGAAGGGAGTGGCGACCTAGTTTCCAGTCATAACCACCCACTACTCCACGACTTCTGGGCACCCCACCCACGATCCCACCATCGCCTAACCACCCTTCCCCCCAAACGCCTATAAGACCCATGATCATTGGACCAAGAGGGCATGTCACAAATTTACCCAGGCAAACTACTAAGTTCTAGTCCCCAAGGCTCACTGTCTAGGGGCCACCTGGTAGCTTGTCGTGAACAATGGGTACTGTTGTAGCCGTCATAAATAGTAAGTCAATACTAAGATCATTGGTAAACCCCTCAACTTCTGTCATTGATCATAGATATAGGCATCAAGTTTAAACCCTACTATTGTCTCCATTTTGATACATTAGATAGTAGTTACATGGAAAATCCACCAAAACAAAAACAAAATGGACAACTAAAAATTCACCATAGAAGGAATACATAAGCTCTCAATTTTTGTTCAGAAGCAATTGCCATTCCTCTTCAGCTTGATTCAGATAGAATGCCAAATAATCACCCCTCTTTAGACGATTTTCACGACAAAATTCGTACCAACCCTCACCAATGTGAACTTATATTGTCTTTTCTCATTCCAAATCAGACTCCATGATTCTACAATTCCTTAGGGAAGGCAGACATCTACAAAGGGTTGTTTCATTACCAGATGCTTCTTGACCACATCTGTCGGAATTGGCTGTCAACAATAGAACCTTCAATTAATGACAATTTAGATACCAAACAATGAAGATATATAACAATATATGTAGTTGGATTTTCGAAAACAACCGATTGATAATGGGAGAACATGTTTGAAATCATTAATTGAAGAAATTAGCTAATGCACAATATTTATAAAAGAACACAGTTTTACCAAAGCTTGGTTTCTGGAGCATTGAGTTTTGCTTAATTCCTTATCCCAGAGTAATGGGAGAACATGTTCTTGTGTTGCTTCATTCCCTTCAGCTGTTGGTATATCTATCTCTATCATGTTGTGTTCCGTGTTTTGAACTTGATTGTTGGCTATTTGTCCTTCTACAACTTCAATATCCTTTTTGAGAGGTTCTTCTTTAATTTGACAACTTGTGGAGATTAGAAACTCAGCCAATTCGAACCTGAAGACATCCCATCCATAACACTGAACATACATATTTGTTTCATCCCTGATGCCATATGTTGTGTAAATCAGGTCCATCCCAGTAGTTAGGTATGCCTTATAGCCCTCTGACCTCATTCCTATTTGAAAAACATTTGCGTATTTGTCCTCCATGGTGACTTTATCAGGGAAGTTGAGATAATATTGGTGAGAGAAATCTGAAGGGATCTTTACCTCATCCTATAGTAAGGCACAAAGAATTAGTATCTTTCATTTACATGTAACCACAAATCTGTAAATCTCATCTCATAAGCTCGTCAAAAGTAAGAATGTTGATGATTTAAATATGTCAGGGTCAGAACTTACATAGTTTGGACTTATCCTACATTTGAAGACCTTGTGCTTGAGGCTATCAACCCAGGCCATTTTCCTTTACTGTTTAATATAACCGGTTCAAGAATTAATATATCTTCTTACATAAGTATAAGTAAATAAAGGCTACTAATAGGGAGAAACATTTTCATATACGAACAACATAACAGATACCAAGAAATGAAACATTATACACACCCTAAGGAAAGCATGCTGAGATTCAGGCCTAACAGGTTTATAGAAAAAGGGTGTATTAGTTTATCCCCAAAGAATATTATTATAAGAGTACTACTATTGATGAAGTTTCATCGTAAATGATAATAAGACTTTCACAGGTACAGACCCATTCGAAAATGAATCACCTCAATGTCATAAAGATGGTTCCATATCTGTGAAACAAATGGGTCAATAATACATAAACTGAAAGGATGCAGAATAAAGTTAATGGACTCCAAGAAAGAAATCTTACTTCTTGGCGTTCTTTGAAGGACTTTTTCGGCGAGTCTTTACAGTTCAAAAGCAAATGAGAGTTTGTCAGAGTTGAGTGTGAAGGAAGTAAAGAGACTTTTTTCACAGTGATGGGAATTGCTAAGGTCTGATTCAGAGATTGATAGTGGTACTTTTTGGTGGAGAAATTATTAAAATACTAATTGGATTTCAGTTTCCCATATGTGAGATACATTGAGTAGATTGCAAGAGGCATAGGGAGTTAGAAACATTAACTGTGACGTGACAATTCCAATCGAACCGCTATATGGCCCTGATGCATTCTCATTTTTTTTTTTGTAAATTTATATCTAACAAATATGAAATTGGTTTATCATATAATGTTTTCTCTTTGAAGTTCATTTAAATACTAACACACTAATAATAATTATATTGTTAACACTTTAATAGTAATAGTAAAATAAATAATCTGCTTGGTAGTGTGTAGTTCGTAATGTAAAACCATCATAAACAATCATATTAATAATACTTATAATAATATAATAAGCCACATCACGAAAAATGGATGTGGGGGGTTTTGCTATACTACAATCTTATGAAGTAACAATAAATATATACTAAATTCAATAATATTTAATTTTAACCATGAATGTTATTAACAATATAACTTGATAAATTTTAAAACATTCCATTAGTCTTCCACATATGTGAAACTGCCGTGAGGGGTTAAACCTTCCATTTACTTGTGCATTGGCAGTTTTATTCTACATTCCATAAATTTTCTACCGTATTTTGATTTGAATAAATCCTTACAAAATAATCAATTAGTTGTATTGTGCTCTAAATCTTTAAATCTCATGACATTGATCGGTTATCGAGGCAATTTAATTATCCTAAAATCCAAATTTATAGAAAACTTATTCTCCTCATGAGATCTTTAGGACATGTATATATATATATATATATTTCAAACAACAGCAGAATACTGGCCTAATAGCATATTTTGAATTTTATATAACGACACCAACTCCATCAAGATTACCAACATAAAGTATCAAAAAATTTAGTTACAACCATCCATATTAACGTTTCCCACAATTAGTCATAACCAACCTAAAAGATAGGTTGTTATATAGTTCACAACCTATATCTATATTTGGGAATATAGATACACCACCAAGTTCAAGTAGTTTATATTACACAAACTTGTCCATGATAACAAAAAAAAAAAAAAACAACACACAAATGCATAATGTCACTCTGACTTAATGTGTTTTGTGCTTGAAAGTTGAAATGGAGTTAGCTGATCATCCAGACCCTGGAATGCAGAAACATCATTGGTTAACCTCTTCGCTGGAGTCCAGTCTTGACCCCCATTTCCTGACTGTTGAGCAAGTGTTGTCTTGTCTAATGCGGTGGTAGTACTCGCCAAATCAGGATCATTCTCAGCAGACAGGGAATAACATTGTTGAATAAGAATCAATATGTTTGTTAGCCCCCAGAAACATGGAGAAAAAAGGGGTCAACATGAACTAATAAGGATGTATGGAAAAAAGGGGACTCCATGTACTAATAAATCATCTTACACTCTCAATTGATTCTGGGAGTGAAGCACCACATGAGACTTGTTTTCCCTTGTCACCACCAAATGCATCCTACCATGTGTAATAACATTAATTCATGTTAGATAAAGGATACAACTTACATGACACATAGCCAGTAGAGTGTTTTCATGGGTATGCATTTGTACCTCTGGGCTGATTAATTGCTTTTCAATCTGTTGTATGAGGTCCACATCCTCTAAAATCTGCAACACACTACCTTGCTTATACTGTGGTCTCCATTTGAAACGGAATGCATATGTTTTGTCAAGCATGGAGTCAAGAGGTTCTAGAATGATTTGCTTATTCAACTCTCCTTCCTACAAACAGCCATTGAAGATTAACACCATCCTAGAACATAAATGATTTTGAATTTGAAAGGGTGTTTCTGAAAACCTCAATCTGTTTCTTTCTTAGATCCGCAACAGTCTAACCAACCAACTGAAGGCATTCACGATCCCAAAAAACAAATAAACATTCACTCCCTTGGTAGCTGACAGTTGTCTCTACTTTATAGCTAAGGATATTTTAGCACGATAAGGTTGTTAACGTTGGTTTCATATAGCTAAAGACTAGTCCCACAAAAAAGTGTTTTGTTCTACATATATAAACCTTGGTACTGGATCAGATGGCTCATTAGTTGAGGTATAGAACCACCCATTGTTGGTCCCAATGGAGTCAATGTTTGCAACCGTAACACAAAAAGTATCTTATCCAGACAGTAATCGATTAAATTGTAATGCAATCAGTCTGTAAAGCACATATTTTGTTCATGGAATTTAACGTTTCACTTACAAACGATACTCACCACATTTATTCCCTTCAACTGCCATAAAGACATCACCCTCGCATTCTTCATAAATCGTGTGTTAAGGTCTGACAGTGACAGATTAGACACATAACTCTGGGATCCCAACTGCTGACTTCGTTGTTGACTCTGCTCAAAATATGGTATAAGTAGTTGTGGGTCCAATCTGAGTAACAACATACTTTCAAAAGCTTTTAGATTCAATTTATGGAGGCACATATGAAACAGATATGATAAATAAATCCAAGTGGAATCTACTTGACCTCTTCCGCAACTCAGTAGCTTCCTTTATATCAGGGTTGATCAAAACTCTTGTTGCATATTTTGAGTTACTAATGGATACACCATAACCATATACCAATGCAGAAAAGGACACAAAATAAATACACATGGGTGGAGAATGTTGTTACCGGATGATTAGACATGGAATTATTCACGACAAAAAAGACACATAGTAAAGTATATTACCAGAAGGTGGTCTGATTTTAAGTAGCTTCATTATCACGACGATTGGTTCCTACCCAGTTTTATCAGCACTGTTGCAAATGAAATTGTTCAACTCATCAGCACGTTGTTCCCATAATGTGCAAGGGAGTCCAGTACCACTACAACAAAGAATTTGTAAGTGTCAGGAACAAAGTATATGCTACTAAAACCATTCGATAAATGAGTTAATATATATACCTTCCATCACTGAGAATAAACTCAAAGATATGTGGTTGTTTGTCAAACCTTTTAAACTTAAACTTGTGCTAGTAACCAATAACATCTGCAACACAAATGTAATTCATCATGCTCTCATGAGCCTCTTTTTCAGAAATTATGTAGAACCATTAGAGTTTGGTGCAAAATAACTTACCCACTAATGTGTTAGCATCTGCTGTCCCAGAAAATATGTCACTCAGGCTGGTAAAGTGATACACATTCTCAGGTATTTTTGTTAGTAGTTGTTCCTCTATGACTATTCCATTTGGGAAACACAACCTCATTTTGTGAGGAGAAGGTCGGTATGGTCCAGAAGCCACCTCGAGCTTGAAATTCTGATCAACATAAGACTGCCTAGCCTTGATGACCGTCTTCCATGCCTCAATCTTAGAATAGTTAGCAGATGCCCAAATCTTGTCACCCCAAGCCATTGAACAACATAATCAGAGCAACAAAAAGGAAGGGCTTAGATGCTATAGAAAACCACAAACAGTAGAAACATATTTAAATAATGGAAACATTAAACTCTCATAACAACAAATGCTACCGACAGATGGGGACCACAAAACATGGGTGGGCATATATTTTCTTCACGTTCCTTCCCACACATCCAACCCCACAAATTAATATCAACATGATTAACAGAGAACAGAAGAACAAAGGTACAAACAGCAAAGAACAAAAGATTAACAATGGGTATCAGAAACGGACAAAAATGTTTTAGAAAATGGGACCACTAACCATAGCATCCATAAAAATCATGTCCAGCGATGAATGCTTGCCCCTTTCCACCAACAAACATTGGTGACATGGACAGCTAACTTCCAAGACTCATTTTTACCTTGAATCTGAGCCACAGTGCTAAACTTGCGAGACATTCTGTTCTGACCATTGACAAAAAAACAAACAAACATGCAGCTCACAATTGTTAGCTTCGAAAACATCCATGGATCCAAGCTAACGCACACTCGGGCAAAGCAATAACAGAAGAAGAGTTACTTACATCCAAGAGTGATAAATGGTGAAGGAAGTACAAAACCAAATTTGGAGAGCGGAGGGATGTTCTTTCAGTCTCGGAGAAGGGTTGAGACAGAATCCTTCTTTGGGTGATGGGTGAGGAAGAGTGGAAATGTAGTTAATATTAGCTTGGTCAGTGGAGGAGTGATGATATGTCATCATCCCAAGAGGTTGCAAGCTTTATCCTTCAGATAATATCCAGGGGGTCAACATGCTTTCAAATTTCAAAACATGTATTCAATGTAAAAAAAGGGGTGTATTGGACCAAAAAAAGGACATGTGTCAGCTGTAGGGAGATTCTCCTCCCACATGACATGATTTTTCAAGATTAAAGAAGATAACCTAGAGACCCTCATTTATAATTATACTCATTGAAAAAATCATAACTCTTATTAGGGTTTAGACATCAGAACACTATTGTTGTTAGGGTTCAGGAGCTGTGATTAAACACTCAATAAACTCAACCATAATATTCTGAGTGCAGGAGCACTTGACTCATTGACTTTTGAAATTTTGTTCACACTAAACCCATGAGATTTTGACCGTGGGCTTTAGTCCACTTGGTTATGTACGAAGTCTTAAGGTTTGGGAGATTTAAGGTACAAGGTTCGAACCTTAGCCATAAAGATTTAGGATAGAATATTGGGGATTTAGTTTAGAGTGTGTGTGACTGTGTATTTGCCTATAAGAAAAATCCATGAGATTTTCGGTAGTATAAATAAGTCAATGACATTGTGATTTATGATGTTGTTTAATCAATGTCATTAGTTTAAAATTAAAACTATTGATGTCTTGGACAACTAATTTTTTTTGAAAAATTTATGGACTAAATTGAACTTTCAATAACAAACACAATGATCTATTTAAAACATTTTTAAAATTTTGGGGAAAAATGTAAAATTATAATTAATACCATAAACTAATAAAATGACTAAAATGAATATTTTTAAAGTCTAAGGGACTAATGTATCCACCCTTCCGAGACTCAAGAGCCAAAGCATCTGATTTTTTGTATTGTTTTAAACTTGGAGTAGAAGATGGAAAAAACATACAATTAAGTTGAGTTGATTGGATTTCAAATGCAAGAGGATCTACAATGAATGTATCATTTGGGGGTTGGGGTGCAGTGTTGGAATATATTGGCATATCATGTAGCTCATTTTGTGAGTATATTGGGATATGCGTGTATGGGTACGAGGTTCGATCCCCGGTTCTACTATTTTTCTATGAAAAAAAAAATAATTTTTTCCCTTCGGGGGGCGATGGCCCCATTTTATATCTCTTTAGTTCCATCCCTGTGACCAAGTGACCTCCAGAGATCATCAACATTCATATCATTCAGAATGTTTGAACTTTGAACAAGATAACCATTTGTTCCCCCCAAATAAATGCATGTGTTTGACACATCATCTTCATCAAGAGTGCGACTAAATTTACATATCATAATATGTAACTCAAAAGTAGTGAATCATTTCTTTCCATTTTAATTATAATATTATATAATAAATCAATAAAAGTAAAACTTAATTAAAAAACCCATAATCTCAGGAGTAATTGGCACATGATCCAGGCACTTGGCTACTCAATTGAGAACAAGGCCAAGGGCTAACCTGATGAGCAAATCCAAACACATCAGAACACTTCCAAGGTGAATTTCTCGATCCTGTGACCTCATGAAAGTTAATATCAGAAAGACAAATCTCAGTAAAAGGAGAATTTTTCAACCCTTTTATCAAACCTGCCTGAAGAACATTCACTCCCCAAACATTACTAATTGTGATACCCTTCACAACAGGAAGAGCATTAGGGTTAAATTTATCATCTGGGTGTCCCCCAACATCACCTGCAATTTTTATTCCCTGCCTTGCATTCTCCACATACACATGAGACACAGTTATGTTCTTGATCAGCCCTCCCCTGCCACTGTTTGTCTTGATGTGGATTCCAACTCCCATGTTGAAGAGGTTGATGTGCTCGGCGAGTACGTTCTCAACGCCGCCGGAGGTTTCGCTGCCGACTGCAATGCCGGCAAATGGAGATGATCCGGTCAGGCGCCGGACGGTGATGCCGGAGCTTGGACGGCCGTATGCTATTCCGTATTCGTCCCACCCGCTTTTTACGGCTACAAGATCGTCTCCTGTGGATATGTATGAGTCCTCTATGCAGACATTTGAACTTGAATCTGCATAGATGAATTGTAAAGAATATAAATGATTGAGTATGAAGGTTTTCTTTTTTGTACTAGTCAAAACTCAAAACATCACATGAGAATTCTATGGTAACTACATGGATTACAATATGAAACTTGAAATGAAAGTGTTGTTCTATCAACAAATTTAACTACATATCAACATCTTAAAGCTAAAGAAATACTTTTTTTATAAGATAGGGGGCTAAAGATATAGCGCCTATTTGTTTTTGTGTTGAAACCATGCAAAAGTACTTCTACTTATAGTACTTTTGAATGTTAACGTATATCTAACAAAAGTAGGAAATTCTTACTTCCTCTAAAAGTACTTCAAGTTACTATAAAAGTATAGACAAACGGGCTCATACTTGTTTTGTTTGCACTTAAAGCAACTTATCACTGCAATTGTGAAATCAATGTTGCAAATTTCAATGGGTAAACGTCCAATTTGGTCCCTGCCTTAGTAAGCAACTTATCACTGCACTTTAACATTCAATGTTGCAAACTATCACTATAGTGCTTAACTCTTTCATTTGTCTTTTATGGTAGTCCTTGTAGGACTGATGTAAATGAATTTTTCATAAAATTTTGACTAACGACTATATTACACTGTTAAGGATTTGTATATGATTCACAAAGTCACCAAAAAAATTTTCTTTTTTACAAATTCAAGAACTAAGGTGAAATTCTTTGAAAGATAGAAACTACAGTGAATTTTTTTGAAAGATAGGGATTAAAGTGAAATGAATCTATATAGAGATAGGGATTCAAGTCAAATGAATTTATATAGAGTCAGGGACAAAAGTAATGGTTTATCCAAATTTCAAAACTTTGAAGTTTGAACAGTTTATGCCCGTAAGAGATGAGGCACAATGCTCTCATATAGAAAAGAGTTCAATTTAAAAAAAAAAATATATTGAAACATAATGATATCAGTTGATTCAATTTGACTGTTTTTCACAACTTTCAACTACTACATTATTTACACAAAAAATGGATTATTTAGATAGATAGCTTTACCTGGATCAATTCCATCAGTATTGGGAGAGTCATGAGGAGCCAAAATTGTGACATACCGAACAACAACATTGCTGAAATGAAGAAGAGATTGAAATTAGGTTCAGACAGAATGCTCTATATCTTGAATTCTCTTTTCAGCTTGTTTTGTGCTAGTTGTAATCAAGAAAATGAAAATATTATTAAAAAAAAAAAGTAGTGCATATTAACTCTATTATACCTGCAGTACACTGGGTGGATATTCCAGAAGGGAGAATTCTTGAAAATCACATTTGAAATAACAATATTTCTGGAATTTACAAATTCCACGAGGCTTGGTCTTGTAAATTGAAGAGTTCTCTGCCTCCACATGTTCCACCACACATCTCCTTGCCCATCAATTGTCCCATTCTCACCTATAAAAAATATGGGATATAACTATAAGGCTCCAAACAAGTAAGAGTTTATTCACCTTTGTCTTAATTTAAAAAACATCATGGTCTTGATCCACTAAAATTCAAGAGTGATAGATAAACCTTATGCAATTTCCAGGCACACTCACTTTAGAGGAGCTTTTTCGAAAAAAAAAAAGACTTAAGAGTCTAGTAGAGGGAGATAAAGAAGTTTTATCAAGAAAGTCAGTAGCCTTAGCTTAGAAAGATATAAAGGAACATGGATATGCAATATAGAGCTTATCAGGTATCCCTATCCTATTATAAATGTTGGGATAGAAGACTAATTTCTTGGGCATAAACTGGTTTTACCATATCAACCTACATTTTTTCCAAGGTTCAACCATGATTCTTCCCTGGAAGAATAATGGACCTTCGTCAATATGCCAATACTGTTGTTGGTCAAGGAATTTTCTTTTGGTTTTTACTCTCAAAAATATTTTACATTTCAATACTATGTACTTTAATAATTTGAAATCATTTTATATTAGGTATTCAGAGGTCTGATATAAACTAAGAAATCAAGTAAGTAATTTTTTATTTTTTAAAAAATAAAATATTGACTTTTTGTTACCTACCTGTGATTACAACATCTTTAAGTCCATCTCCATGAATAAAACTGATGTACCTTCCTCCAGGGAGCTCCCTTCCTCTTCCATAAGATGGTAAGGGTGAAATTAAAGGCCAATTCCCAAATTCCTAAAATATAAAGAGAGGAAGAACATTAAAGACCATTTAAAAACTATTGTGAAAAATAAAAATTGAATTCAGCAGAAAGTTCTGTCTATCATGTTTAATGTTAAAAAGATGAACGGATGTCTTTTGTTTATTTCAATGGGAAATTAAACCCAAACTTTGCTTGTTTGCGTAATAACACTGGACCATCCAGTCTCAACCCGGACTCTTTCAAGACAGTTCAAGTCTCTTTGACCAAGGCCTCGAGACTTGTGGGGCTAGTGAAACGTGCGGTCTTAACCCAGACTCTCTCAAGACAGTTAAGCCTCTTCGACAACGCCTCAAGACTTGCGGGGTTAGTGGACCATCCGGTCTCAGCCCGGACTCTCTCAAGACAGTTCAAGCCTCTTCGACCTTAGACTTGCGGGGCTGGTGAACCATCTGGTCTCAACCCGAACTCTATCAAGACAGCCCAACCTGAACGCGTACAGAGGATCGCAAGGGCAGACTCATGTCACGGCAGAGAATCAGCATTTATGATGATAGAAAATCCATGGCGCATCAATCAGCATTTATGACATAAGAAAATCGCGGGCACATCAATTAGCATTTACACCACATACTTTCCTATTTTATAATAAATGTAGACATTAAGGTTTCGAGGGACTTGTCTGTATAAATAGCATTGAGACCCTCATTTATAATCATGCACACACTAAAAACCAAAGTTCCTATTAGGCTTCAGGCATCGGAATACTAGCCTAGGAGCCTTGAGTGAACAAACACCTAGCTCCCAAAAATGGGAGGTCACTGTTCCAGACCAACAAACTTAGGGAGGTAGGTGTTATACGTGGAGAAGGTTGCTGCAACAGATCAACAAAACCTCAAAAGAGGTAGGTGCAATTTCGCAAACAAAAAAGGTTTACATGTAATAGGTACAAACCTCAAGAGATATTAGTATAATTTTCCTTTATTTTAGTTAGATTTTGAGGTTTCATTTCGTATCATATTCTAAAAGTAACATATGAATTTATTACCTATACTTGTAACAAATGAGTTTGATAGTCACAGTCCTATCTATAGATTTACACCATGCTTCTAAAATTAAATGTCAGAACAGAACAAAAAAGGCTCTAGATCTGATATTATCAGGCAGGTACCTTTTAGTATGAAGCTATAACTGACTTTTAGAGAAGTCATAACGATGAATTATATGAAAAAGAAGGAAAATTGATTTTGGTATGCACCTTAGTATTAGTGCTACATGATTTGTACGTTTTTACCTTTCTTTTTTTGTGGAAAAATGAAGATAACATGTGACAAACTAATGCAGTATAATGAAGACAACATGTAACAAGCTCATATGAATGCCCTCAGTTCAATTATTATTATTTTTTTAAAGTTTAAACAAATGAATCATATACTTATATTGTTCATGTATTAGCAGGATAATGCAGTATCTTACTTTCATCAAAAGAAAACATTTATTGGCAAAGAAACCAGCTGTTGTTGTCAGTGTCATAAATATCAGTGCACATGCAGCTATACAGACCTCAGATCCACTAATACTTTCATCTTTCAAGCCTGAGGCCCACCATAATTCATGACAATTCTTTATTTTCCTCAACCCATTATCTATATTCCTTACTCCATACTACCAACCATACATAATTGATAATGCAGACAAGATAAGCTCATTACATATACCAATTATCTAAATATTTTTTCATTCAGAATTCTCATTTTTTTTTCATCAAAGGATTGATAGGCGAATATTAATCTTTTCGAGACATAGAAATCACTATAATAAAGTGGATTTTCTCACTCTCAAACAAACAGATTTTATGCACAGCGAATATTTAAATCTTTGGCTTTATACTTAAAGGACCTAGACTATCATTCTCATCATTATATTTTTTATTTTTATTTTTATTTTTATGGGTATCCCGACCTAATTAACAGATTAGAGACTAATCCATCTAATGTAAACATACTTGTTCTTCCAAATGTGGTTATATCTTTCACTAGAGTTTTTCACTCTTGAGTATTGAAACTAACCCTTAATCTTTTTTTTTCCCTCACAAATTGCTACAGGATTCAGAACTATGGCTTATTAAACTCCACCGGTTTAATTTTCGAGGGGCTTCTAAAATTTTCACAAAATAAGCTGTCATTTGGCAGTTTATGAAGTGTTCATAAATTGCGACCAATTAATTTTTTGGCATAGCAACATGGTGGGCTCTATTGTTTTGGATCTACTGTCAGGTGGGCTCCATGTGTTTGCAATAAGATCAGAGTGTAAAAGAAAAAGTATTTTTATATCAAAAATTAGTCAAACTATTTATATTCATATTCATAAATGACCAGCAAGAATAATAATATTTTTATATTAAAATATTTAATATTTCAACGGTATACTCTCTTCCCACAACGAACACATATATAAGAAAAAATAATAAAAGTAGTGCTATTACCGTTACTTTTTATCTATTACTACTCATTTTTTAATGTTTTTAAACTTAAAATATTTTTTTAATTAATAAAATAATAATATTCAAATAAAAATGATAAAAGATAAAGGAGTGACAATAAGCATTATTAAAAAAGTTTATATTTGTAGGATTTTGATATCCATTTCTCTATGGGAGTGATGACTAAGCAGTCCAGGAAAGAAAATTTAGCGTTGGAAAGCTAGAGTATTTAATATTATGAAATTATTTTTAATTTATTTTGAATGCAAATGTTTTATTTATGGGTTACTTAATCATTGTCTTTAACGGCAACAGATAGCAAATTATGATTTTCATATCATACTAATATTAATAATTTTCTTTGGAAAAGAACTAATAATATAATAATAATAATAAAATAATAATTTTAATGTATTGTCATGTTAAAAATACATAAGCTGCATGATATGTTGCAACTTGCAATATTGTTGAATGAATTTAATAATACATAACTTGTCATTTTAACAATAACAGTAACATAAGATAGTATTTCAGTGATGATGTAATGTACAGATCATGTTAAGCCTGCAATTGATATTGATCTGCATCATTTGAACATTCAAAAATCCAGCAATCTGATATGGACACATTAATACCTTATATAAGAAAGTATAAAATCTTTCCAAAATTATCGAATAATAAAAGGATATTTTTATATCCTAAATGTCCTTAGTAATTCAGTATACGATTTTTATCTTCCCATTATTATCTCAAAGAAAAAATTTTTCTACCCACGTTTTTCGTAATACTTTGTACTCATGGTTACATATATCAAAATATCTAGTTATATACGTAAAAATTTTGTTGAATTTTCATTTTTGCGTTGTAACCACATGTTTCTACACGTGTAACCACCAAATCCGAAAAACAGCGTAAGAAAAAAAATAACTAATACAACCACTTTTTTCAACATACATAACCAATAAATACATTGAATACAAAAAATTGTGTATACAAAAATCAATACTCTATCTCAAATTATAACACTATCAATTTGCTTACTTGAATTACCTAAAAGAAACTTTAGTCAACAATATCAATAATTCAATCAATTTAGACTATGTAGTCAATTTTTTCCCTAAATCATTAAAAAGTACATTAATATAATTTCTAAATTATTTGAAAATAGTCCTAAATATTATTTAAAAAACAGATAATTTAATGTATCAAATTACTTAAAGATTTAATTGCAATTTTGGTCATTTAATTTTATCAATTGTACAATTAATCCTCAATTTTAATTGGGTGTTTTTTGTACCTTAACTTTTTTAATAGTGCGATTTTGATCCCCCAATTTTTAATTGTATGAATTTAGTCACCCAACTATTGTGCGATTTTGGTTCACTCATCTTTTTTAAATTATGTGATTTTGCTCAATTAGTTCATCTTTAATTACAAAGCTAACGGTTAACTTAATCAAATCAATAAAATAAAGTGTGTAAGAGCTACAAAATCGTGCAATTAAAAGGTTTCAAACCAAAATCATGCAATTAAAAAGTTTCAAACTAAAATCACACAAATGAAAACTCATTATATGAGTTTGATCGTGTTGTCCATTAACTTCTTAACCAGATATTCAAAAGAATCAAAATTACTTAATTGGGAAAATTTCCAAACCAAACTTGTGTAATTCAAAATTAGATAACCAAAATTGCACTACTGACGAAATTAAGAAACTAAAATCGCAAAATTGATGAATTAAAAAATTAAAAATGCAGTTAAACTACACATAAAACTAAACTAGATCAATTTAGACTCCAAGCTATTGATAAGAACTATACAAATTGACGATTGTTAATTTTTATATTATTTTTTTCATAATTACGCCGGTAAACCGGTTAGTTTTGTATTATCCAGAATTAAGTTGATATTTTTTAAAATAAAAAATTGTACAGTCACTTAACATTAATTTATTAAAAAATTAATAATCGAAGACAAAGAGGGGAAAAGTGAGTGCTAGAGCACGGAATACCTGTGTGGCTTTGATAACGGCACCGGCGGCGAGATAAAGCGTCATGTGACTGGTGAGGTTGAAGCTCTCCGTTAAGTACACCCCTGGAGGCACATAAAGCAGCGTGCCACCGCGCCTTCTCAGATGCTGAATCCGGTAAATCGCTTCCCTAAACGCCTTCGTGTTCAGCGTTCTACCGTCGCCGACGCCACCGAAATCCGCAATCGAGATTTTGTCGCTGCGGTACCTCATCGGCACTATGTCGGAGCAAGTGGCGACGGAAGAATACGCCGTAGCGCCATTATTGAAGTAGAAGAGAAGAAGGAAGAAGAAGGCGAATGTGAATAGAGGTGAGAGAAACATGATTGGGGATTATGGGGAGAGAGAGTAGTGGCCGTTAGTTCATTATTAAAGAGAGTTGGGTAAAGCGGTGCTAATGTGCTGAATCTGAGAAAGGAATCTGCGAGTATTTTTTTCAGAATAAAATTGATTTCCTGACCAATAAAATAAATAAATTGATTAAGCGCACGTTTGTTTTAAATTTATTTTTGTTCAAAATTATTTTTTACCAAAATTAAAATATTTATTTTTATTAAATTATTTTAATTTTAAATATTAATAATTTTAATTATTAATTTTTGTTTCATATTTTTTAATTTTTTTCTTTTTATTAATTTATAGGATCACCAAATTCTCATAAGAAAAAATTGAAAAATAAGAACACTTTTAACTTGTACAATGTACATAGGTCCTATTGGAAAGGGCTTATGCGCTGTTTATGAAAATAGCTTATGGGTTTCTATAAGCTGTTTTCAGCTTATTTTTATAAGATTCTTAAAGTAGCTTATTAGAATAAGTTATTTTTAGCTTATTCAAGTAAGTTTTACAATTTTTTTTACGAAAAAACTATAATTTAAAAATAGCTTATTGCATAAGTACTTAATTAAGCCGTGTACCCAAACACACCTATACGTGAACTATGATTAGTTTTTAAATAAATTAAATATTATTTAGATAAAAATAATTTTTTTATACCCTCAATCGAAACATTGAATTTTTCACTCATTCACTACTTAGTAATCATGGGAAGAAATAGATTAGGTTACCTTTCAGGGGCCTAAGCGTGAGCTATATTAAATTCAGCCTAAATTAAATTTATTTATTAAATAGATTAATTTAAGACTTTTTTAAAAGTCTAATACTTTTTTTGTTTTATTTTATTTATGTGCGGTTCTTAAAAAAATAATTAGAAGTAATCATTATTATCCTAAAAAGGTTTAGCTTTACCAAATTACTCTCATTAATGAGTTAAAACATTTAATGTATTGAGTAATTGTTATGTGAGACAATATAATGAATAAGAGTAGTGTTGTAAAATAAGTCATGAATCCTCCATTAATTTACTAAAATAACAAGTATTTTGAAATATGAAAATGTTCTAAACAAGACAAATAAAATAAAACGGAGAAATAATTAAATAGATAAGACTTCACACTATTCAAAAAGTTTTATAGGCGTACTAGGTCGACCTATAATAATAGTAATAATAATAAAAAATTTTGTTATGTTTATGATTATATATTCATCCCGTTTAATCTTTATCTCGCTAATTATTATATATATTATATTATACTAAAGTAAATTATTGTATATATTATACACATTAACTTGTTTAGAGATAGTTATTTTCAAATAATTTTAAAAACTTCATTTTTTATTCAAAAGAGATATTTTGAGATAGAATTTGAATTTAAATTTAAGATTAATTAGCACCGATAAAATAAATATTATTTCATATTTATACTAAATATGTGATTTTAAAATAGTAGTGGAATATGATTAGAGTAGAAAATAAAAGACTAATAATATTTATATATAGTTAAGATATGATTTTGGGGAAAATTATTGATTTACTGTATTGATAAAATTTTAAATGATAATTAGTAATCAGATTTATTAATATAATATTAATAAATAACTTAGTAATTAAGTATATAAATATTAGATAATGATTAAATAGTAATGAAAATAAAGATAAAGATGAGGACAAGCAAACGTGGAGAAATAGTTTGAGAATAATTAAGATTTGAATTTAATATAAAGTTATCATTAATTAGTTAAATTAAATATAGGTGATAGTTATTGTTGTGACAGTACATGGCTAGGATAATGGGCAAGCAACGTCTGGGCTGATCTAGATGAATGGTAGACTCAAGGCACGTCATCCAAGCTCTAACGACAATGGTGGTGCACCTGCAAGGACTCCGACACTCAATTCAGTGTTGGAATTAGGGTTGATATGTGATAATTACAATGATACGTACCTTGCATAGTGCATTTAAGTGAGTATTTATATAAGGTGTATTAGAGTTGACCGTGGGTCTTAATGGGCTATGATTACTCTGTCTTGGCCCAGCCCATAACGGTTATATCTCGTAGGCCAATTCCTATCCTAGCTTCATGGCGGGATGCCTTCATAAATCCGGTCTATAACAATTGCCCTGAGTTACCGTTTGGTAAGCCGGCGAGTTACATTCCTCATGTCGGTTCAGCTCCGGCATAGGTCAGTCAAGAACTTCCTGAATTTCCCGGTCTTAATTTCTAGCAAAACGGTTTACCTTCATTGGGGGTGCGTGAGAACACGCACCTTTATAGGGTAACATGCGCGACGATTAGGCGCAGTCTTGAGCCCTACGCTCTTTAATGCGATGGGACGGTTTTTGTTCTCTTCCCTTTAATTACGCAAGCATGGAGAAGTTCCCTCACTCGCTCTCAATTTCAAAATTTCTCAAATCTAACATTTCAAAAGTTCTCTCCTCTGCTATGCTCTCCGTCCTCTCTGAGTGTTCATTATTCCATTTTCTTCCTTCTTCTCCTTCGAAGAACAAGATACTCTTTCTAGAAGCTCTTAGTTCGAAGATTTCCCGAACGCTTTGTCCATCTCCTTCTCCATTCAGGTACTGGGTCTTTTCTCCTTTCTCCATTTTGTTTCTTTTTGTTTCTTTCGTTCTAATTTAAGGATTCACACCTCTGTTCATAGGGCTCAATTTCCTTATTTTTCTTTTTAGCATCCTCCCCTATCAATAGGAGACCAAATCATAGTAATTTATAGCAGTTCTTCATCTGATTCCTTTAATACCAACGATCTTAGGGCTATGGCGAACATAATTTCAAAACCCCTAAGAGTTGTGAATCCTGACCTCATGAGAGGTATGTGTTCCGTCAATACTCCTCATTTTTCTAAACCCCAAGCTGTCTGGGAGCATACCCCACAAAAATCCGAGAGTGGTGAGTCCGTTACTCAAAATGTTAGTGATTCCTTCAACACATTGAACCCAAAATCCTCGGTCTATGTAGTTGCTGCTAGGAATTCTTCAGAAGAACCTTCTAAGAGGCACCGTGGTAGCGAAAACATGTTAGTTAAGACCAATCCTATCCAAAGTGATCTTGGAAAATCCTGACGACTTATCATCCTCAATGACTAACTCTTTAGATTCCGAATCTAATCCAGCATACTGCCCATCTCGCTCTCCTACTCCCAGCTCTTCTCTTCCGGGATCTAATCACTCCTCTTGTAAATTTGTAGATATGGCGCCCAAGAGATCTCTCCCGAAACCAGTGCAGAAAATCCCGTCTAATCAAGGGCGGGATATAAATGTTGATGCTGGGACAAGTCAACCAGGTCCCTTAGGAATGGACATTGAACTTCAATCCATGAGGCCTGAATGGGAGAACATCAGGGATATCCAAAACCTATTGTGGGTGCCATCAGGGTTCTTAAACCAGGCTAGTGCAATTAAGACCCAGAATTAATTGAAGGCGATTAAGGCGGAATGGAAAAAGTGTTTTCATTATGGGCCCGACATCCCAGACATCTCCTATACTTATGATTCTTCTTCTGATTATAAATTGAATATGTAACATCCCAAAAATCCCTAAGAGACTTAGCACTTAAGGGATTCAGTTGCAAATTTTAAAGAAAAGATGAGGGAGGATCAGTTGCAAGTAGAGAGGTTAAAGGAGGGACAAAAAGGGACTTGTATATTCGAATATGAATAGCTATATTTGAATATGAATGACCTATATTCGAATATGGATAAGTCATATTTGAATATGGACTGTGCATATTCGAATATGAAAGGCTGATATTCGAATATGGAGGTGTAGAATTGCTTATAGAAGCTTCATATTCGAATATGGATGAATATGGATCATCCATATTCGAATATGGACCCCTAAAACTATAAATAAGGGTGCCCTACTTCCAAATTTCAACATTTTCCTCTCCACTCTCTCATCTCTTCCAAGATACCTCACTAAACCTCTGTCACGAATCAACCACACTATACAACTCCTTCATCTCAAGGTTCCCTTCTCACAAACTTCTTGACTAAGGTTCCAAGGGGTGAAATTCAAACTCGGAGACAGCAAGTGCAGAAGAAGGAAGTTGGGAACGAGGATTGGAGGTTAAAGGAGAAAAGGGTTCTGGAAGATTTGAGGTAACCTTAAAACCCCCGAATCTAAGATTATAGGAAATGCTAGGAACATTAGTAACATGTGATTAGGGATTTAAAAACATGTTATAGGTTGTTTGATTTAGGATTTCGTGTATGTTTGAGATTCGCATGCTATGTGTGAATGATATATGTGTTGATTAAATATGCAAGTGGATGATGCGTGTTTAGGAGTTGTGAATGATGTGGGAATCATAAATTGTATGTAAAAGACAAGGGATTCCACATAATAATGCGATGAAATTGAGACTAGGACTCTGGATGTATTTTCAAACTGTTTTAGAAGAATAAATCCAGAGTTAGTATATTTGAATATGTACTTGAATATGGAGGGCCATGTTCGAATAGATATTTGAATATAACACTTCTGTCACCTACTACTCAAATATAGGATGGTTGTATTTGAATATTATAATATACTACTGGAACTCTTGTGTGAATGTTTATGATAGGAATATGAATGTTTGGTGCATGAGAACACGAAATGTGAAATCAAATAAAAGGAAAAGTGAAAATGTTTTCCCCATCAACATTGGTTGAGTTCTGCCGGAAGTAGATCGGGTAAGTGGACAAAGCATAAAAAGATGAGAATGTAGGGTTATCCCAAAAGGGGCAGATAGCCTAAAGTGCTAGGTTATCCCGAAAATGGGGTAGATAGCCTAGTGCAAAGGGGCTATCCCAAAAGGGGTAGATAGTCCCTGGGCTAGCCCTAGAGAGGGTTAGTAGCTCGGCAGTAGGATCCTGGAAGGATGCTTACCAGGACCATGATGATGAGCACAACTGTGCATTCACTGTCGTGCACCTATGGTGGATTCCTTGTGCACATTTTCCAGTTAGACTGGCTGTAATATTGTACATATATATTATTTCCAATACCGACGGTTACTCAGTTATATGTCGTACATATAACTAACGGTTACAATATTTCAGGTGATATAGACTCGAAGGGTGTTAGTGCCCGAGAAGACGTTAGCAACTGTATCTTGATATACATAGGTAGTCATTTGTTTTGTTGTATGGCTACTTAGTCGGACTAATACTCTCTTTGACTTGTAAAATAAATAGAAATACTTTTATGTAAATATATGTATATATACAACTTTTGATTTCCGCTACGTGTTAAAAAAAATGATCCTAAAATCTAGGTGTTACAGGATATCCCGGGAGAGGATGAGAGAATCTGTACAGCTGCAATTGAGGGAGAAAGACCCTTCTTCATGGCTTATACCGCTATGTTTCACCAATTTCGCATTCGTTTTCCTTTCTTGGACTTCCAAATAGAAGTCTTGCATAATTTACATCTCGCCCCCACCCAGCTTCATCCCAATGGTTGGGCGCTTTTACAGGCCTTCGACGTTTTCTGTTGGGCGAATGAATGGAAATATTCTTTGAACCTATTTTTGTACCTCTTTGGCCCGTATCGGGGTTCTGCTAGCAAGTCTTGGGTATCCCTTCAACATCGTAAGAACATCCCTCAATTGTTTACTCCTTGGGATGATTCCGTCAAATAGCATCGGGATCTGTTTGTGAAGGTTACGCCCAAGAAAAAAGGATTTCTTTTTTTTGGGGAAGGCGCCAATCGCAAACCCCTTGATGAGAAGATTTTCAACAACCTGCATGACTTCGTGTCCAGTCAAGGGATGCCCATCCATTGCCGGGATGTGCTTAGGGCTTCTCGTGTTGATCCCGCCTCCTGCTTATGTATTGAATTTTTGCATATCTTCCTTGATTTATTGTTTTCTTTGAAAATGTTTATTAATGTCTCCTCTTTCCTTTACAGCCGAGATCATGTTTAAGTTCTCTGCTCGCTTTACCACCAAAGCTGCCAAGGACGCTAAGGGCATGGGGAAAGTGAACCCGCTGACTCTCCTTCACTCAGCGGGGTTGAGGCAGTCCCCGCCAAACCTTCTAGCCTCGCAGTACCGATATCTGCAACCGGAGGGTCTCCTCTTAGGGGTAAAGCCCTTGCTGCTGTTGCCACTGCCAAAGGTGGTGAAGGCTGGAAAAGCAAACATCAGTGCTCCATTTAAGGTAGACTTTGTTTCTTTGTTCTCGGTCAATCTGTTTTTGCCACACATCCATGCATTCTAAGTTTTGAATGTAAATGCCACACATAATATGACTCATTTGGTTAGCCAAATGTTCATAGACATTCCTTATCTCCCTAATTAAAGGAGTAAAGACTTTAGTCATTTGTTGAGTCAGATTATGTGTCATCTGCCTATTAGAGTCATCCATGTGATTTCTAATAGTCAGAAGTGTATTTCAAGGAAGAGTATTTGACATGCTCAATGAGTTTAATCCAAGATCCAATGGATTATGAGTATAAAGGATATTGTTTGCTCTGTTATGGGAAACAAAAGCAACATACAATTACTTTCTCTTTCCAACCTTGTAGCTAAGGTTGGCGGACTCATTGGGTTGGTAGCCATTACATTACCATAAGTAGGAGGAGCTTACGCTTCCTGAGTACTGTTCCACCCTATGGAAATATAATAATGGAGTGTTCTCACAATATTTTGTACATTCTAAGTGAGAGGAACGATTTGAGTGCTGATTTGGCTAATCACAGTTTCAATTTCTACGCTAGCATTCCCATTATTGGTAAGATTTCTCACTGAATCCCTCTAAAGATTGGTCTAATTATCTTCTTGACTAGAATTAACCACATTTGTGGTATCATTTGCAACATTGGTTGCCACATATGTCATGACTTCAAACAAATCCTTTGTACTAATGATCCTAGCATTATGCAAATGCATAGATTAAATCTAGGATTCTGAATAAAAAACTTCATAACTCTGACTTGCACAACAAGATTTATATAGAATTTTTGAGACCCAATATATCGTATGAATATAATGATTATGCTTTAACAAACAATGAAAATTTTCAATAGATTAATCAGAAAAGGATATTAATAAATTGCATGCATCTCACTAATAACACAAAACACATAACAATGAATATATTAATTTTGAAAACACATCATCCAAAGGCATTTGTTGATTTTCAAAATACATAAGCATTTATAGATGCACAACACAAATTATAGTGGAATATGTTTCCAAAATAACAAACTAAAAACAATATACAAATAGTAGACCTGCCTGCAAACTCCTCTCTCCCTACTCTGATTCTTATAAGGACGATTTCAAGCATATATTTGTGAGGATATTAGGGCGGGCTCAACCCGTAGATGGTATCCCCCCTATGCACCACTAAGGGAACTCCCAAATTCCCTTTGTACTAGCAGGTTGATGCCATATCTATTGGTCCTAAGTCATGCACATACTTGTCTCGTATTGAGCAATTCGAGTTCCTGGAACGCTTCCATCTCATTTCCAAAGTGTTTATCGAGCACGAGACGGATTCTATTTATCTCAAAAATTATCTTGGTGCGTATTATACTTTTACCTCTTGTGTTCCACATTTCTCAAATATTGTCTTTTATTTCTATTGCAAAATCCATGGGCAAGGTCACGACTACCGAACTTGTGAGATTCCGTCTAATACGTGATAAAAATATTGCTAATGAGAGTATTGCTCGAGATAAAGTTCAAAATATTGAATCTCGTATGAGCATGCAGAAGTTCTTAAGTCACTGTTGAGTTGACCTCCTACCAACATCGTAAGTCCAACTTCCCCGCCAGGCTAGACTCCTCCCGTCAAAGAGAATGTTATTCTTGAGCTACCGGCCTTGTCTCTCCCGCCTCCTGACACCATCCTAACCTCCACTACTACTGATCCAAACACTTTTGCTATTGTCCAAGTGTTCATGTCCTAATATCAAGCTGGGGGTAAAAGGCTGGTATTAGATATGCAGGAGGAAAGCTCCAAAGAGGCCAAGAGGCTTTGTTAGGCATCTCCAAACATGGGGGAAGAGGGTGAAGGGACTCGAACCCTTGGGAGTAACAAGTTAGATGTCGGAGATTTCACTGAGGACTACCTATTTCTTCCCTAAGATGTGGAATCGACTAAGTGCATGAGTGATGATGGCCTTTTCTCCGTGCTAGCAAGACATAATCTTCATATGTGATTCTTCACTCATTAGGCCAACATCCGCATTCGAGCTCAAACAGATGCATTTAAGTCGACAATTGTCAAGAAAGAATAAGAGGTAGCCCTTGGGAAGTCTTGCCATGCTAATCTTCAATATGTTCTTAAATGCTTTAAGAAAAATAGGGTCGAATTGCGCAAGGAATTGGACACCGAGCGGGCGAAGTATGAGGCTTTAAAGAAAGAGCATGACTAACTAAGTGTTGACCGAGCCTCCGAGGTAGCACAAATGTTGGACCTAGAAACCAAGAATCAAGAGCTTCAGCAAAATTTGTACACTATCAAATTTGTACACTATCTTACGCTAACCATAGTTTTTCTCTTAGTATTCAACAGATTAAAATCATTGCACCAAATGTGGATATATCCAATTTGTCCTCGAAATTGGTCATAAAGGACGGAGAGCTTGTTCTTGCTGCTACTGAGGCCGACAATACCAAGGGAATGGCCCTGCTTGAGTTGTAATTTTCATCCCTATTTTTGTTTCATTTTGTGTACCTTTGTGTATCCAATAACTATTAATATAAATATTACTTCCATAATTTGATTGTTTGTCACTCACTTTCATGCTTGACACTTGCTATATTACAAAACCCGGATTTCGGCCCGAGTAGGACTTTTTAATTCATTAATTGATTGCCTAAGTCTCAGCCAGGGATTAAATTAGTCGGGCTAAGTAGGAATTCTAAATTCATGTCATCTAAGTATGAATCGGGGATTAAATTAGTCGGGTTGAGTAGGACTTTTTAATTTGTTTATTGATTACCTAAGTCTCAGCTAGGGATTAAATTAGCCGAGCTGAGTAGGACTTTTAAATTTGTGTTGCCTAAATGTTAAACAGGGATTAAGTTAGTCGTGTTGAAAAGGAAGTTTTATTTCGTTGATTGATTGCCTAAGTCTCACCCCGGGATTAAATTAGCCGGGCTGAGTAGGACTTTTAAATTTGTTGATTGATTGCCTAAGTCTCAGACAAGGACTAAATTAGTCGAGCTGAGTAAGACTTTAAAATTTTTTTGTTTCAATAATATGCTACTTTTGCACCTGTTAAACATAAAAATATTCCTTTACTGAATTTGACTAGTCATCTCATTAAAACCCCCTAAGGTCGAAACACCCTTGGAAAAAAGACCCGAGGTAAGAAAAAGACTATGACTTTGGGATAATACATAACAATTTAATAATTACTGAGCTAATACATAATTAATAGAAGAAATTTTTCTAGTGAGATATGTTCCATGTGTTCCTAATATCTCTTTTACATAACTCCTACAACATATATGCTTCTTTGCCTAATTCCTCTCTTATGTGAAAATGACCTTCCCATTTTTCTTCCAACTTTCTATGTCTTCTGTTTTTTCGGGGCCCATCTACCTTGATGCTTATATGTGACTTGTGTTGTGATTTGGGTGAATTTTGTGTTGTATGTGTGTTTGATTGCTTGTGGATGCATTAGTGATGTTTAGATTGATGACAATTGGAGGATTTCAGATTGGGTGTTGAATAGATGCTGTGAAATTTGTTTGAGTTAGCATGTTTTGTTGTCAACCACCGACCCCTATTTTCGTGGCTATTTTTGAGAGTTCAATTGATTGAATTGGTTTTTGTCGTCTTCACAAGGGTTATATATAATTTTGTTATCTTTCAAATGGATTTGATTTTACTCAATTTGGATATCTACAACTCTAGTTATTATCCAAATACTGAGATAGGGTCAATGTTGAAGTGCTTGATTTTGTTGAGTATCCTTATACGTTAAACATGACTATTTTTGACTATGATATTGTTAGAAATGGGCTTTGTGGTCTCTATAAGAGTTGTTTATAATTCTGTTGTATTTCAAATGGCTTTAGTTTAACTCAATTTAGATGTCTATAACTCTAGTTATGACCCAAATACTAAGACAAGGTCAATGTTGGTGACTTTTCATATTGCTGCTGTCAGAAGTACGTTGGGACGTGCCTTGGATGCGTTGAGACGCGCCTATTTACCCTGTTTGTTGTTTTGTGCATGTTGGGATGTGCTCTAGCTATATTGGGATGCGCCAGTTTCCCTTTTTTGCTATTCTGGGCACGTTGGGATGAGCCAGTCTGCGTTGGGACGTGAATTTTGCACCTAATCTTTGATTTTCATCCTCCTAACATCCCTTGCAAGTCCTAAAACTCATCCTTGAGCTCCATATCCTTTAATCTTCAAGCTTCTTAACTAGAAAACTCCTCTATCAAGCAAGCACACTTCTATTCTCAATGCTCTATCATGACCTACAAACACAATGAACCAAATTTAGTTAATTTAATTCCAAATAACCTCTTCTTGAGGTTATAATGGATTGAAATAGGTTCATGTGAGCTAGAAACATGCAATAGGGTTATGGGATGAATGATGCATGCTTTGGAACATGTTAAATGTGTGATAACATGGAATGATGATTGTGGCAAACTTGATGTTAATTGGTATGATGTGATGAATTGATGAGGTGTGTGATAATGATGATGGTACATGTATGAAATATGCATGGATTTTGTGTAAATTGCTTGCCAACTTGTTGAATGATAACATGTTGAATGTATATGAGGTGTGTTGAATGATGAATGCTTAAAAAATGATGTATGGATAATTATGTGTAATGAAAATGAAATGCTTTCCCCCTTCAACATTGGTTGAGTAAGCGGGTTAAGTTCAACCGGTAGTGTACCAGGTAAGTGAACAAGCAAAATAAAAAAAAGAAAGAATGTAGGGTTATTTTGAAAGGGGCAAATAACCCAAGTACAAGGGTTATCCCGAAAGGGGTAGATAATCTTGAGTTACAGAAAGGACTATCCCGAAACAGGTAGATAGCCAGACAATTTGATCCTGGCTAAGGACGTTTCCCAGTGGTCCATAGATATGAGCTCAGCTATGCATTTACTGCCATTGCACCATGGAGGAGAGCTAGTGCACTAGACTCCCAGTAAAAGAAATAAAGAAAACAAATGATAATTAAAGAAGGATCATGGCATGCATACATCCATATTATTGTCATCACATGCATTTTTGTGTCTGGGTGTGTTGTGTGTATGTTTATGTTTGTATTTGAGAATTTCTAGTTAGACTAGTTGCAAAACTGTGAAATATTTTGGAGTGTGTTGTGTGTATGTTTATGTTTACATTTTGGAGCTTGTTTCACAAGCTAAATTATGCACTTGTCTCTTCTTAAAAGGAGTTTTCTCAATTAAAAATCCTCCCTAATCTAATCTTTGGAGATGTTGAGCAAAAGTAGTATTTAATAAAGTTTTGTGGAGTTGAAGTGATTGTAGGTAGGGGTGTTCACGGTCCGGTTTGGTTCGGTTTTGAGAGGGGTCACCATCCGAACCGATCAATTTACTCTTGTTCGGTTTGGTTTGGTTCGGTTGGTTTCAATGAGGCAATCCGAACCAAACCAATCTGATTAAATTCGGTTGGATTGGTTCAGTTTTCGGTTTTAATATTTTTTTTACAAACTATAATTACAAGTAAATAAGTAATGCCATCACTAATAATTAACGTAGGCAAATAGCTAAATCATGCAAATAAAGCGTTAAAATTAAAATAGCAACATCTAATTGATTAATTCTTTGACAATTATTTCTCTAAATCCCAAACAAACAAAAAATTAGGATTCTTTCACCTACGGTTAAGGATTATTAAGTAATTTCAATATCAATATTGTATAAATATAATAATATATTCGGTTTGGTTTGGTTTGGTTTGGTTTTTCTAGTAGAACCGAAAACCGAACCGATCAAAAAATCGGTTTTTCCATATTTTGGTTTTTACGGTTTTCGGTTTTTCGGTCCAGTTTGATCGGTTTTGGACGGTTTGGTTCGATTTTGAACACCCCTAATTGTAGGTGCTGAAATGGAGTCCAAGAAAAGGAGCAGAGAAGCATTGTATTTAAAGACAACAAGACCTATGGAGCTAGAGCTAGATCAGGGGCTCAAGCGGGATGGCGCTTAAGCTAGGTTTGGCGCTTAAGCCCCAGACCCCCTAAAGCCAGAATTTCTTGCAAAACAACGCATGTCTACGCGTTTAAAACTTTATTATTTATATTCTATTGAGCTGCTTAGGTTAGGTTAAGCCGTTTAAGAGAAAAAATTAGAATTTTTGAGAGAGAAAGAGTGCACAGAAAGGATTCTCTGTAAACTTTTATCTATCAATTCCATGGTTGCTCAATTGGATATGACAGCTTAGGTTCTTGTTCTTGGATTTGGACGTAGCTAGCACTGTAATTCTCAAACTCTTATTCTTTTCAATGTTAATTGAATTGTTTCTCTTTTTCTGTGCTATTTGTTTGAGTTTAAAGCCCAATCACCTTTCTTCTCCTTCTTCTAACTTTTTTGATTAAATGGGAATTTGATTTGAAAAGAAGTTCTGACAAAGGAATTTTCTTAATCAATAATCTAGAGATAAGTATTGATTTATCAACCATTTTTCAAAGGCTATGCTTAATGCGTGATTGAATTCATACGTTTTTTTAAGAAATTGGAACCTGCGTTTTCCTTATCACAAAACCTTACAGAGAGATCATAGGGATCTTCTGTAAATGAGTTTTTACCGAGTTTTTACCGTACGTCTTTTGAATTAACATAAGAAATAACACAGAGAAAGAGGATTGTTACAATGCATAAGCAAGTTCAAATCCATGTACTCATTTAAATTGTTTTCAACCTTTTTACATTACGAGCACCTATTTTACAATTACGAGCACTTATTTTACAATTAAATTCAATTCAAAACATTTTGAAAACTTCACCGAAGATCTTATATTGAAACTAAATTGCTCTGTAGTTGCTCCCTTAGGACGATATCTTATTCTCTCACTTTATTGAAATGAGTTAGTATTTTTCATTCAATAAATTAAGTAACACACGCATGCATCCATATTATTGTCATAACATGCATTTTTGTGAGTGAGTGTGTTGTGTGTATGTTTATATTTATATTGGGGATTTTTCAATTAGACTGGCTGCAAAACTGTGAAATACTTTTCTATAGACTAGGGGTTACTCAGTTATATGTGGATCAAGCGTTACAGATGAGACAAGCTTATGGGTGTTAACCATATGTAGAATCTTAGGGAATTCTAATATATAGTGAACCTTAGTCTCTTGTTCAAATATTAATTTGTTCAACTCTATAAGATTTTGTTGAAGTTAAAAATATTATGAATACTATTATTTATTGTAACAAAAATTAGGCTTCAGCCCTATGTTTTGAGGAAAAAACTTTATGTGCTTGACTTTGTAATATTAGGATGTTACACATATTACAATCAATGTCCATAGCAACCTTAAGCAAAGCTGCATAGAGATTAGTAAGCTTATTTGTTCCCACCCATGGGTCAAGCCAAAATCTAGTATTTTGTCCATTCCCAACACGGACTAGAAAATTGTTCACAAACCCGTTTGCTAGTTGAATCTGATTTTAGCTTTGTAATTTCCTTTCACCAACTTGATAACCTTGCTGCACAAGAGCAATGTTCTGAGCCTCCTGTAGCTTCGATCACATTCACCTATAGAGCATCATCCTCTTTTAAGAACCTCTACAACCATTTTGACAATAGAGAAATGTTGGACCATTGTACGTTTTTTACACCCAACCCCCCATCCTTTTTATTCAAGCAAACAAGATTCCAATGGGCTCACGAAATTTTCCTATTATCATCACAACCTACCCAAAGAAACCTTCTTTGGATGCCTTTTAAAAAATCTAGAACACATTTTGGAGCCTTACACAGGGAGAAGTAGTAAAAAAGGAAATAACATAATTTTTTAGAGTCACTCTACCTCCAATAGATAGATTTAGCTTAGAAATGACATAGGTCTAACTCTCCTCAAAAGCTAGCTCACAAGGAGAGGGTTGCCTAACACCTTACAAAGGCTATCATAGCTCTTATCCTAGGCAATGTGGGACTTCCTTAGAAATGACATAGGCCTAACTCTCCTCAAAAGCTAGCTCAAGAGGGGAGGGTTGCCTAAGGCCTTATAAAGGCTATCATAGCTCTTACCCTAGGCAATGTAAGACTTCTTTTCCCAACACTTCACCTCAAGTCCAACTGGTTTTTTTTTCTTTTTTTAACCTAGTTGTGACTTGTCTTTTTTTTTAATGGATCTTTTTTGTTTTTTATGGGCATCTGTCTTAGGTCTCTTTACTTTGTGCACATTTTTTTCTTGATTTTTTTTATTTTTCCCTATTTTTTTTGGATATGCTTCGATACAATCTCAAAAATGACATAGGCCTAACTCTCCTCAAAAGCTAGCTCAAGAGGAGAGAGTTGCCTAAGACCTTATAAAAGCTATCATAGCTCTTATCCTAGGCAATGTGGGACTTTCCCCAACAATTTCTAAGGGCATTTATTCTAAGCATTCAAAGCTTCTACCTATCAATCACTCTTTGTTCTTGAAAGACTTCTTGCTTCTACTCTTAGTTTCTATCACTCTTAAAAAGTCTTGGTCATTTACTTAGCACTTCAAGTTGTGTTATTTACTCTATTTGAGGGTATTAATTACCTATCTTTAATTTCCTTAAGCTTTTCACAGAAGGTGGGGTATCCTTCTTGAAAGTAGAGAGTTAGATACCCTTTTGAGCTGTTAGACTCTTACATTTTGGTGAGTCATCCAAGAGTGTGAAGAGTGCTCTTAGTTTGTAATTAATTTAAAGAATTAATATAAGGTTCATTTGGTGCTGTTGAAGAACTAGACGTAAGTCACAAAAAGGTTTAGTGAAAAGTATATCACCTTGGTGTTGTTTCTCTATATCCCTTAACTCTTACTTTGAGCATTGTATTAATTGTGTTGAGCATTCATTTCCACTCTCTATATTTGTCATATCTTGATTAAGTGAACTTGATAAAAGCTTATTTTTGCATTTTGCGAAAGGGTTTCGAAAAAGTTTTAAACCTTAATTCACCCCTATTGAGTATAGAGGTCATTGCCTAACAAGTGATATCAGAGCTTAATTCTGGTTTAAAGAGCTGTACAACTTCAAAAAAAATGACTTCTTTTTAAAACAGTTGTAACGCGAAAGTTGCATCAATTTTTCTATCTTTATTTTATTTTTTATTTTTTTAAAAAAATAGGCACATGGGCTGTCATCATCCGAATGCTAACGTGGAAGGGGTGGTACACTAGTGGTATGCACAACAATGGTAAGAGTATAGTTTTTTAAAAACAAAATTGACAAATTTTGTAGAGACTAAATAAATCTTAAATTTATATAATATAAAAGAAGAATAGTCTTTCAGTCATTTTGGTGGAAAAATTTTAGCACAAATTCATTTTATTTTATTTTGTTTAATAAATACATGATATATATTACTAGATTTCTTCATGGTCTCTAAGTGTTTTAAATTTTATCAGCACATTTCATATTTCATAGATAAATTCATGTTTCCATGTATTTTATATTTTCCACAAACCTTTCAAGGGCTTCCTTTAATTGGTGCGCTGCATATAGTCCTTACTGCTTCCAATTCCTTTAATTCCAGCATGAGGAATCATCTTATTTTTTTCACTATTTATAGTTATCCTCTCTGTTGGTTAATGGATATATACACATCCTTTTGAATAATGGATACACATCATTTTGAATATTAATCTGCCTAGCAGTGAGCAATTATTCATCAATGAACAGTTTTCGTGCTTGGATTATTTTAGTTTTGAGTCTTCGATTATTTTGCAAATTACACCAAATATTACAGCCTTCGATTTAATGAATTGCATTCTCAGTGACTTATTGATCTATATGTTGATCTCAAATGGCTGGTAACACTAGGTGTGCTTTTTTCGTCAGCAATCTTATACAGATATAGATAGTTGGTTCAGTTTTAGTAATTTTATTTTTCTAATTTTGTTGAATTAATCCAATTTAATTTTTCAGATCCATTGAAAAATGGAGCTATTCAATTATTTTGTTTAGCAAGGGTTTTTAGAATTATTCGATGTGACGATTAAGAATATTATTGAATTATTGATTATTGATGATTAAAGGTTATATATTTTAAGAGATGGAAACAATTAATACTTCATTGTAAATTTATTTTTTAAAGGTTTCATAATTTTTAATTGAAATAAAACCGGTGAATTTATGCAAATTTAATAATTATACAAATATTTCAAATATACAAATAATTTAATAAAGCACCTATTGTAAATTTATAAATTTTTAAATACATTATTTCCGTTAAATCGTGATTCGTTGCTTGACTATATGAATTTCTACAAATTTCAAAGGTTATATATTTTAAGAGATGGAAACAATTAATATTTCATTGTAAATTTATTCTTTAAAGGTTTCATAATTTCTAATTGAAATAAGACCGGTGAATTTGATCCGTCCTGCTTGGTGCATGGCGGTCATGACCTCTAATTTGGCCTCCGGTGCGGTGGTTTAGCCCTCCGGCCACTCACCTGACGGTGAGGGGTACCTGCAAGCACTCCGACGGTCAAGTCAGTAAGGTCTCACAGTGTAGAAATCTCAGATATCAGATAGTAGTAAAAGTGTACCAAATGAAGATAAATAACAGGTATTTATAGAGCTCATAGGGCTACTAAAGTCAAACCTGTCACTGTCACATCTCCGTGAACTGCGGCGGTAAGTACAGATCTGTAACTGACCCCACGTGGGGGTGGAACTTCCTCAAGCCTTAAGTCGGGTGCCCATGTCGTGGTAAACACAACATGGTACCAACGGCTTGAGTCACCCACGTGGGACTTGCACGTGCCTCTCCTACGGGTTAGGTCCATAACAGTTCCCCCAAGTCGGCGGTGTTTCGTAAGACATGCCGTTGACTTCTGATCTTGACATGATCTGTCGACATGCACCCCTTCCAAGTCGTTGTCGTTTGGATTTTCCCGTCAGTTTTTGCTTTGGCACGTGTCTTTGTGGGATTGGTCGCGACCCTTCGTGGGCCGCGCCTATCATCACTCAATCACATCAGGCCTGCGTGCATTAAATGCCCCCTAGGCCGTTACTTTTTCTTCATGCTTCGTCTTCCCTTTATCTCTTTATAAATACTGCCTCACTTATCCTGAAAACACTTCTTCACCTTTAAGCTTTCCTACATACTTTCTCTCTGTTTGCATCTAGTTCTTCCTTTTGCTGCCGTTTTCCTAGTCGTCTTCAACCTCCTTCTTTCCAACTTTTCTCAGGTACTCCTTTCTTCTCCCAGATCATTTCCTTTTTGTTATTTTTGCGCAATTTCTTTCTTCTCTACTTTCTTTAAAATGTCAACTCCTGAGAGACCCACTAATTTTCCCCTAAAAGAAAGTCTTTCTGGGGAAGTTGGGGATTTCGTCGGTTTTCCTTTTAGACATGAAATCAGTGATGGCAGTGGTCATCACATCCCCACTCTCCCTTCAACCTCTGGTTCTGACAATGAACCTCTCTTTGAAGCCTTTGGGGAGTTCATCCCTGGCGTTCCCCAAACTATTCCCTTTTCAAGGGCACCTTTCTCACAATCCGTTGCCCCCATACCTTTAAGGTATGGGGTTTGAAAATATGAGTATGATGAATCATCTGAGGGTAGTGGTAATGCTACAACGTCTAAGTTACGGCCTCTGGATCCCTTGATAGTCTGTACCTCGTCTGAATCTTCTAGTTTTGCTTCCTCTAATACTTCTGCTAAATCCTCTGATTCTGGATCTTCTGACCCTTTGTATGTTTCTCCTATTTCCATTGTAGAACCCATGTTGGCTTCTTCCCCCATGTCAGTTCAGATTCCCTTCAACTTCCAGACCTACCGGGGTTGCTCGCAAGGCTTCTAAGAGCAAGGCATTAAAACGCCGGCGTCAGCTGATCCACGAGCTATATGGATCCCCAAAAAAGGTTTTGAAACTGTCGGTTCCCAAGAAACTTCAGGGGATCCCGAAAGTAAGGAGACAAATCTGGATCAACGAAGATATATTACAAGTCGCCTCCTCATTGACTTCAACGTTAATGTTTCATGTCGCGGAGGTCGCATTCAGGGAAGCCATGCATCGGTGACCCACGCGCTAGCAATTGAACGTCAAACACCGCACGAGACAGTATAAGGTTGAAGACAACCACGTCAGTGCCATTTGTCATCTTTCAACCACTCAGAAGCTGCCACGTGCCTCCATGAGTCATAGTCAACTGAGCTGGTCACGCCACATGTCTGTAGACAATCCAATCAGAGACATTCATGTGTCTCGTTGACCAGTCCACCACCAATTACTTGCTACCATGTGTCACGGTTGACCAAAATTCAACGATGACCCAATTGTTAAAACAAATTGCAAAAGGCCCCTAAATTTTTAGAAATTGCAATTTAGTCCCAGTACTTTTTGAAATTATGATTTTGCCCTTGTATTGTCAAAAATTACAGTTTAGCCCCTATACTTTCTACATTTATATTTTGCCCCTATACATGAAAATTACAATTTTACCCTTAATTACTATTTTACCCTTAGCCATCTAAACTTACCATTAACCCTAGATCCACGAACTCACCATTTATCTCTTATATCCCTCATAATGCCTCTAAAAAATCAATTCGAAATCGCGATTCAAGCATTGAGTAGGAAGAAATGAAAAGGAAAATTTGTGAATTTCAAGAGACGATTGCAACACAACAAGAGATGATCCATAAACAAGAAGAAATCAATGATTCTTCTCGGAGTGTGTAACACCCGAACTTTTAGAAATTATTCAATATTAGAAATTTTATAATTTTAGCTAAAAGATTTTCAAAGTTATACTTAATGTAATTGAATTCCACATGACAATATCTATGTAATAGATATTTTTATTTATTTTTAAAGTAAATAGTTGTAAAATGACCAAAATACCCCTATATTGGTCTAAATAAAAGATATTTTTAGTAAATAGCTAAAGAATATAGAAAATTGTAGATAGTTATAGAAAAAACATTTTTATGCTTAGAATAATATTTTAATATTTTTAGATATTTTTCTGAAAATTTTTCAAGAAAATCAATTTTTGTAAAAAGACCAAAATGCCCATACGATTCCTAAAATAATTAAAATATTTATTTTATTGAATTTAAATTTTAAAAAAAATTATATTGAGTCTATTTATGTGTAATATATGTGCATATAAAATTTTTAATAATATTTTACAAATTATAATTTTATTTATAAATTAGTCCTTGTTATACTAAATATTTCATTATAAATAGTAAATAAATTCCGAAAAATTTAAGAAAATTATTATAGCCTTTATATTGTATTTCAAAGGTTGGTAAATACATAAATTTATATTTTTATATGAATTGGCAATTTTCTCAAATTTTGGACAAAAATATTCTAAAATATGTTATAATTATTAAAATACCTTCAATAATTATTCAAACATCAAGTTTTAACATTATGTCACCACTGGATACCTAAAAAGTCATTAATTTCATCAGATTCCATCTCTTACCTAATCTTGTTGAATTTTGGAGATTTTGTCTCACAAAATGATTGCAAAATGACAAATAATTTTTTTAAAAGGTTAAAAAAATATTTTTTTATGAAAAATTAATATTTGAGGACAAAATATAGTGAAGAACTCGTGATCTTTGTGATAGACCCACATAGTGAATTTTTATTAATTTTTATTCTTTTAAAATCAATTAAATAAATTATTTACTATTCAATTTCTCCCCTATAAATAGTAAGCTCTCTTTGAGAAAAATTCACACCATTCTCTACTCTTCTTGAAGCTCTACTTATGCCATAATTTCTCTCAAATTCTCCTTCCCAAAATATTTTACAAAAATTCTACTTATACTTAATAAAATTCAAAAATAAATCACTTATTTTAGTGATTTCTTTTGAAATTGTTAATACTTCAAGTTTGAGGAGATTTTCATATTCTTCAAGTTCTACTCATATAAAAGGTAAGGGGGGAGGGAGAATCATTGGGTTTTAAGTGTAGTAATGAATTAAGAATTATGGGTTTGCCCTAGACCCGTAAGATTTATTGTATTTGCTTTTAAATATTATATAAATTTCATGTTATACTTTGATTATGTTATTATTATCTTACGTGAATTAATTGTTACTATGGGTTCTTTAAATATGATTATTTTATTTTTTAGTTTTATTATTAATTTAAATTATATTGTAATATAGACAAAAATTTCACAGTGTACTTATAAAAGTTATAAGTTAAGCTGTGGATATTGAAATATTATAAATATAATTGTGGGTAAGGTTAAGATATAATATTATTAACTTAAAAGGTTATAATTTTATGACTTATAATAAATATTTGCCAAAATTTGGAATATTGGACTATTAACGTTGTGGACTATATATATATATATATATATATATATATATATATATATATATATATATACCTTTGCAGCATAAGGACAAGGAATTATGACCAAAGACATAAGAACCTAATTTCTATGAGACTGGATTCATTTGAACCTTGAGACCCAGAACCATCTTGGATAATTTTCCAAGCATTATTGAACAACCATGGACTATATTATTTATTAAATAAAGAAAAGACCTTTAATAATAATAATAATAATAATTTATAATTTGTGAGAAATTTATATTATAATTAATATTTCTTTATTGGTATTTATTATTCTATTAAGTTATAGTTTTATTTGTTATGATTGTTTGTAGAATTATTGTGTATTTATGTGATATTATGGATGATTATAGTGCTACATCATTTTATTTGCATATAATCATGAAAAAGATATAAAAAAAAAATGGTTTGAGCTAAGTAAAATGATATATGAGAATGAAGGGTAGATAGTTGAACGGTTAAAAAAAAATACATATGTTGGAGAATTTAACCGTTTATTCTATAGTCCTTGTGAGTTTTGAAAATATATATCATTAGCTGAAACTATGGTTTTCGAAAACGGAAACAAGCAGAAATATCTGGAGGGCCAATAGTAGGGATCTTGTTTGTGACAAGACTTGGGAGAGACGCGGTTAGGTTGGAGATCCCCAATGTAGTCGGAGCGCCCCGGTAACCAGGGCATCTCCGTGCGGACTTAACTAACTCCGACAACCACTTAAGGCATCCATATCGGTTGAGAGTGTGCTCTTAATATTATGAGATCTGGATATTGTTACGAGAATCGTAAAAAGAGCGCATGTACTCCCGATATTTCTGAAGTTGTTTTTTTGGAAAAGTTCGGTGGTGCACCAGCTAGTTAAAATATTAAAAGATAACGAGAGTCATTATGCATACATTCCATAATCATAAGCATTCATTAATGTGAATATTGTGATGTGATTGGTTGATAATTTCTTTTAAAGTTTATATTATTATTATACTATAATTAATTTATTTATTTTTAGATATACTTAATTTCATTATTATCTCTTATTATTACTCAATAAATATCTACATACCCCTCTTTTATATTTCTTTTGTTTATAAAAATCATGATGGGGATATAGATGATGATGGTGAGCAAGTTCATTTGGTCAGGGATGATGATGTCAACTTCAGTGGCATAAACCACTGAAATTTCAAGATTTTATATAAGTGTTTTGTGATGTGTTTTCCAATAAACTCTAATAAGGATCTTTACTCTTATTGTAACATATTTTTGGGTACACTCATGTTTGTATTTTACGAAAAATAGTTTGGATTTGATTTAGTTATGTATTTGTAATATATTTCATAATATTTTTAATGTAAAAAAAAAATCTCTAAAAAATTTGGTCATTTAGTTAATGTTTACTCAAATGTAATAAGGGTGTTACATTTTATTGGTATCAGAGCAGTTCTTTCCTTAGGCTTGCGGTAGGCTAGACTATTCTTCTTATGTGTTACTCTTATGTCTTAGAACCAGCTATTGCATGAGATTGTTTAACTGGTTGTTTGAAAATTGTGTTAATTATTTGTTAGTGATCCTTATTTAGCCATGTATGGTATGTAGTTATTCTTAGAGAACTAACTCTATGAATTTTAGGACCATATGGCTGGAAGGGACACTGAACCAAATATGGCTCATTTCCTAGGACGTTTGACAGACGTTCTAGAAAATATGAACCAAAGGCTACATGCTGAACCTATAGAATATCAAGGTTTAGAAGCCTTTCTGAAAAACAATCCTTCAAAATTTAAAGGAGGATTCAACCCTGATGGTGCCCAACTATGGTTAGAAGAGTTGGAAAATATCTTTACTGCAATGAATTGCCAAGATAGACAAAAGGTAACATATGCAGATTTTGTGTTGGTTGGCGAGGCAAGAAATTGGTGGCATTTTGAGGGCCAACAATTAGAAAACGAAGGCACTCCAATTACTTGGGATTTGTTTAAGCAACAATTTCTGAGTAAATACTTCCCGGAAGATTTGAGAAACAGGAAAGAAGTTGAGTTTCTGAATCTGCAGCAGGGAAGTATGTCTATTGGTGATTATGCAGCCAAATTTGATTAACTCTGTAAATATTGTTCATTTTATACTAATAATGAATCTTCTAAATGTACAAAATTCCAAAGTGGACTTCGCAATTAGGCAAGCAGTTGGCTATTTGCGAATCACTCGATTTGCTGAGTTAGTAACTACTTGCAGAATCTATGAAGATGACACCAAAGCAAGACAATCACAAGTGAGAAATACAGGGCCAATTCGTAATAAAGAAAAACAACCTCTCACATATCCAAAACCATATCAAATGTCTTTTCGTCATCAAGGATATTCCTCTGGTGGAAACCGACCACAAGCTTCAGCACAAACAACGCCCTACCGACCATTAAATTATGAAAATACATGTTATAGATGCGGGGGACCACATGCTGCGAATGTCTGCCGATTCAAGACAACAACTTGTTATAGTTGTGGGAAGCTGGGACACACAAGCAGGATATGCCTAACAATTAAGAAGGAAGTCAACAATAAGGGCAACAACACCACACGTGTCAACAACAATGCCAACAACAACAACAATAATATTCGTGCAAGACCACAACAACAACAAGTTGGAAGGCAGAAAACCACTGTTAGAGTTTTCACTATGAGTGCTTTGGAAGCTGCAAAATCTGATGAACTCATCCAAGGTAAGTGTATCATTAGTGAGACACTCTTAAATCTATTATATGATTCAGGCGCATCACATTCTTTCATTTCACTTGATTGTGTGAGACATTTGCGATTACCCATTTCTTTGTTACCCCTTGATATTGTTGTTTCTACTCCTACTAATAATCATGTCACAACTTCACAAGCTTATATAAAATGTCCTCTTTCTATAGATGGTAGAAAATTCTTTGTTGATTTAATTTGTCTACCTCTATTTCAGTTAGATATAATCTTAGGTATGGATTGGTTAACGGCTAATAACATCCTTTTAGATTGTCATAGCAAAACCTTAGTATTTGAAACTCCAAATTCTGACCCTGAAAGTAAGGATTCGAGACTTGTAACTGTCAACCAAGTCACTGCTTCCACTAGAAACGAAGCTCAAGTTTACATAATTCTAACCTCTTTAATAGTAGAGGGAAGTCCTGATATCAATCAGCTACCTGTCGTCTGTGAATTTCCCGAAGTCTTTCCAGAAGACATTCCTGGATTATCACCTAAACGGGAAGTCGAGTTTGCGATTGATCTAGTCCCTGGAACCGGACCAATATCAATAGCTTCATACCGAATGTCACCAATAGAATTGGCTGAATTGAAAAAGCAGCTTGAAGAACTTCTTGAGAAGCAATTTGTAAGACCAAGTGTTTCTCCTTGGGGTGCTCCAGTTTTGTTGTTAAAAAAGAAAGATGGAGGAATGCGTCTATGTGTTGACTATCGACAACTCAACAAGGTCACTATCAAGAACAAATATCTGCTACCTAGGATTGACGATTTGATGGATCAACTTAGGGGAGCTCGGATATTTTCTAAGATCGACCTTAGGTCAGGATATCACCAAATTCGTGTAAAACCCGATGATATACCGAAGACTGCTTTTAGAACTCGGTATGGTCATTATGAGTATTTAGTGATGCCTTTCGGTGTAACTAATGCTCCTGTGGTGTTCATGGATTACATGAACAGGGTATTTCACCCATACTTAGATAAGTTCGTTGTTGTCTTCATTGACGATATACTTGTATATTCTAGAAGTCAAGAAGAACACACCGAACATCTAAGAATCGTTCTGTAGACATTAAAGGAGAAACAGTTATATGCTAAGTTGTCCAAATGTGAATTCTGGCTAGGAGAAGTGATGTTCTTGGGTCATGTTATATCAGCAAAAGGAATATTCGTTGATCCAACAAAAGTTGAAGCAGTTTTACTTTGGGAACAACCAAAAACAGTAACTGAAATACGAAGTTTCTTGGGATTAGCTGGTTATTACAGAAGGTTCATCCATGAATTTTCGAAGTTGGCCTTACCATTAACAAAGTTGACCCGTAAGGGACAATCTTTTATTTGGGATGAGAAGTGTGAAAATAGTTTCCAAGAATTGAAGCAGCGATTGACATCTGCACCAGTTCTCACTTTGCCAGATCCACAAGGAAGCTTCGAGGTTTACTGTGATGCATTAGGACAAGGATTAGGATGTGTTCTAAAGCAGAATAGAAAAGTTGTGGCATATGCTTCAAGACAATTGAGACCACACGAAGAAAACTATCCAACTCACGATCTCGAATTAGCAGCAATAGTGTTTGCACTAAAGATATGGAGACACTACCTTTATGGTGCGAGATTTGAAGTGTTTAGCGATCATAAAAGCTTGAAGTATCTGTTCGACCAAAAAGAGCTAAATATGCGGCAAAGAAGATGGATGGAATTCCTCAAAGACTATGATTTTGAACTGCACTATCACCCAGGAAAAGCTAATGTAGTCGCCGATGCCTTAAGTAGAAAATCCTTGCACGCTTCAACAATGATGATCAAAGAGCTCGAACTTCTGGAGAAGTTCAGGGATTTGAATTTGGCAGTGGAAATGAAATCCACAAGTTTTCGAGTTGGAACGCTAAAAGTCACAAATGAGTTTTTAACTCAAACAAAGAAAGCACAAGAAAAAGATGAATATTTGCAAGAAAGATTGAAAGGAAGAGAAGATGGGAAAAAAACGGACTTCCAGAAACATGCAGATGGAATAATTCGGTTCAAAGATAGAATATGTGTACCGGATGATGAAGAATTGAGAAAGCTTGTTCTCGAAGAAGCTCACAAAAGCCAATTGAGCATACATCCTAGAGCTACCAAGATTTGAAGAAAATATTCTGGTGGCAAGGAATGAAAAAGGCAGTAGCGATGTACGTAGCAGCTTGTTTGATTTGTCAAAAAGCCAAAATTGAACATCAGAAACCTTTTGGAGATCTACAACCTCTACATATACCTTCATGGAAATGGGACAGCATAGCAATGGATTTTGTCACTGGACTACCAGCAACTTCTTCAAAGGTAGATGCTATTTGGGTGATTGTTGACAGATTAACAAAATCTGCTCATTTCTTAGCTGTCAACATGAAATATTCATTGGAAAAGCTCACTCAACTTTACCTTAAGGAAATTGTCAGATTGCAAGGTGTTCCTTCAAGCATCATCTCAGATAAGGATCCCATATTTACCTCACGTTTTTGGAAGAGTCTTCACGAAGCCTTAGAACGAAGTTGAGACTTAGCTCAGCTTATCATCCGCAAACTGATGGACAGTCTGAAAGGACTACTCAATCATTAGAAGATCTTCTTAGGGCTTGTGTGTTAGAAGAAATTGGGAGCTGGGAAAATTTTTTGCCACTCATTGAGTTCACTTACAACAACAGTTTCCACTCTAGCATAGGCATGGCACCCTATGAAGCTCTGTATGGGAGAAAGTGCAGAACTCCTTTATGTTGGTTTGAGGCTGGAGAACAATTCATTGTGGGACCTGAAATATTGCAACAGACTATTGAGAAGGTGAAGATGGTCCAGGAAAAGATGCGGACAACACAGAGCAGACAGAAAAGCTATTATGATAAAAGGAGAAAACCTCTTGAATTTGAAGCAGGTGACCATGTATTCTTGAAAGTTACGCCTACAACTGGGGTAGGTAGAATTATTAAGTCTCGAAAACTTACTCCTAAATTCATTGGACCCTATCAGATCCTTAGAAGGATCGATAATGTTGCATACCAAATTGTTTTACCACCTCATCTTTCCAACCTTCATGATGTCTTTCATGTCTCACAACTCAGGAAATATATTCCTGATCCATCTTATGTGATAACGTCTGATCATATACAACTTAAAGAGAACCTAACGATTGAAACCTCACCCTTGGTTATTGAGGACCACAAGATTAAACAGCTTAGAGGCAAAGAAATAGTCTTAGTGAAGGTACTGTGGAGTCACAACAACCCGGGGGATGCAACATGGGAATTAAAAGACAAGATGAGAGAACTATACCCTCATCTTTTCGAAACAGGTTAGTCAAATTTTGAGGACGAAATTTCTAAAAGGAGGGGAGAATTGTAACACCCGAACTTTTAGAAATTATTCCATATTAGAAATTTTATAATTTTAGATACAAGATTTTCAAAGTTTTACTTATTGTAATTGAATTCCACATGAAAATATCTATGTAATAGATATTTTTATTTATTTTTAAAGTAAATAGTTGTAAAATGACCAAAATACCCCTATATTGGTCTAAATAAAAGGTATTTTTAGTAAATAGCTAAAGAATATAGAAAATTGTAGATAGTTATAGAAAAAACATTTTTATGCTTAGAATAATATTTTAATATTTTTAGATATTTTTCTGAAAATTTTTCAAGAAAATCAGTTTTTTTAAAAAGACCAAAATGCCCCTACGATTCCTAAAACAATTAAAATATTTATTTTATTGAATTTAAATTTTTTTAAAAAATTATATTGAGTCTATTTATGTGTAATATATGTGCATATAAAATTTTTAATAATATTTTACAAATTATAATTTTATTTATAAATTAGTCCTTGTTATACTAAATATTTCATTATAAATAGTAAATAAATTCCGAAAAATTTAAGAAAACTATTATAGCCTTTATATTATATTTTCAAAGGTTTGTAAATACATAAATTTATATTTTTATATGAATTGGTAATTTTCTCAAATTTTGGACAAAAATATTCTAAAATATGTTATAATTATTAAAATACCTTCAATAATTATTCCAACATCACTTTTTAACATTATGTGACCACTTGATACCTAAAAAGTCATTAATTTCATCAGATTCCATCTTTTACCTAATCTTGTTGAATTTTAGAGATTTTGTCTCACAAAATGATTGCAAAATGATAAATAATTTTTTTAAAAGGTTAAAAAAATATTTTTTTATGAAAAAGTAATATTTGAGGACAAAATATAGTGAAGAACTCGTGATCTTGGTGATTGAACCACATAGTGAATTTTTATTAATTTTTCTTCTTTTAAAATCAATTAAATAAATTATTTACTATTCAATTTCTCCCCTATAAATAGTAAGCTCTCTTTGAGAAAAATTCACACCATTCTCTACTCTTCTTGAAGCTTTACTTCTGCCATAATTTCTCTCAAATTCTCCTTCCCAAAATATTTTACAAAAATTCTACTTATATTTAACAAAATTCAAAAATAAATCACTTATTTTAGTGATTTCTTTTGAAATTGTTAATACTTCAAGTTTGAGGATATTTTCATCTTCTTCAAGTTCTACTCATATACAAGGTAAGGGGGGAGGGAGAATCATTGGGTTTTAAGGGTAGTAATGAATTAAGAATTATGGGTTTGCCCTAAACCCGTAAGATTTATTATATTTGCTTTTCAATTTTATATAAATTTCATGTTATACTTTGATTATGTTATTATTATCTTAAGTGAATTAATTGTTACTATGGGTTCTTTAAATATGATTATTTTATTTTTTATTTTTATTATTAATTTAAATTATATTGTAATATAGACAAAAATTTCACAACGTACTTGTAAAAGTTATAAGTTAAGCTATGGATATTGAAATATTATAAATATAATTGTGGGTAAGGTTAAGATATAATATTATTAACTTAAAAGGTTATACTTTTATGACTTATAATAAATATTTGCCAAAATTTGGAATATTGGACTATTAACGTTGTGGACTATATATATATATATATATACCTTTGCAGCATAAGGACAAGAAATTATGACCAAAGACATAAGAACCTAATTTCTATGAGACTGGATTCATTTGAACCTTGAGACCCAGAACCATCTTGGATAATTTTCCAAGCATTATTGAACAACCATGGACTATATTATTTATTAAATAAAGAAAAGACCTTTAATAATAAATAATAATAATAATTTATAATTTGTGAGAAAGTTATATTATAATTAATATTTCTTTAGTGGTATTTATTATTCTATTAAGTTATAGTTTTATTTGTTATGATTGTTTGTAGAATTATTGTGTATTTCTGTGATATTATGGATGATTATAGTGCTACATCATTTCATTTGCATATAATCATGAGAAAGATATAAAAAAAAATGGTTTCAGCTAAGTGAAATGAAATATGAGAATGAAGGGTAGATAGTTGAACGGTTAAAAAAAAAAAATTCATATGTTGGAGAATTTAACCGTTTATTCTATAGTCCTTGTGAGTTTTGAAAATATATATCATTAGCTGAAACTATGGTTTTCGAAAACGGAAACAAACAGAAATATCTGGGGGGCCAATAGTAGGGATCTTGTTTGTGACAAGACTTGGGAGAGATGCGGTTAGGTTGGAGATCCCCAATGGAGTGGGAGCGCCCACGTAACCGGGGCATCTCCGTGCGGACTTAACCAACTCCGACAACCACTTAAGGCATTCATATCGGTTGAGAGTGTGCTCTTAATATTATGAGATCCGAATATTGTTACGAGAATTGTACAAAGAACACATGTACTCCCGATGTTTCTGAAGTTGTTTTTTTGGAAAAGTTCGGTGGTGCTCCAGCCAATTAAAATATTAAAAGATAACGAGAGTCATTATGCATATATTCCATAATCATAAGCATTTATTAATGTGAATATTGTGATGTGATTGGTTGATAATTTCTTTTAAAGTTTATATCATTATTATACTATATTTAATTTATTTATTTTTAGATATTCTTAATTTCATTATTATCTCTTATTATTACTCAATGAATATCTAATTACCCCTCTTTTATATTTCTTTTATTTATAAAAATCATGATGGGGATATAGATGATGATGGGGAGCAAGCTCATTTGGTCAGGGATGATGATGTCAACTTCAGTGCGATAAACCACTGAAATTTCAAGATTTTATATAAGTGTTTGTGATGTGTTTTCCAATAAACTCTGATACGGATCTTTACTCTTATTGTAAGATATTTTTGGATAGATCCAAGAGTTTAACTTATGTTTGTATTTTACGAAAAACAGTTTGGATTTGATTTAGTTATGTATTTGTAATATATTTCATAATATTTTTAACGTAAAAAAAAATCTATAAAAAATTTTGTCATTTTGTTAAAGTTTACTCAAATGTAATAAGGGTGTTACAGAGTGACTATTCATCCACAAGCCATCGATATTTTAGACGAAGATCATTCCAAATGAGTGATCTTAAAGTAGATATTTCAAATTTCGAAGGGAAATTAGATCTTGACGAATTCTTCGACTGACTACAAACATTGGAATGAGTGTTCGACCTAAAATACTACACAGAGGAAGAAAAGGTTAAAATAGTGGCCATAAAATATAAAAAACATGGGTGTATTCGGTGGGAAAATCTAAACCAAAAGCACATAAGAGAAGGACAGGACAAGATGAGGACTTGGGAGAAAATGAAAAAGCATCTCAAAGAGAAGTTCTTACTCGTCTACCATTGCCAAGATACAAAGGTGGATTTTTATGCTGTAGGTTATTGGTTGGGTGAGATTTTTTTTTTAAATAAAAAGTGAAGAAATCCAAACTAAATAAAATAAATGTATATATAAAAAAAAAAACATAAGCCCATAGTTAAAAATAATACAAATCTAAAGTTTTTTAAAAATAATTAAAAATTTGGAAAGGTATTTTTTGAAAAAAAAAATTGATAACTTTTTTTAAATGATGCAAAAAGCAAAAGTCAAGACAAAAAGTACTAAATATTATTTATTTTTCATTGTTTTTTAATCCGTCAATCCGCATAATTTATAAAGTAGCAGGCTGATCCAACAAACTAAACTTGCGAAGCCTTGGCGAGAGTGGAAGGGATTAGTATCATCCCTATTGGGAGTGACATCGTCCTTTTTAATATATAGATTTATAATTCTTATATATAAAAAGGATGGTAAAATTTCTAAAATTGAGTGGTCTCAATCCCTCCCACCCTTGCGAGATAAGCAGGTCGTGGGCTAAATGGGCTAGACTGACCTGCTCTTTCACCCCTAGGTGTGTATATATATATTGGTGTATTAGGTTTTTTTTAGAGAGAGACAATTTTTCATATCTATAATATGCTTTCAAGTGGTTTTTCTTATAAGGCCAAGTTCAAACTTAAATGTTTCTTATTTTTTACTGGATAATGCATGTTTTTCCAAATATTGTTCTACCTAAGTATTTTTTTTATTGGCAAAAAAGATTATATATATCATTAGAGTGCACTAGTAGTTCTATTTACAACATATGGTATTTCTTTACCCTCCAAAGGATACTATGAGGCTAATTTCCAAGCAAAAAGAAAAAAAAATCGAAAACAATCCAAATTCATGCATAACAAACTTAAAAGTTGAAAGTAGTGACCGGATAAGATAAAATGAAAAAATATCTCTACATAATTAAAATAAAAATCATATGATATAGATTGAAATTATAACACCCGAACTTTTAGAAATTAATTCATATTAGAAATTTTATAATTTTAGCTACAAGATTTTCAAAGTTTTACTTATTGTAATTGAATTTCACATGACAATATCTATGTAATAGATATTTTAATTCATTTTTAAAGTAAATAGTTGTAAAATGACCAAAATACCCCTATATTGGTCTAAATAAAAGGTATTTTTTAGTAAATAGCTAAAGAATATAGAAAATTGTAAATAATTATAGAAAAAACATTTTTATGCTTAGAATAATATTTTAATATTTTAGATATTTTTCTGAAAATTTTTCAAGAAAATCAGTTTTTGTAAAAGGACCAAAATGCTCCTACGATTCCTAAAAGAATTAAAATATTTATTTTATTGAATTTAAATTTTAAAAAAATTATGTTGAGTCTATTTATGTGTAATATATGTAGATATAAAATTTTATAAAATTTTTAATAATATTTTACAAATTATAATTTTATTTATAAACTAGTCATTGTTATACTAAATATTTCATTGTAAATAGTAAATAAATTTCGAAAAATTTAAGAAAATTATTATAGCCTTTATATTATATTTCAAAGGTTTATAAATACATAAATTTATATTTTTATATGAATTGGTAATTTTCTCAAATTTTGGACAAAAATGATTCCAAAATATGTTATAATTACCAAAATACCTTCAATAATTATTCCAACATCAAGTTTTAACATTATGTGACTACTTGATGCCTAAAAAGTTATTAATTTCATCAGATTCCATCTTTTACCTAATCTTGTTGAATTTTGGAGAATTTATCTCACAAAATGATTGCAAAATGACAAAATATATTTGAGTGCAAAATGATTTTTTCTAAAAGGTTAAAAAAATAATTTTTTTATGAAAAAGTAATATTTGAAGATAAAATATAGTGAAGAACTCGTGATCTTAGTGATAGGCCCACATAGTGAATTTTTATTAATTTTTATTCTTTTAAAAATCAATTAAATAAATTATTTACTATTCAATTTCTCCCCTATAAATAGCAAGCTCTCTTTGAGAAAAATTCACACCATTCTCTACTCTTCTTGAAGCTTTACTTCTGCCATAATCTCTCTCAAATTCTCCTTCCCAAAATATTTTACAAAAATTCTACTTATATTTAGCAAAATTCAAAAATAAATCACTTATTTTAGTGATTTCTTTTAAAATTGTTAATACTTCAAGTTTGAGGATATTTTCATCTTCTTCAAGTTCTACTCATATACAAGGTAAGGGGGGAGGGAGAATCATTGGGTTTTAAGGGTAGTAATGAATCAAGAATTATGGGTTTGCCCTAGACCCGTAAGATTTATTATATTTGCTTTTAAATATTATATAAATTTCATGTTATACTTTGATTATGTTATTTATCTTACTTGAATTAATTTTTACTATGGGTTCTTTAAATATGATTATTGTATTTTTTTAGTTTTATTATTAATTTAAATTATATTGTAATATAGACAAAATTTTCACAACGTACTTGCAAAAGTTATAAGTTAAGCTGTGGATATTGAAATATTATAAAATATAATTGTGGCTAAGGTTAAGATATAATATTATTAACTTAAAAGATTATAATTTTATGACTTATAATAAATATTTGCCAAAATTTGGAATATTGGACTATTAACGTTGTGGACTATACATATATATATACCTTTGTAGCATGAGGACAAGGAATTATGACTGGAGACATAAGAACCTACTTTCTATGAGACTGGATTCATTTGGACCTTGAGACCCAGGACCATCTTGGATAATTTTCCAAGCATTATTGAAAAACTATCGACTATATTATTTATTAAATAAAGAAAAGACCTTTAATAATAATTTATAATTTGTGAGAAATTTATATTATAATTAATATTTCTTTATTGGTATTTATTATTCTATTAAGTTATAATTTTATCTGTTATGATTGTTTGTAGAATTATTGTGTATTTCTGTGATATTATGGATGATTATAGTGCTACATCATTTCATTTGCATATAATCATGAGAAAGATATAAAAAAAAATAGTTTCAACTAAGTGAAATGATATATGAGAATGAATGGTCTCGAGTTTTGAAAATATATATCATTAGCTGAAACTATGGTTTTCAAAAACGGAAACAAGCAGAAATATCTGGGGGGCCAATAGTAGGGATTTTGTTTGTGACAAGACTTGGGAGAGACGCGGTTAGGTTGGAGATCCCCAATGGAGTGGGAGCGCCCAGGTAACCGCGACATCTCCGTGCAGACTTAACCAACTCCGACAACCACTTAAGGCATCCATATCGGTTGAGAGTGTGCTCTTAATATTATGAGATCTGGATATTGTTACGAGAATCGTAAAAAGAGCGCATGTACTACCGATGTTTCTGAAGTTGTTTTTTTGGAAAAGTTCGGTGGTGCACCAGCTAGTTAAAATATTAAAAGATAATGAGAGTCATTATGCATACATTCCATAATCATAAGCATTCATTAATGTGAATATTGTGATGTGATTGGTTGATAATTTCTTTTAATGTTTATATTATTATTATACTATATTTAATTTATTTTTTTAGATGTTCTTAATTTCATTATTATCTCTTATGATTACTCAATGAATATCTACTTACCCCTCTTTTATATTGCCCCAAGGTTAAGAAGATTTAGAATATGATGGATTTTTCTTGGAATTATACTACTTTTTGTCTTAGTCTAACAAGGTGGAAAAATGAGGGTAGCTCTTTGATTATGCTAGCTACTATTCGGTGGATATGGAGGTCCAAAAATATTTAGATTTTTAAGTCCCAACAATCTGATTATTTCTCAATCTTCATAAAATTATCTTCTTTTGTAAAACCTTCAATTTTGTTTTTCCTATATATTGCGAATTCTTATTATGTACAAGTAGTGCTGATTGGGTGGGAGAGAGCGGGGGAGGAAATGCCTATTAAAAATGTTAATTGAAGTTTATTTAGGAAATAAGTTCCTGGGATTTTGGGTAGTGCTCCAAGACTCTAATGAAATTTTGTTAGTGGGTTCCTTTAGACATAATGGAATAGCAGATAATTTGCATATGAAGCTTATTCGTATCCTATAGGGATTAAAACTCGCTTCATACATGGATGTTTCTTCTGTATCGGGTGTAGACCTGACTCCTAAAACTTATCTATTGTTCTCTCAATGTAATTTTGTGGTTGATTCGTTTAATAAGCTTGGAGCAAAATTGAAGTTGGCAATCACGAATTGGGTTTAGCCTTCTACAGTGCTGGTGTTTATCTTCCTACTGATACGATGAAAAACGTTTTTAAGATAGTAGAGCTTATGCTATGTAAATAGCTAGTTATAATTTTCTTTTCTTTATGCTTCACTTTTCTTTTGATTCTCCTTTATCTAAAAAAAGACTACTTTTTTTTTAAAGGCAAAGCATATGCCAATATTCTAAACTTTAAATAATTGTATATCTTTCTACTATAACATTTTCAGATATTACTATATTACACCTCTTTATTTTGGTATTACATTACATCATAATTTAAAAGTTTGCTTTTTTGTTTTTGTTTTCTATTTTTGGTAAATTTGATTGTATTTGTGTTTTTGGTCGAAGTTTGTTTTTGTTCTAAAAGTTTATTTTCTTAATTTAAATATAAGCCCAAAACTATTTGAAGGAAATGCATAAATTGACAAAAACAATAAAAATAAAAATAAATAAAGAATGTGAAGAAGAAGAAAGTCGATAAAATTCCTGTATTGTATTATCACTCATTTTGGTTTTCTTAGCTACAATTCGGTGGATCTGGAGGTCTAAGAATATTTAAGTTTTTAATTCATAACAGTCTGATTATTTTTCAATCTTTGTGAATATTACTTAAAACCCTCAATTTTTGCTTTTCCTATTGCGAATTCTTATCATGTACAAGTGGAGGGAGAGAGCAGGCGAGTGCTTAGGGAACAAGGTCTTGGGATTTTGGGGGTACTTCAAGACTCTAATGAAATTTGATGAGAGAGTTCCTTTGGACATTATGGAATAGCAAATAATTTACACATGGAGCTTATTGTTATTCGGTAGGGATTAAAATTCGCTTCATACATGGATATTTCTTCTATAACGGGTAGACTTGACTCTTTGGAGGCGTTGATTTGTTCGATTTGAGCAAAATTGAAGTTGGCAATCACAAACCGGGATTAGCCTCCTACAGTGCTGGGGTCTATCTTAGAGCTTGTGCGGTATAAATAGCTAGTTAAGGCAAAGTATAAGCCAATATTCTACTCTTTAAATATGAGTATATCTTTAAACTATAACAGTTTCAGATATTATTATGTCATATCTCTTTCTTGGGTATTACATTACATCATAATATAAAAGTGTTTTTTTCTTTTTTGGAAAATTTGTCTGCTTTTGTGTTTTTAGTCAAAGTTTGTTTTTTGGTCTGAAAGTTCATTTTTTAATGGTTTTTGCTATCTATTGTTCTAACGACAATGGTTAAACAATTTATGAATGAAAATTTTGCATTTAAAATAAATTAAAAATAATTTCATAGTATTAAATACTTTACACTTTCCGACACCAATTTTTCATTTATGAGTAATTTAACCATTGCCCTAGGATAATGGATAGTAAAACCTTTTTTAATATATACATAATATATTATTGCTGATCGATTATTGTAAATTTTTATCTTACTATTCATTGGATAAATATACATTTTTGGCTTGATTTGCTTTGATTTCAAGGCAATTTTTGTGGGTATTATTGACAATGAACACATATTAGTGTGAAAGCAAATATTATTGATTCTCAAGAGGAGGGTTGAGGGATGACTGAGAGTGTAGAAGGAGGAGAGAGTGTGTAAGGGTGGAGGAGCAGTTTGTGCGTGATTGTCAAGAGGAGGGTTGAGGAGGGGACGAAGCATTTCTATCTAGCGAAGGAGAAGAAGATTGGGCAGTATTTGCACGTGGCTTTCACGTGTTCGGTTGAGGTGGTGTTATTGAATTGGGTTCAATGGGAGGTATAAGTAGAGTTAACAATACGGGCTACTCAGTCGGGTCCAGGCTAGTCCATACGGGCTTCGTGTTTTTGCGGGCAGTGTCCAAAAGCTTGATTTCCATTTAATGTTATTTTTAAGAGCTCAAGCCCGGTCCAATGTGGGCTTTGGGCTTTACCAGGCTGGCCCGCTTATCTTTTTTTAAAAAACTGGTTTTTTAATACAAAAGAAAATTGTGTTTTATTGGTGCTTTTTTTATATCAAATTGTGTTTTTTTTTGTAAGAAAAGGTAAGTGGTGCATTTAGTAAAGAATTGACTATAATTATTTTTTTGAAAGAACATATTAAAAAATATTTTTTACTTAATATAGTATAGTATGTAAAAAAATGTATTTATAAATTAACTTTTAGTCGGGCCAGGCTTGACCGAGCTAGCCTGGATAGAGCCTGTTTCTTTTCGGGCTTTTGCGAGACAGGCCAAAAAACTTGAATTTCTTTTTTTCGCTATATTTTAGGTCTCGGCCCCAATTTTTTAAGGCGTTTTCGGGTAGCCCACATAGGTTGACCCATATTGTCGGCTCTAGATATAAGTGGATCAAGGAGATGACAAATTTGAGTGTGTTGGGTGGGAGGAAGGATTTGTGTAAAAAAGAAGTTCCATTTCATGAAAAATAATATTTCTAATTTTTTTTGAGTCACATCATTGTATTCAATTAAATTTAAATAACTTCTAAATATTATATATGGTGTCACTGTCATACTATTTGGACACAAAAAGTAATATATAAATTTTAGTTACTAATTATTTAAATAAAATTTTTTTTGGAGAACATATTTGTTATTATAATTTAAATTGAATTAACAAATGACTTTAATTTTAGCACATGAAAAAAATTATAGTCAATATAATAAAAGTAAGCTCGTGTTATCATTTTGCCATTTAGAGAGACTACTTTATCAACATTAGATACTAACATAAAAAAGCAACGTCGTAGTTTTTTAGTTATTAGTATGTGCTAATATAGGCATTGGTTTGAAGATGTGGGAGCACAACTTTTACTTACAAATTTTAACTTGAATTTATGTGCATACAATTAACGTTTTAAAAAATAAAAAAATAGGTATACAAATAAAGCAAAAATAAGTAGTTAATAATGTATTGAATAAAATTATATATAATAAAACCACAAAACTTAGTAAAATAAATATTTATTGTGTAAAGAAAATTTAACATCATATTAATTTTTAAATTTATTTTCACTTAAAATTGGATTTAAAAAATAAACATTTTTTGAATTTAATTGACCCGTGCAACCACTACTTCCTAGTTTAAACTAGTATTAAATCCGTGCGATGCACGAGTTGAATGCATGCATTTGCTTTAAATTGTATTCAATATTAATAATATAATTTTGTGTTGTTAGATACTAATGATCAAATCAACTCAAATATTAACAGGTACCGTGAATAGCATATGTAAAATGAAACTTAAATGATCCAAAATCAATTTTATAACTGAGAAAAGAAGTTGTGATGGTAATATCATGAAACTCTGAAATCATCACTGGGTATGTTGGATTAGAGGGATTCAACATAGGTACCAAATAATTGTAGTTGGTGGTTGAACAAAGAACAAAAAATAGAAATGATTAGTAAAGTCAAGAAAATAGCAATGCACAATAAGCACAAATTATTTAACAGAACGGATGTCAACACACAAAATATCTGCACAAAAAAATCGTAAGTACTTGGTGCACATATAACATATTATGTTATCAATGTAATTCAGTTTTGGTTAGTTAGTTTTTATGTTATATGTTTGGGTTTGATAACAATTACTTGTAAAATTCTGGTTTGCTAAAGAGTCCCTGCCACAAATGTATAAGTACATATGTTCTGATATTCATAATCAATAGAATGAGATTACAGTTTCAGAACTCAATACTTTCTTCTTCTCTGCTACTGCTTTTGGTGTATCTTCCGTGTGTAAGGTCCAACATTGGTATCAGCAGCTCCAGGTTTAAGATCCAGGGAGTGAGTAATCATGAATGGGAATAATTTTCCAGCACACTTGCCTATCTTGGATGACAAGAACTACGATAGGCAAGTGAATCAAATGGCAGCATGTGATGAAAAGTTAAATGAACAGGAAGTGGTTGAGAAGGTTCTTAGAACTCTAGTGCCAAGGTCACATTGTCGTTGCCATTGAGGAATCCCAGAATTTGGAAGTAATGAAGTTGGAAGAGTTGCAGGGATCACTCGAGGTACACCAGCAGAGAATGAATTAGAGGAATGCTGCAAACGGTACTGAGCAAGCCTTGTTTGTAGCGAATGGCAAAAGGAGTAGGGGAAAAGTGAAGAAGAAGAAAGGAAAGTTGCAGAACAAGGATGATGTTGACACTGGAACAGACAATGACCTATCTTCTTCAGATAGGGAGGATACTCAAGGTAAATCTGGTAAGAAAAGGTTCAATAAAAGAAACATTCAATGCTATAATTGTCAGGGATGGGGGCATTTTGCTAAAGAATTCACTAATCTGAAGAAGCCAAGACAAAGAGTTGAAGAGGTTAAGATGGCAGCAGAAGAAGATTCAAATGATGAGCATGTCATCTTGATGGTAACCACTGCACTTGGAGACAAAGAAGAGGAAGATTCAAGCTGGTATCTTGACACCAGATGCTCCAATCATATGACTGGTCGCTGGGACTGGCTTGTTGACATAGATGAAGGAGTCAAAAGCAAGGTAAAGTTTGCTGATAATAGTGTGATGCAAGCTGGAGGAATGGGAAAGGTCATGATCCAGACAAAAGATGGCAAGACTTCATACATTCCTAATGTTCTTTATGTCCCTAACATGAAGAACAATCTCTTGAGTCTTGGCCAGCTTATGCAGAAAGGTTACAACATGACATTGCAGAACAAAATATTGAAGATCTATGGAGTCTCAGGTAAACTGGTTTTCAAAGCCCCTCTGTCATCAAACATGACTTTTAGGATCAATATCCAGGTACAAGGAGAAAACCAGTGTTTATCTGCCACAGTTGATAGTGAAAGCTGGTTATGGCATCGAAGATTTGGGCATCTAAACTTTAGCTACCTTGAACAATTGAATTCAGCAAGTTTGGTTTCTAGGCTGCCTAAGATACAACAACCAAACTCAATATGTGATAAGTGTTGTGTATCCAAACAGACAAGGAAGTCCTTCAAGCATACTATCTCTCCAAGATCAACCTCAGCCTTAAAACTAGTATACTCTGATGTGTGTGGCTCTTTTGAAGTAGAATCATTGGGAGGTAACTTGTATTTTGTTTCCTTTTTAGATGATTTTACTAGGAAATATTGGATTTACTTACTGCAAAGAAAGAGTGGTGTTTTTGAAGTTTTTAAAAGATTCAAGGCAATGGTAGAAAAGGAACAACAGAAAAGCATTCAAACTCTGAGATCTGATGGCGGTGGAGAATACACATCCAAGGAGTTTGAAGAATTTTGTGCAGCAACAGGCATAACACACGAGGTGACACCACCATATACACCCCAACATAATGGAGCAGCAAAAAGATTGAACAGGACTGTGTTAAACATGACCAGGTGTATGTTAAGAAATTTCAATCTTCCTAAGAATCTTTGGGGTGAGGCAGTCTCTACATCTGCTTATCTTCTCAATAGAAGTCCTAGCAAGAGGTTGAGAAATGTCACACCAGAAGAAGCATGGTCAGGCAATAAGCCAAATGTTTCTCATTTGAGGATTTTTGGTTGTCTTTGTTACAGACATGTGCCAGATCAACTGAGGAGGAAGCTAGATAACAAGGGAGAACCAATGATTATGGTTGGTTATCATAGCACAGGAGCATACAGATTGTATGATCCTGTTTCAAAGAAGGTTGTTGTTAGCTGCAATGTGATCTTTGATGAAGGGAGAAGGTGGAACTGGAACTCAGAGACTGTTTCAGATGCTGTTGGCAGTTGGTTCAGTTCTGAGGGAGAGAATTCTGTTATTGCTGCTACTGAGATTGATGATAGTGATGATGAGCATGAAAGATCAGAAGCTGAACCAAGTCTCAGACCTAAGAGGACTAGAAGATTTGATGACTATGAGGTTTATGCAGATGACATAATCAATGATGATGATTCTCTGGATCGTGAAGGTGATGCTGATCAGTGTGATTTGGTCTATTTAGCTTTAATGGCTGAAGTTGAACCAATTTCCTTTTGTGATGCAATAAAAGAAGCCCACTGGATATCAGTAATGAAAGAAGAGCTAGCATCTATTGAAAGGAATAAGACTTGGCAGATTTGTGACCTTCCAAAAGGAAAGAAGCCAATAAGTGTGAAGTGGGTTTTCAAGGTGAAAGAAAAGCCAAATGGTGAAATAGCAAAGTATAAAGCTAGGCTGGTGGCTAGAGGATTTCTGCAAAAGGAAGGAATAGACTTCACTGATGTCTTTGCACCAGTAGCTAGAATTGAGACCATAAGATTGATTGTAGCAATTGCAAGCTACAAAGGCTGGACCCTTCACTAGATGGATGTTAAATCAGCTTTCTTAAATGGGTGGCTTGATGAAGAGGTTTATGTCTCTCAGCCTCTTGGTTTCGAGCTGCAAGATGAGCCAGACAAGGTGTATAAACTGCAGAAAGCTCTATATGGTCTCAAGCAGTCACCTCGGGCTTGGAACAAGAGGATTCATAAGTTTCTAGCCCAACAGAAATTCACCAAATGCAAGCATGAACATGGAGTGTATGTTAGATCCAAAACTGAGAAGGAACTATTAATCATATGTCTGTATGTTGATGACTTATTAGTCACAGAACTTGCCAAGAAGAGATTGAAGAATTAAAGAAAATGGTGAATAATGAGTTTGAAATGACAGATTTAGGAAGGCTATCCCACTTCTTAGGTCTGGAATTCATACAAACGTCTAAAGGTATTCTCATGCATCAGAGGAAGTATGCCTTGAGCATTTTGAAAAGGTTTATCATGGCTGATTGCAACCATGTACTTACACCAGTAGAGGTTGGAGTCAAGCTTCAAAAGGAAAGTGACGAGAGACTTGTTAACTCAACCTTGTACAAGCAGATTGTTGGATCTCTGAGGTACTTGTGCAACAACAGGCCAGATATCTGCTTTGGTGTTGGTTTAATTAGCAGATATATGGAGAAGCCGAGAGTGTCACACATGGCTGCTGCTAAGCAAATTCTGAGATATGTAAAAGTAACATAAGAGTTTGGAGTCTTATACTACAACAACAGCAGCTGCTCTGAAGCTGATATATGTGGTTTTACATATTCAAGTTTGGGAGGTGACGTTGACGATGGTAAAAGCACTGCAGGACAAGTGTTTGTGTTCTGCAACTCATTAGTATCATGGTCTTCAAAGTAACAGAAATCAATATCCTTGTCAAGCTGTGAAGCTGAATATGTTGCTGCCTCCTTTGGAACATGTCAAGCAGCTTGGATGAGGAATTTGTTAATGGAGTTGAGTCTTAGAGAAAAGAAACCAATGAAGCTATGGATAGATAACAAATCTGCAATCAGCCTAGCAAAGCACCCAACAACTCATGGAAGAACAAAGCATATAGACACTAAGTATCATTATCTTAGGGAGCAAGTTGAAGAAGGAATCACTAGATCAAAAGGCAGACATCATGACCAAGGCTCTAAGCGCCCCAAGGATAACTCAACTCAGAGAAATGATCGGAATGAGAAGACTTGAAAAACTGAATTAGGGAGAGTGTTATCAATGTAATTCAGTTTTGGTTAGTTAGTTTTTCTGTTATATGTTTAGGCTTGATAGCAATTACTTGTAAAATTCTGGTTTGCTAAAGAGTCCCTGCCACAAATGTATAAGTACATATGTTCTGATATTCATAATCAATAGAATGAGATTACAGTTTCAGAACTCAATACTTTCTTCTTCTCTGCTACTACTTTTGGTGTATCTTCCGCGTGTAAGGTCCAACATATTCATCATCAACAATGCATTCTTGGAAACAACACAATGAAAACAAAAGTGTTATTAGTTGCACGAGAGTAAGTTGGAAACATGATCAACAAATGGAAGAGTAGTTTAGAAGACTTACCAAAAAAGGTGCGATGAGGAGGGTACATGTCCAGTTGAATAAGTTGAGATGAAAGTGTTGTTGAACATGTGAAAGGACTTTAAATATGCTTAACATGTTGGATGTAATGGATAGAGGAGGGCATGATGTATGTATACCTATAAGTTCAGGAGTACTTTTTTGTAGACCACATTTGTTGTTGTATTTGATGGAACACTGTCTTTGTCATGTATTAGGATATGCAATTTTTGTTTGCTCTGAACTCTTGATAGTGCAACATAAAGCTATCCATGACTGAATATAGGCTTAGGTAGATACAATCCAAGATGGGTAAGTGGCTGTCCTTGTGATTTATTGATCGTCATAGCATAAGAGACAATTATAGGGAATTGTCTCCTAATCAATTTAAATGGCCATGGTGTTTGCGAATGAGACATCAACATTCTAGGGATACAGGGCAAGTTCCCTATATTTTTACCAGGCAAAATCTTTGCCTCAATCACATGGTATGCAATTTTTGTAACAATTAACCGTGTTCCATTGCACAAACTCTCACTTTCGTCCAGGTTTCTAATAAGCATAATGGGAGTGCTAATCTTGAGTTTGATTTTATGGTTTGGAATTCCAAAGGTTTTCAATGTGTTCAAAATCTCAGGTAATAGTGGCATAGAAATACAAGAGGGTAGTTTCAAAGAGAAAAAAAAACTCACAATGAGTTACTCAATACATTATGCAAATACACTCTGCTCAAACTCATACACAACAAGTCTATTTATACTACTCAGATTACAATCAAAACAAACAAAATATGGAAGAAAACGATTGGACACACACTAGAAGGGAGAGCACCGAAAATGCCATGTGAGGGTGCTGCATTTTTCAAACTCACATCTTACATTGGCACCTTTTTTCTAACAATTTGCAGCCTGAGTTTGTTGACTATGTGGGCTGTTTTATTTCTGGAGAATGTATTGAGTAACTCATTGTGAGTTTTTTGTCTCTTTGAGACTTCCCCCTGTAATTCTGTGCCATTTTGGGAATTAGAGCAAGGTTTCGAAGCTTCCTACGCTTTTGGGTTTATCAGAAAAGTGAGTTATTGTCGAAAACCCACCTTAGAGGGCTTTTATCGAAAAACCAGCCCCGTAAAAGTGTCCGGAAGGTCCTAAAACCTTGGGATTTAAAGTTTGGTTGCTGAAAATTGCTGGAATTTTCGCCGGAAAAGTCACCGGAAAATTTGACGGTCCCGGAATCTAGAGGTTGAAGACAGGCTGACATCATTGTCACTTAAGTGCCACGTCAACCATCCAGCCACTCAAGAACCGCCACGTGACATCAAGAGGTGAGTCAACTAAGCTTTTCCACGTCACGTGATAGTCAACGAACCAATCAGGTTCTGCCATGTGTTGAGTTGACCAATCAACAGCCACCCATGTTCTGCCACGTGCCAGCTTTGACCAAAAGTCAATTGTGACCAGAAATTTAAAATATTTCAATTTAGCCCATACACTTTATGAAATTTCAATTTAGTCCCTGTACTTTATGAAATTGTTGTAAAACCCCTCATCTTTTCATAATTACCCTTCAGCCCTTGTAATTTTTTAAAATTACAAAACTACCCCTACCATCCAAAAAAATACTATTTGATCCCTAACTTTTTAAAATTACCATTTTACGCTCTATCATAAATTTACCCTTTGTCACTAAACTTACCTTTTTGTCTCTATTTTACAAAATTCCTATTTTGCCCTTCATCCAAAAAATTTAAAAAATCCAAAATTGTTATTTTACTAAAACCATGCCTTCATAAAGATCCATACATAGAAGTTTAAATTATGTGAGGCAACAACTTCAAATGCTTCAGGCTTAGTTTATAGCCAAAAATTCTGAAAATTATTTTGATAAAAATAATTTAGATAAAAACACTTTTCTTCAAGGTATTTTTCAGAATACTTTAGAAGAGCTTGAATTTGTTGAGCATGATTTTGATTGTGCTCCCATCTTTTATGAAGAAATTGAATTCGTTGAGAATAAATTTGATAATCCACTTACTCTTGACGAAGAACTATTTGAACAAATTGAGTTCAATGGTCCTCCAATATTCGATGAAGAAATTTTATCAAATCAAGGAGATATTTTGATGCTTAAGGATGAACTTTGTGAATCAGTATATGACGAGGAGATCACATTCAAAGTTTATGGTGAATCATTAGTGGTTAAGTCAAACCTACAACTGTCACCAGATGAAAGTCAAGTACAGACCGTCCTAACTTCAAATTTGCCAACAAAAAACGACTTTCAGCATACAAATAACTCACACCTAGGAATTGTGATTTCTCGCGGATCTTTTTATAGATTAAGTTCCTATATACTTCCCCAAGAATTCATCCTGCATACAGATCATGGAATTTCTAATCATCTATGTTCCGAGCAGGAGATCATTTACATTGTGCCTGGTGATCCAACATCCAGGAGTCCATTCAAATTAGAATACTTCCCAGAATGTTATCAAGGATTCCTATTTAAGCCTAATTTTCTCTATATTCCTCATTATGCATTAATTTGGAAGCCACTTGACAGAAGAATAGTTCTATGAGATAAGCACTAAATAAATAAATAAATAACAAAATATTATAATAAATAAAGTGTTTAGACTCGAGGACGAGTCTTCTCCAACCCAGGGAGAATGGTACGGAAATAAAGCAGCCTACATAGTCAACAAACTCAGGCTGCAAGTTGTTGGAAAAATGGTGTCAATGTAGCATGTGAGTTTGAAAAATGCAGCACCCTCACATGGCATTTTCAGTGCTCTCCCTTCAAGACTTTGTCCAATCATTTTCTTTCATATTTGGTTTATTTTAATTGTAATATGAGTAGTATAAATAGGCTTGTTGTGTATGAGTTTGAGTAGAGTGTATTTGGATAATGTATTGAGTAACTCATAGTTTTTTTTGTCTCTTTGAGACTGCCCCCTTATATTTCTGTGCTAGTTAGTGTCTCAAATACCAGATTTTGAAGGATTTCAGCTTTGTCAACACTATAAGAACTGTAGTACTCTTTTTTCACACTTGGAATCTGCTGGAGGATATAGTCGTTGATCTTGTCCACTGTTTTGATAGTAGATGCAAGGATTGCTCTTTCCTTCAATAAATCTTCATTTGTCAAATTCCCCAATAAATTAGGATAAGTGGTGCTGACAATAGCTTCCAAAGGATCTTCAAATTCTTTAATGAGGAACTCATGCGGAATAGTGACCTCTGCAATCCAATTATTTTCTTTCACCAACTTACCATCCCCTACATCTAACAGCCACTGAGAAAATTGTTGCAAATCAAATGTTGCCATTTGTGCTATTGCCTTGCAATCTCATGTTCTTACTTAACTTGAGAATTTGACAATGATCCCAAAAATATGATGCATTGATTGTTCCATGAACAATATCAGATTGACATCCTTTAGGAATGACAGGAAGGATTTGTCTAAAATCACCGCGAAAGACAATCACACATTGGGGCTTCATCTCATATTATTAATTTGGTGTCTGCTAACGTTTTAGCTTAAAATAAAACGTAACTCGTAATAATATAGAAGAAAACCAGGGATTTATCGTTCTCATAGAGCTCCTTACCTTAAACCTCTAACTAATTTACCAAGTAAAGAACTTAATAAGATCTTAAGAGAAGAAAATGATTAAAGAACAGAAAACAAAACAAACAAACGGTTGATTTAGAAAATGATAGAGAAAAACGGGTAAGGTGTAACACCTTAAATTTAAGTAAAAATATTTAATAAAAATCTTCATTTTGAAAACTTGATACTTAAATTTTTTCTTAAAAATTACAAAAACTTACTCCTTGGATATATGTTTAAAATATAAGCAGAAGCAATCCTTTATTTACATTACAACACTTAATTTTCTTTATACAACTTTCTATACAGCTAAACCATATAATCTCTGAACGAAAGGCTTAGGTTCACCACGTGTGGTTACTACTAAGGAAATCCTAATCTTGTCTCGTTTGTTGCTTTTTCTCCACAATGTCTTCATACCTGTAATATTATAACTGTCAATTATATGAAAAACATATAACTGAGTAACCCACGGCTAATAAGACAATTTTACAATATTGCAGCCAGTCTAACTGGAAAGCTCCCCAAATATACGCCCCAGCAATCACACATCATACACATAACACATACACATAAAAATACAAACAACACATTCAGATACAATGCATTCGATTACATTATTGTGTATGTATGCATGTCATGATCCTTCTTTATTTCTTTTCTTTTCATCTTTTAACGGGAAACCCGGTGCATGCAAGAGTCCACCATGTGTGTGGCAATAGCACTCTAGAGCTCTCTGCAAACATTGGTAAGCGTCCTTAACCAGAGTCTATCCCTCACCTCCTGTAGAGGTCTGCAAGGACTATTACCCCTTCCGGTAATAGCCCCCAAATTTCTCTTTATTCACCCACTTTTAGAGGTTTGCAAGAGTTAATACCCCTTAGAAGTCTGCAAGAGTCACTACCCCTTTCGGTAATGATCCCAATTAATCTATTTTCCATGCTTGTTTGCTCTACTTCTGGTGGAACTCAACCCACCTACTCAACTAATGTTGATCGGGGAAGCATTTCTCTCATCATTTGATCCCACATTACACGTTATCATGCATTAAACATTCATCTCATATCAATTGCATTCAACATGTTCCAACATTCATCATTCAACACATCTCAATTATATTAAACATTAATCAAGGTATTCACCATTCATATCTTAATACATACCACAACATCTCCCTGGCCCTATTGCATATTTCTAACTCATATGAACCTATTTCGACTCATTCCAATCTAAGGAATATGATAATTAGGATCGCATTGCATTTTGGAAGCTTAAATAGGTCAAGAAGTCACAGAACTCTAGCGCCTGAGCGTCAGGAACGTGGAGAATTCTGCCAAAGTACAGGGTCAACCGCCAACCACAGGTGCAAAACTGCTAAGTTTGAGGGTTTTGGCATAGTTTCGTAATTTTCCGATAACTCGAGTTGTAGACCTTCCAATTGGGTGCAATCAGTGGAAAATGAAAGCTAATGAAATTATCTACAACTTTTGTTTAGAACCAAATATCTGAATCAATCTATATCTAGTAGATTATTTCACTTGAATGCACTTACCCATGATAAAAATCCAAATCTAGCAGCTATCAGTATTTTTCCTATAACTCAAGTTATACAAATTGGATTCTCATGAAACTTGTGGTATTACAAAGCTAATAAAACTTTCTATAGCTTTGTAAAAGACCATGAAGTTAGAATCCAAATGGAAAAAAAATCAATATCCAATCCAAACTATGTCAAAATTCATGAGATAGATAATTGGGCTTTTGTTCAAAACTTAATTCACATTTCAAAGCAATTCCTCCAATCCTCATCTCAAAACCTCAAATCCATATGACCTCAATGCCCAACCATATTCAAGCAAGTTCATATCATTCCAAAATCCAAGCTCACCCCATTTTACCAATTTCACAATTTCAAGAGGGCAAACACTTGAACAATACATATCAATTATCAACCCATCAAGTTTCACAAGGATAAAACTAAGTTTCAAACTTCAAGCAACACAATAGCTCAATCATCTTCAAATTCATGCATTCACATTCAATCTATCAATAAAATCATATTCAACTTAATTTCACCACAACTAACATACAATTGTCCAAAACCTAACATCATAAAGTCACTAATTTGTAAATTTCCCTAATTGGGGTTTTAAGTTTAGGGTTACCTTAAATCTCAAGCTTCTATAGCCTTCAATCCATCAACTTAGAAATCTCCAAGCCACCAATTTGGAGCTCTACTCCTCAACTCCATAGCTCCTTCTAAATCCCCTCCTTCAAGCACTTCTACTTCAAAGCCTCTTGTTCTCCTCCTTTGGCGCTTCTTGGAGCTATCATCCCCTTTACCTCCTTGGCCTTGGAGTATGGGAATGATGGAGTTTCTAGAGAGAAGTTGATAACATGAAGCTTAGAGAGAGTGAGGGTTTAGGCGCATGATGGGGAGAAAGGGGCTCACCCATGGCTTAAACTAGTGAAGGATTCAGCTTTGGGGGCTAAGGCTTCAACATGCAAGCTAAGATCATTGAGAGTGAGAGGTTTCCTCTAGAGAGAAGGAGGAGAAAATGAAACCTAGTGAGAGAAGAGAAGATGGCGCATGGAAGGAGAAAGAAGGAAGTGAGGAACTTTGTGGTTTGGTCTCCTTTCATCCTCTGAGGATGGACTACTTAGCAATTTTCTAAAATTGTAAGTAAGTCCTTCCTTTTCTTTTTAGCCCCTCTTCTACATTAATTCTTATTGTTGGTACTTGGTTCTTGAATCAAGCATATGCCATAATAAAATAACCCTAAACATTATTACTAGCTAGTTGGGGGATGTTACATCGGGATTCATTGCTTTCCCTTACTCATACCAAGTTAATTAAGTAAAAGCAGTTTTGCTTTGAAAACAATTGACGCATGCATAAAAGTATCTTTCCTCGATTCCTCGACGACATAACCTAGACTAATTACTAACTAAAACAATCCCTTGAGTTACCACTATTTTTATTTTACTTCAATTTAATTTCAATGTTATTTTAAAATGTTTTTCAAACCCAACTTGTATCCTAGGCAATAAAATGTAGATATTATAAGACAAATGTTTTGTGTGCACCAATTAAGTTGTGCAATCTATTAACTCTCTTAGTTTATAAATTTTTTAATGTTAATAAATTTAAAAGTAAAATAAAAATTTAAACTTGACTGATATTAAGTGGATTGTAAATATATTGTATACTCTAATGGATGTATACCTATCATCATTCATATTATAATATTGATAAAGATAGTCAAATCTGTGATCCTTGAATGTTGTGTTTTAGTGATGGTTGCTCGTTGTCTTACCAGTAATGTGTATAACATGTAATGCAAAAAGTTGTACAAATTTTTTTATAATAATAACTTGAGTACTGTCCAAGTAAGTAATTATTCTAAAAGTATAAGGAGGTCACCAATGTATTAAAAATGAACATTTTACTATTATCGTGTTTTTTATTATCTGTCTTTGAAGTCATTTTTTTTATATTTTGAATTTCATACAATTTTTAATTTTAATTCCCATTGCAATATAGATGTAAAATTTTAGTTAAATATTTTCAAAAAGAAGTCAAACAATAATCAGGTTTGATGTCATTCATTTAAGGTGTGATAGTTTAATTAAAAAACATGAAGAATATAACTTGTTAGTCAGATTGCTGCTGGTTCATGGTGAAATAGCTTCAATGCGAAATAAATCTTTGGTAATAAAAAATTAATGTAAAACTAAATAAGAAACACAAAGGAGAATGGTCCAGTGTATCCAAATTTCATAAGAGCAATGTCAACAACTACCACATGATTGGGGAAATCCATACTAGGATACATAAAGGGTAAAGACTAAAGGGACTACAAAAACGAAAAAGGCTGTATAGTCATCCCACATAACCAAAAGGGACTACAAACCATAATTGTTCAACAAAATCCATACTGGGATACATAAACAAAAAAGATATTACTTTCTTCCGATTGGATTATATAAATGGATGATCCCTATGAGATTATGGAAGTCTAAGCTCTAACCACAAACAGCCTAAAATGACACTCATTAGGATGGAAATAAAATCTCAGTGTATCTCTCATCCTTAGTCGCCTCTCCCTAAAGAATTTATACCATCCTTTACCAAAGTGCACTTGTTTGGATCTCTTTTCGTTCCAAATGAGCCTCCAATATTAAAAAATTCCAACAGGCAAACGGATGGTAATTTTTTTCATGATGTCCTGCAGATAGCCATCAACAACATGGACTGGGATGACCTGGTCAATAATTGTATATGATTTAGAAGAATTGACATAGGTAAATATAGGTAAGCATTAATATAAATGAAAGTGTATATAAAAAATGGCTAAACATGTGAATAAAGCACTAGAATAAGAAGTAAACATGATATAGAATATAGATGATAGAGCTTCACACACCAAGGCTCGTGTCCCTTGAACTTGTGACTTGGTCAAAGTTTTAGACCACAAAATTATTGTGTTATTATCAGGACCAAATGGATGGTTTGGGAGTTGATGAGGATCATCACGTTCCCTTGGGAAATGGATTCTCCTGCGTTGATGGATGGCAAGCACAAACCTGATGACACCCCATCCTTGTGTGAAGAACTGAACAAAAACACCACTTTCTAGTCCATAATTCTCCATTAGGACCCTGATGCCTTGGGAGTGATAGAAGTTTTTACTATCACTTCTAATCTTGACAGGGAAAGCCTTGTTCTCGCGGTCCTTCAAAATCGCTTCAGTTGGGTAGTTTAGTTTCCATCGTTCATGAAAGTTTTTGGAATCTTGATCTCCTCCTACTTGTTAGTCATACAACATAATTATTAAAAATGACATCAGATATAATTTCAAACTTTAAAATTGTGATCTACGAATCAAATATGTACCAAAGTATATTAGTTGAGCATGTTTCACAGGGCATCCAAAACTGACATAGTTCAACGCTGGTCTGTTAGCCTTTTGCAATTCTTTGTTCCTTCAAATTTAATTCAACACTCATTAATTAAGGAAATAACAAAGCACAAATGATGAACAAATTAACAGTCCAAAACAGAGTGTATAACAAACAAAAAAATTGTATTTTGAACCACTGAAAATTTTAATTTAAAAAACTTAGGAAATTAAGGACAACACAAAGAAAACTACAATTGACAATGATGAAGAAAATATTGATCCACAATTTTTGTCAAAACTTCCAACAATGAACCACAAGAAAATATCATCTATATATGTAAATTTTCCTCTTAATATCCGTAATCTTTGATGAAAACTGTGAAGACTTTTACGAAAGTGTTTCTTGATAATGCAACTCACCAACAGAAACATAAAGAGTACCAACATATCTGAATTCAAAAGTATTGCATGCAAGGAAAATAATGGGAGGGATGATACTTAAAAGAAGATAAAAGAAAACCGTTGACAATACAAAGAATCAGTAAACGGATAGAAGGTTACTAAAGATGAGGAAATGAAGTTTTCTGCAAATGGAGATGTTGCCAATGACTTCATAAAGAAGGAATGACAAGCATTTAGGTTTGGTCCTTGTAACAGTTGTGAAAGTATCTCTCTAAACTCTCTACAGTGAGTTAATAGATAGATACAATCTCACATCAATTTAATTAAAATCGCTAAAGTACAATGAATTGGGAATAGTGAGAAACCTATATTCTTTCTACCCATAATGATGGCATATAAATGGCCTATGACTGGTTGGAATAACCTTGGCAGGAAACCCTTTTTTAATTTGATAATAATTAGTTTAAAAAATAAACTAAATGATAATAATATTTAATAAATGAAAAAATAGAAATAAATAATAATGATGAAATTACATGGATATTAGTGTTCACTCAAAGCTCTTGGGTCCCAACGGCGGTGGTATTCCGGTGTCTGAACCCTAATAAGAACTGTGGTGTTTACTATAAGCATTATTACAAATGGGTGCCCCCTGGCCTTGTATACGGTCTAGGCTTGGGCCTCCTAGTGTCCAAGTTGATTTTAAGTTAGGAAAATATCTCTTGATATCTTAGTCTCTGATTAGGGCATCCTTGATTGAATCCTGATTGCTTGATTCCTAATTCTTAATTCATGATTCCCCTGATTTGTCAGGTCTGTCTAGACGCTGAGTTGACCGTTGGGGGCCGATCTGTGGTGAGTAGTTCCGAGGTCGGATTGGCGGGGTCTTTGGATAGTCCACCAGCCTCGCAAGCCTTGAAGCCTTGGCTGAAGGAGGCTTGAAGTGGTGGCTGCTTAGAGTTCAGGTTTGTTCCTGCTGAGGTGGGATTTTGGATAGTCCACCAGCCTCGCAAGCCTTGAAGCCTTAGCTGAAGGAGGCTTGAATTGGTGTCTGCTTAGAGTTTAGGTCGGTTTTGACCGAGGTGGGATCTTGGATAGCCTATCAGCCTCGCAAGCCTTGAAGCCTTGGCTGAAGGAGGCTTGAAGTGTAATTGTTGTGGTTGGTGTCTATTTTGTCATGTTTATTTTACGTTATCATTTTTCGTGCCAACTTAATTGCTTGGCTTGACTGTTTCCTTATTCGCTACGTTTCAGGTGTGCATTTATAGCTGTTATGCCTATTTATAGGACCTTTGATATCACTCTCCCTCATACCTAACATATGAAAGATGAGAAAGAAGAAGAAGGGGTTTTGTTTGCCACTAAGTTCTCAATACATGAAAGCTTTCTGTTGCAATGTGTGTGCCTCCACCGCAATGTACTTTGCATCATGAAAGCTACAACGTTGGTCAGGGCCGACCTGCCTCTGGGGGTCTTTGTGCCTTACCCACTGAGATTTGACGTCGCATACTATGCATCAAAAGTCCGTTGCTCCAGAGTTACTGTTGGAGTGATCCTTGCCAAGTCTTCGTTTGGCTAAGGGTTGGAAGTGTCAGGTAATCATACATGCCTTTCTTACTTCCGAATCTTGGCTTTCCTGACCGAATTGTTGGCGTCTTGGCGATGGATGATTTCGACCGAGGTGGAGGTTGCAATAACAAAAGCGAACGTCCCCTCCTTAGGTTCGATTGCCTAAGATTGTTTTGAAGAGGTTGCAATAACACATGTTGTTTGTTCATTCTCATCTCAACTCAGGGGTCGTATAGTTAGAACTCGTAGGAAATTTATGGGCCTTTTTGTCTTATCCGAGGTTGACACTTGTAAATTCATTATAGGGATTTGTAGAAATCTTGTTGCTTGTCTGAACTTGCTACTCGTAACTGAGTATTCTCTAATGTAAATTCCTGTAAACGAAATAAAATTTAAATACATGCTTGGCTTCTGGATTTTTCTTTTTTTTTAACCGTTGGTGATCTGGTGATTCCGTTCTTGTAATCGAATGGCTTGGATTGTGTGGAATTGAAAAGGTGTGTTGGGATCGGAAGCAAACATCGTTTCATCTGCTCTGCCATAATTAGGTTCTAGAAACTAAAGGTCACATCGTTACACTTTGCCTTTTTAAGCACTTTGAATTGTCGTGTTCATTTCATTTTCATCCTTTGCTTTCCAATTGTCCAAGTTCTTTTCTGCTCTCTTCCTTCTGCTTTCATGTGTTTTCTGATTCGAGGTCGTAGTTTGTTAAGGTATCAGTTTCATCTTTTTCTTATCCTCTTTCCTTTCAGTTGTTGTTCATTACGGTGAAACCAACTATTCAAATTGTGGATGAGGTTTCGAAGTATTGCTGGGTTAAACCGGATGTTTTAGCGGCTGTGTCGATCTGGGATTTTGAGAAGAAGGTTGATGACCTGGTTTCTGGTTTGACAATTGCTAGAGATAATGCGTCCGTCGACCAGATAGTTGTTGTTAGCTGTGTGTCTAAGGAGTGAGTTTGTATGTCTGTTGTGGAGAAGTCCCGGTCGTTCTTTTATTTTTACGAAACGTTGTTCCGGACGCTTTGTGTCTATCTTCCTCTTGCTTCATTTGAGATGGACTTACTGAATGCTATCCAGGTCGCCCCAACTAAGCTTCGTCTTAATGGCTGGACCTTTATTCGTGCCTTTTAGATCATGTGCAAGCATCTTGAGGTTGATGCTTCGGTGGAGAAATTTTTCTATTTTTTCCAAACTAAAGGTAGAGTGACAAAGATAAGCCGGGTCATTCCAAATGGATTTTGCGGTTGGATATAATTAGCAACAAACCAGGTAGTCGAATCATGTCTGCCTTTACCGACTCATATAAGGAAAACTTAGAACGGTGGTTTGTTCGTGTGATGGCTAGATCTGGAGTAAAACAGGAGACCCTTCTGTGTTCGGCGGATGAAAAAAGAGAGGTTTCTCTTGTATTGGTGTCGGGATGCCCGATCCATCTCCTCGCTTTCTCTTTCCGAGCTGTCACCCCTAAACCGTTTTGATGTTGAGTTCCTAGAGAAGTTTCAAGCTGACTCCCAGACGTTGATTGACATCGATCACGATTATGTTTTTTTGTAGGGTTATTTTAGTGGGTGTCTTTTCTCAGTTATTTTTCCTCCGAGGTGTCTGACGTATTAACTTTTGCTTTTTGTGTAGGTTCGATGTCGGTCTCTGCTGCCGAGGTAGCTTGTTTTCGAGTGATGCGAGCTCAGATGGCGCATCCCAAAAATACCACGAATGGGGCCGAATAGAGCGCCGAGGTCCAAACGGGAGCAAGTACCACTTGTGCTGGGGGTGATTAAGCATAATTGGGGGTGGTGAACTTGAGTACGCCGCCAGGGTCTCCCAGGGTTTCCAATGTGGAAATTATGTGATGAGGGGTTGTGCCTGGTTCCCTGGTTCAGGATATTCCGGATTCTGTTGAATTCTCAAGAGGGCCTTGGCATGGTGGCGACTCTGCAAAAGTGCATCGTGAGGGGAAGTGGCCAATGGAGCAGGGCGATCCTAGTCGTGTGAAAAGAGCATGCGTGGAAGAGGAGTCTGATGAGGATATCCAAGAACCCGCGATTTTATGGGATGGTCGTCTCGACGTCGGGGATTTTATTCAGGAGACATTTTGTTATACCCAAGATGTGGTCACGACGGATGATTTGGATGATGAGGGTTTGTTCAAAACTCTCAAACGCAATGGTCTTCAAATGACTTTCCTGGCTCACCAATGTCGGCGTCGGATGGACGGTCACAACCGAGATGTCGACAAACTTCTCCGGGAGAACGAGAAGATTGTCAAGGATTACGAGCATCTTTCTCAAGATTACCATGCCCTTCATTCGAAAAGTGAGAAAAGTAAAACTCTCTTGAGAGGATTCAAAAAGAGCGCAATTCTTTGAAGAAGGAGATGGAAGGTGTGGGACAGGCCCGAGCTAATGAAGCTGCCGAGAGGGCGGATCTGGAGAAAAAGCTCCAGGACAGTTTGCAGAACCTCGAGGCTGTGAAAACTATGCATAACGAGGTGGTTTCTCAGCTGGAGGGAGAGAAGAAAGACCAGGAGAAAATTGTTGCTGAGGTTTCCCAGGTTAAGGGGGAGGTTTCCGGTCTACAATTGAAGGTAGTGGATGCCTATGATGCTGGCTTCACCCTGGCCTTGGAGCAGATCAAGGTCATTTCTCTAGAATTTGATGTATCGCATTTGTCTCCTCAGCTGGAAATATGTGGGGGATGGCTAGTTCCTTGCGAACCTTATGTAAATCAGGGGAATGCCCCAACTTAATGTAATTTGTTTTCCAATCTTTTAATGAAACTCTTTCTGTTTCATGCGTGGTCAGTGTGTGTTTATTTTTGTGTTTTTAATCATTCGGGATTTCCTAAGTCCCTGCCGGGGATTAAACTAGCTAGGCTGGGTAGGACTTTTAACGATCTTGATTGTGGAATTTTGCCAAAGTCCTAGCCGGGGATTAAATTAGCCGTGCTGGTTAGGAATTTTAACGATCTTGATTGTTGAAATTTGCCTAAGTCCCAGTTGGGGACTAAATTAACCGGGTTGGTTAGGACCTTTAACGATCTTTATTGTTGAAATTTGCCTAAGTCCCAACAGGGGATTAAATTAGCCGGGTTAGTTAGGACCTTTCACGATCTTGATTGTTGAAAATTTCCAATGTCTTAGCCGGAGATTAAATTAGCTGGGCTGGTTAGTACCTTTAATGATCTTGATTGTTGAAACTTGCCTAAGTCCTAGACGTGGATTAAATTAGCCGGGCTGGTTAGGACTTTTAACGATCTTGATTGTTGAAGTTTACCTAAGTCCCGACCAGGGATTAAATAAGTCGGGCTGGTTAGAACTTTTAACGATCTTGTTTGTTGAAGTTTGCCTAAGTCCCAGTCGGTGATTAAATTAGAAGGATTGGTTAGGACTTCTTCACGATCATGATTGTTGGATTTTTCCTATGTCCCAGCCGGGGATTAAATTAACCGAGCTGGTTAGGACTTTTTCACGATCCTGATTGTTGGATTTTTCCTAAGTCCCACCCGGGGATTAAATTAGCCAGGCTGGTTAGGACTTTTTCACAATCTTGATTGTTGGATTTTTCCTAAGTCCCAGTCGGGGATTTAATTAGTCGGGATGGTTAAGACTGTTAACGATCTTTAATGTTGAAATTTGCCTAAGTCCCACCCAGGGATTAAATTAGCCAGGCAGGTTAGGACTTTTAATGGTCTTGATATTTGAAGTTTGCCTTAGTCCCAATTGGGGATTAAATTAGCTGGGCTGGTTAAGACTTTTTCACGATCTTGATTGTTGGATTTTTCCTAAGTCCCAGCCGGGGATTAAATTAGCCGGGCTAGTTAGGACTTTTAACGATCTTCATATAATATGGATATTCTGAATTTGTCCTTTTATTGATCAAATATGTGCGCCTCGTTAAAACCCCATAAGCCAAAATCCTCGTTGGGAAAAAGGGCTTAAGGTAGTGATAAGTGCAAATTAGTGTGTTTATATAATAGAGGATTTGCACTTATCTTCTCTAGAAATAACATGTTTCTATGCAAAATTTCACCTCTATTCCTTACTTCGTGAGTTTAAGAGTAAATAAGTAGTAATAATAAATTTTCTAACTTTAGAAATGCATTTTCAGGTGTTTTTGGAAGCAAAATAAGAAAATCAAGTTGTTGGAGCATATAAGAGACCAGCGCTCGAGCACCATACCGAGGCTCGAGCGTTGGAAGCTGAGGAACATAGGATCCCTTCTGCCAGAGTTATGAGCCTGGTGCTCGAGCGTCACACCAGGGCTCGAGCGCCAGAATACGTTGAGCATTGGATCCTTTCTGCCAGAGTTATGAGCCTGACGCTCAAGCGCCACACCAAGGCTCAAGCGCCAGACGCATTAACCAGGAAATTAAGCTTATTAACCAGCACGTGTAAAGCCAGCGCTCAAGCACCAGGAGGGCGCTTGAGTGCCAGACCCCTGCCCAAAACACCTATAAATACAGCCCTTCGGACATTAGGAGATATTGGATTGTTGAGAAATAAACTACAAAGTATAGTGCTTTAGTTAGAGTCCTAATACTCTTAGGTTTAGTTCTTGAAGTTCATGGCTTTGCTATGCTAAGATTTTCGCCGGGATTGAATGTAATTACTTCGTCTCTTGTTTCTTTGAATTGTTAGTTTTATATTATATGTGAATTGGAGTTCTTCTTCTGCTCTTCTTTTCTTGGGTTAAGTTTGATAACCTTTTTCCTTGAGTTTATTTACGCAGTTGAGAAACTGGTTTATAAATAGATTTGGAGAAAAACTCTCATAGAACCTTCTAGTCTAGAGATAGATGGAAGTGCTTATGATTGCCTTAATACTCTGCTTAATGCAAGACTTAGTACCTAGAGTGCCAAGAGATTGGGTTCTAGAGACTAGTGTCTTAGAATCAAGTGACAAAGATATTTGCACTTGTGACATTGAGTATGCATCTTTTTCATATAATATTTAACTTCTATTGAAAGAAACAAGGTTAAGTAATGAAACTCAATCCCAGGTGAATAGTTATCTTATTTGTTTATCTTTTTATCACGTTTTTTATTTTCCATTCACAACCTATTATGTTTTTGAACATCCCATCAACTTAAGTCTTAATCGAATAAATTCAAGTGTTCCCTGAGGACGATACACGTATAGTCACTATACTGAAACGAGTTAATCCTTTCCAGCACCATTAAAAGGTTAACAAATTTTTGGCGCCGTTTCCGGGGAGCATGGTTGTTTATTTCTTTGAAGTTTTAAGTTGATTTGTAAAAATTGTGAATAGTTATTCTTTTTGTAAGTATTTGTATATTTGTACCTAACTCTCACTATTGTTCCAGTATTGTTGTATGCTTACTCGCAGCAAAAGCCAAAGAGAAAAGTTAGTATATATTGACGAAATCGATGCATTTGCTAGACGAAAGTCTGCAATTAAATACCGTGACCAAAAGGAGGGAGAAAGTTCCTCAGATTTCTCTAGTAACTCCACACATTTTGTTACTTTTGATATGGCTGCAGAAGTTCCTAATCTGACGAGGGTTGTAGTCCTTGGTGACTATGTGATTCCTCAAGGTCCAAGGAATCGGCCCGCTATTGTCTTGTCCCCCACTGCTCAGCAAATGGAGATTAAGCCACATTGGTATAATCTCATTTTGACTAATCAGTTTACGGGGAAAGATCATGAGGATCCGCATAATTTCTTGGAAACATTTTATGATCTTGTAGTGACTATGGGCTTGGATGAAGCAAGTGCTGAAGATTCCTATATGAAATTATTTCATGTAGCACTTATTGGAGATGCTAAGGAATGGTTCAAGACTCTTCCAAGTCAAAGTTTGAACACATGGAGTGAGGTTGAAGAGGCCTTCTTAACAAGGTTCTTTCCTCCTTCTAAAATGATCCAAGTGCAATCTGAAATATCTGCTTTTAAGCAGGGGCAAGATGAAGCATTTCACAAGGCTTGGGAAAGGTATCAACGATTGTTGAGAAAATGCCTGAATCATGGGTTGACCGATGTTGCGAAGCTGAATATATTTTGTGCAGGATTGAACCATCAATGGACAATCCATCTTACTGCAACTGCTGGGCGGTCACTGAAAACCATTGAAGTACCTACTGTAATGGAAATCACCAAGTCTCAAAGCCCAAGGGTGTCCTGGAATTAAACTCTTCTAATGATTTTTTGGCACAGAATAAGCTTATGACTCAACAAATTGAGCTCTTGAGTCAAGCTATTACCCAATTGGTGTCAAAGCCGCAACAAGTTCAAGTAGTGAACCAACAAGCTCAAATAGGAGCATGTGAATTGTGTGGTGAAGCTCATTCATACACTCAATGTCCACATGCCTTAAAAAAAAGATGAGGAGTTGAATTTTGTAAATAATCAGTCAAGAGGAAATTTCTTTTCTACACCCTTTAAATCTGATGTTTCCAATTTTGGAATGCAAGTGTGGAAGAATCCTCAAGGACAGAGTCACATGAACTAGAAAACTTCAACGATTTCATCTAATAGGCCGCCATTTGTTCCATTAGTAGAGGACCATTAAATTGGAAGGCACCTTGGATAAATTTATCCAAGCTTCATTGGCTAACCACCAAAGTAATGAAGCTTTCCAGAAAAACACCGAGGCGTCTATCCGGAATCTTGAAACACAAGTGGGTCAAATCTCTAAGCAATTGACAGAGCTTACCACTACTCGATTCTTCGCTAATACCACCACGAACCCTAAAGAGCAATGCAAGTCCTTTGTAACATGGAGTAGTAAGGAGATTGGTAAAGGAATAGGGGATCATTTGAATGATGCCGAGGAGGTGGAAGGAAGAATTGAAAAGGTGGCCATAGAGGAAGTAGAAAAAGAAAGTGAAAGTGAAAGGAGTGAGGAGAAGAATAATGTAAATATTGAAAAAGAAAAAAAATAAAAAACCCAAAAAGAAGGGTGAGGACGTACCTCAGGTAAAGGAGGTTCCTTATCCTGTTCATCCATCGAAGAAAACGAAAGAAAGGCAATATGTTAGGTTTCTAGAAATTTTCAAACGGCTTCAAATAAATGTACCGTTTATGGAAGCTATGCAAGAAATGTGCACATATGCCAAGTTCATGAAGGACTTGTTGACAAAAAAGAGAAAATTTAAAGATGAAACTGTGGAACTAGAAGCCGGGTGTAGTGCCATAATTCAAAAATCCTTGCCTCATAAGACCAAAGATCCAGGTAGTTTTACTATCCCTGTTACTATTGGTGCCCTTCCCGTAGGGAAGGCATTACTGGATCTTGGCGCAAGTATAAACCTCAAGTCGTTGCCCATGTTAAAACAGATTGGTAATCTGGAAGTGAAACCCACTAGAATGACTCTCCAACTGGCGGATAGGTAATTAAAATTTCCTTATGGAGTAGAGGAGGATGTTCTATTGAAGGTTGATAAATTTGTCTTTCCGGTTGACTTTGTCATTATGGATATCGAGGAAGATTTGGAGGTGCCTTTGATTTTAGGGCGACCATTCATGAAAACGACAAGAGTCATCATTGATGTAGATAATGGTCAATTCAAGGTACGAGTTGAGGATGACGAGGTAAAATTTGATGTATTGGAAGCCATGAAACACCCAAAGAAAAAACAGGCAGCCTTTAGGGTGGATGTCATAGAAGAGGCATTTCTATTAGGGAAGCAAGAAATGTACAGTGCTAGCCCTTTAGAAAAAGCTCTAGTGCAGTCTCGTGCAAAGTTAAATGACTTGGAGGAAGTCGAAATTGAAAAATGTTTGAGGGACCTAGATACTCTAAAAGAGGACCCCATGAAAACATGTGTCCCAGAAGACTTACCAAAGGAGGAAAAGTCAGAAAAAAATAAGTTGAAATTGAAAGTGTTGCTGTCCCATCTTAAATATGCATTTTTAGATGAAGGGGGAGGCAAGCCAGTTATAATTAAAATTTCACTATCTTTTGACCAAGAGGCACAACTCTTGGAGGTTTTAAGAGCCAATGAAGGGGCGATAGGATGGACACTGACAGATCTTAAAGGCATAAGTCTGTCTTTTTGTATGCACAAAATACTTATGGAAGAGAATTTTAAACCTGTGGCCTAGCCTCAAAGGCGATTGAATCCAACGATGAAAGAAGTAGTGAGGAAAGAAGTCCTCAAGTTACTTGAAGCTGGTATGATTTATCCCATCTCCGATAGCGAGTGGGTAAGTCCAGTTCAAGTGGTCCCGAAAAAAGGGGGATGACAGTCATTGCAAACGAGAAAAATGAATTAATTCCTACAAGGATAGTGGCCGGGTGGCGTATGTGCATTGATTATAGAAGATTAAATTAAGTCACCAGGAAAGATCATTTCCCTTACCTTTTATGGACCAAATGCTTGAGAGACTGGCTGGCCAGGCATATTACTGTTTCTTGGATGGACATTCTGGGTATAACCAAATTTTGGTGAACCTAGAAGATCAAGAAAAGACAGCTTTCACATGTCCATTTGGAGTTTTTGCTTATAAGCGTATGTCGTTTGGACTGTGTAATGCGCCTCCAACCTTTCAAAGATGCATGCTCGCCATCTTTTCGGATTTGGTTGAGAAATGTATTGAGGTTTTCATGGATGACTTTTTTGTCTTTGGGAAAAGTTTTGAGGAATGTTTGAACAATCTAAACATTGTGCTAGGAAGATGTGTTAAAACAAATTTAGTGCTTAACTGGGAGAAATGCGATTTCTTGGTTGAGGAAGGGGTGGTGCTTGGTCATAAGATCTCGTCTAGAGGGATCGTAGTTGACAAAGCAATAGCGGAAGTCATTGAAAAACTTCCACCACCTGTGAATGTTAAAGGAATACGGAGTTTCTTAGGACATGCCGATTTTTACCGGAGATTTATAAAGGACTTCTCCAAGATAGCCAAGCCACTTAGTAATCTATTGGTTAAAGATGTGGATTTCAATTTTGATGCTAAGTGCTTGGAGGCATTTGAGAGACTTAAGGAAAAACTAATTATGGCCCTAATCATAGTTGCTCCAAATTGGTCTTTGGACTTTGAGCTTAACTTTGATGCGAGTGACTATGCTGTTGGTGCCGTATTAGGCCAAAGAAAAGACAAAATTTTTCACCCAATACATTATGCTAGTAAAGTACTTAATGATGCATAGGTAAACTATGCAACTACAGAAAAAGAGTTACTAGCGATTGTATATGGGTTGGAAAAATTTAGATCTTATCTTATAGGGTCCAGAGTAATTGTCTATACTGACCACGTAGCCATAAAATACTTGGTGACTAAGAAAGAGTCGAAGCCCAGATTGCTTCGTTGGATTCTATTGCTGCAAGAATTCAATCTAGTCATCAAGGATAAAAAGGGATGTGAAAATTTTGTGGCTGATCATCTTTCCTGACTTCATCATACAGAGGGGACTAACGAAGCAGAAGAGATCGTCGAGGAATACCCGGATGAACGTTTGCTGCTCATTCAAGAAAGGCCATGGTTTGTGGATATGGAAAATTTTAAAGCAGCAGGAATTATTCCGGATGGGTTTTCTTGGCAACAAAAAAAGAAGTTCTTAAAGGACTCTTCTTACTTCGTTTGGGATGATCCTTATTTATTTAAAATTGGAGGAGATGGTCTTCTGAGACGGTGTGTTTCCCATGAAGAATCTAAAAGCATATTGTGGCATTGTCACAATTCAACCTATGGGAGACATTTTAACGGTGAACGCACTGCAGCCAAAGTACTGCAGTCCGGTTTCTATTGGCCAACAATCTTTAAAGATTCTCACATATATGTGAAGCAGTGTGATAAGTGCCAAAGAATCGGAGGAGTGACAAGAAGGAATGAGATGCCTCTGTGAGTGATGCAGGAAGTAGAGGTATTCGACTGCTGGGGAATTGATTTTGTTGGTCTATTTCCACCCTCTTTCACCATTGAATATATATTGGCGGGAGTGGATTATGTTTCAATATGGGTAGAAGCAATTCCCTATGCAAGAGCTGATGCAAAGATTGACATTCTTGAAAAAGAATATATTCTCAAGGTTTGGTTCCCCAAGAGTACTCATCAGTGATGGGGGTTTGCACTTTTGCAACTCCCAATTAAAAAGGGTCTTGGAACATTATGGGGTGAGACATAAAATTGCTAGTCCATACCATCCCCAAACTGAAGTCTCGAATAGAGAAATTAAGCGAATTCTAGAAAATACCGTTAGTGTTTCAAGAAAAGATTGGGCCATTAAATTGGATGATGCTCTGTGGGCGTACCAGACAACTTTTAAAGCTCCCATAGGTTTGCACTTTTGCAACTCCCAATTAAAAAGGGTCTTGGAACATTATGGGGTGAGACATAAAATTGCTAGTCCATATCATCCCCAAACTGAAGTCTCGAATAGAGAAATTAAGCGAATTCTAGAAAATACCGTTAGTGTTTCAAGAAAAGATTGGGCCATTAAATTGGATGATGCTCTGTGGGCGTACCAGACAACTTTTAAAGCTCCCATAGGATTAACTCCTTTTCATTTAGTCTATAGGAAGTCCTGTCACTTACCGGTCGAACTGGAAGAACATAAGGTATATTGGGCTTTGAAATATTTTAATTTTGCCCAAACAACTGTTGGAGAAAAACGAAAATACAACTTCATGAATTAGAAGAATTAAGACTCCAAGCTTATGAGTCTTCAAGGATATACAAGGAAAGAATGAAGTTGTACCACGATAAAAAGTTGGTCAAAAAGGTTTTCAGTCCTGGACAATATGTTTTACTCTTTAATTCTAGAGTGAAATTATTCCCAGGAAAATTAAAGTCCAAATGGTCTGGACCCTTTAGGGTCAAGGAAGTAAGGCCTTATGGAGCTGTTGAAATTAAAGACCCAGTGAAAAATGAAAGCTGTGTAGTGAATGGTCAGAGATTGAAGTTATACCTTGGTGGTGACGTCGAGCGGCTATCCACCATAATGGGTTTGAAGGAAGCATAACCATGCTACAGGCGTCGAGCTAATGACGTTAAACAAGCGCTAATTGGGACCCAATTTTGAGTGTTTATTTTTGTGTTTTTTGTAAATAGAATAAATAAATTTGATGAGTTTTGAAAGAATTTTTATGAGAAAGTTGAAAATTTGAGCACTTGAAGAAGGCTTCTTCACTGTTTAGTTTTTGGATTTGACGCTCAAGCGCCAGGGGCATTTAATTGGCGCTATTTTAAAAAATTTGGGGTTAGATGTTGGCGCTCGAGCACCAGAGATAGCTGAAAGGTCTTTTTTCACTACCATCTATTTTGGGCTAGCGCTCAAGCGCCAGAAAAGCGTAACGGTTGATTTTTTATTCAATGCACTCGCGCTCGAGCGCCAGAAGTAGCGCTCGAGCGCCAAGCATGCGTTGGCTTTAAAAACAGCGCATAATAAGTTTTTCTTCAGAAAAATCTCTTTTCTCTCTCAATAGTTACGCTGAGCAAATCATTTCTCACATTAAATCTGTCCAAATTCATCAAATTTCTCAAGTTTTTCATTAATCATCATCATGTTCAGGTATTGTTCATCTTTCCATTCCTTGTTCATGTTTCCATTTCCATATATGATGTGATTTTGATTTGTTAGAGGATGATGAACATGAATATGAACATTTTAGGGATTACTAATACATTGTTATTTGGGTTTTCTGTTCAAAGTGCTGTCGGAAAGCTTAGCCTAGCAAGGCCATGAACTTCAAGAACTAAACCTAAGAGTATTAGAACTCTGACTAAAAGCCTAAACTTTGTGGTTTATTTCTATACAACTCAATATGATATCCCCTAACTTCTGAAAGGCTGTATTTATAGGTGTTTTGGGCAGGGGTCTAGTGCTCGAGCGCCCTCCTGGCGCTTGAGCGCTGGCCTGACACGTGCTGGTTAATGAGCTTAATTGCCTGGTTAATGCGTCTGGCACTCGAGCCCTGGTGTGACGCTCGAGCACCAGGCTTATAACTCAGACAGAGAGGATCCAATGTTCTGGCGCTCGAGCGCCAGGCTCATAACTGTTGGCAGAGAGGATCCTATGCTCAACATATTTTGGCGCTCGAGCCCTGATGTGGCGCTCGAGCGCCAGACTCATAACTCTGGCAGAAAAGGATCCAATGTTCAACGGTTACTGGCGCTCAAGCCCTGGTATGACGTTCGAGTGCCAGAGCATTTGCACTGGCAGAAAGGATCGTATGTTCCTCAACTTCCAGCGCTCGAGCCTTGGTATGGCGCTCGAGCGCTGGTCTCTTATATGCTCCAGCAACTTGATCTTCTTATTTTGCCTCCAAAAACACCTGAAAATACATCTCTAAGTTAGAAAATCTATTAGTACCACTTATTTACTCTTAAACTCACAAAGTAAAGATAAAGGGTGAAATTATGTATAAAACATGTAATTTCTAGAGAAGATAAGTGCAAATCCTTTATTGAATAAACACACTAATTTGCACTTATCAAGGGTCCCAACAGGTCCAATCCCCAAGTGTGGAAAGGCCATGGAGTAGAAGTTCTATGCAGGTCTTCAGCTAGGATGTGGGATATCGGACTGTGTTCTTGGCACTTCTGGCATTTCTTCACGCGATTGGCCGCATCTGCATTCATGGTTGGCCAAAAGTATCCCGCTCTTAAGGACTTCCTTGCGAAAGACTTGCCTCCGATGTGGTGGCCGCAACTTCCTTCGTGGACCTCAGTGAGGACATACCAGGTCTCGGATGGTCCAATGCATTTAAGCAAAGGAGTTGACAGTCCCCTTCTAAACAATTGTCCTTCTATCACGGTATACCGAGATGCCTTCTGTACTAACTTCTTTTCTTCCCGGGGATCTTCTGGGAGGGATCCTTTAGTAATGTACTCCACTATTGGAGTCCTCCAATCTTCAGTTTCAACCTGCAGAATGACACATGGAGAAGGAATGACTTCCTCCACCACTGACTTCAAAGTTGATGATGACTTGGTACTGGCTAACTTTGATAGCAGGTCTGCACGACTGTTTTCTTCTCTAGGAATGTGCTTGATCTTGAACTTAGAAAGTCCGAGCAAACTTTCTTTAACTTTAGCCAAATACCTCTGTAGCAACGGTTCTCTAGCTTAGTACTCCCCTTTAATTTGGGACACCACCAACTGGAAGTCTGAACATAAAGTTATTGCAGTGGCTCCTAACTCCTTTGTCGCGCATATCTCGGGTATGCAAGCTTCATATTATGCCTGATTGTTAGAAGTTGGGAACTCAAACTTCAAAGAGTATTCCACGGTTACTCCCTCGTCGTTTTCAATCATTATGCCTGCTCCTGATCCTTTTGGATTTGAGGATCCATCAACATAAATGGTCTAGGACCCTTTGGGCTCCTCTCAGGGATGTGTCATCTCGGCGACGAATTGTACCAAGGCTTGTGCCTTGACTGCTTGATGGGGCTCATAAGAAATATCATATTGTGATAGCTCTACAGCCCAGGTCATCATTCTACCTGCCAAATCAGGCTTATGTAAGATCTGCCTAATAGGCTGATTAGTCCTTACCGTGATGGGATGGCACTGAAAGTATGGTCTCAGCCGTCGGGATGTCAACAACAAGGTATAAGCGACTTTTTCCAGCCGTTGGTAATTCAACTCCAAACCTTGTAGTGATTTAAAGACAAAGTATATGAGACTCTGGTTCCGGGATTCTTCCTTTACTAATGCTGCACTTATTGCCTCATTGGTGACAGCTAAATAGAGAAACAAGGTCTGCCCAGGATCTGGACGGGATAAGACTGGTGGAGAAGATAGAACCTTTTTTAACTCCTGGAATGCTTCTTCACACTCTTCATTCCAGTGGAATCATCTTTATGACGTAGGGTCCTGAAAAATGGCAAACATTTCCTAGCAAAGGCTGGTAGGAATCTCGTCAAGGCAGCTATCCTCCCAGTTGATTGCTGGACCTCTTTGATGGTCCTGGGACTCTGCATATTTAACACGACACTACATTTGTCGGGGATGACTTCAATCCCGTGACTGGTTAGCAAGAAACCTAAAAATTTTCTGGCTTCGACTCCAAAGGTACATACATGTATTAGGATTTAACCTTAAATCATACCTGCGCAACTACTGGAAGGTTTCTTGTAAGTCCGCCACTAGGTCTTTATCCTATAGAGTCTTTACTATCATATCGTCGATGTACACTTATAGAATCTTGCCGATTTGGTCTTTAAACACCCAACTCATCATCCGCTGGTATGTCGCTCCGACATTTTTCAAACCAAACGGCATCATTGTGTAACAATAGACACCCATGTCGGTTATGAATGCCATCTTCTCCTGATCCTCGGGGTGCATTGGGATCTGGTTGTAGCTGGAATAGGCATCCATAAAGGACAGGTATTTGTAGCCCGCAGAATTATCAACAAGTTTATCAATACAATGTAAGGGGAAACGGTCTTTAGGGCATGCTTTATTCAGATCAGTATAATCTATGTACATTCTCCATTTCTCATTAGCCTTCTTCACCATTACAACATTGGAGAGCCAGACTGCATAACGTATCTCGCGGATAAAACCGACATCTAAGAGTTCTTTTACCTGCTTCTCAATGGTCGCCGTCCTCTCGGGACCCATCTTCCTCTTCTTCTGAGCTATCGGAACGCATCCCGGTTTTATGGCGAGCCGATGGCATACAAAGTCGGGATTCACATCGGGCATGTCGGAGGAGACCCAAACAAACAAATCTTTATTCAACTTCAACAATTCGATGAGTCGTCCCTTGATCACGGGGAGAAGGTTCGCCCCTATCTTAACAGTCTGATCCTCCTTAGGACCTATCTGAATTAGGATCTGATCACCTTCGGGTTGAGATCGCTGAGACTCAAAGTCTTCTCTGGGATCCAAGTTAGTCATCATTACCCCGGCATCCCGTGTTAAGTCTCGTCCTTCCATCTTATGCTTTCCTTTCTCCTCTGTCTTTACCAGGAGGGTAGATAGTGCTTTCGTGATCTTGAGGCTCTCTTGGTACCATCTTCTTACGTCACTGCTTTTTCTATGGATTGTAACCACTACCCCATTCTCACCTAGGAATTTCATGACTATGTGGATAGTACAGACTATGGCGCAAAGGCTGTTCAGATTTGGACGTCCAATGATTGCATTGTACGCCGAGGGGCAATCCACAACGATAAACCTGACTGGGATGGTTTTTGCGTTGGGTTTCTTGCTGAAACACACCTTGAGGTCTACGTACCCTTTGGGGATATGTGTGTCCTCTGTGAAGCCAATCAAACTTCCTTTGTGTGGGATCAAATCCTTGGATCCAAGTCCCATCTTGTCAAAGAGGCTCCAAAACATAATGTCTGCTGAGCTCCCTTGATCAATAAAGATTTGGTGAACCTCAAACCTATTTAAATTGGCGGCTATGACTAACGGCTCATTATCCCAGATACGTTCTTCTGGTAAATCTGCATCTGAGAAAGATAATATCTGGTTAGCTGTAGAGGTTACCTGTGAACAAGATTCTCTCGCATCTCGAGTCCTTTTCTTGTCATCGAGGCGTTTTAAGTTGGCTCCCTCTGCTATGACTTGAATTACCCCCCTGGGAGGGAATTCTTGAGTACGTCTTGGACTACGGGATCTATGTCGTCCCTCCATTCGCTGATCTCGGTTCCTGGGAGGAGATCTCAGTGCTTGATTCTAGGGGGATTGGCTTCGTCGGCGGTCCCGCCTCTCTGGGGAAATGTGAGCATAATTCATGAGCCTGCCTTGTCGGATTAGCTTTTCTATTGCATCCCGGAGCTGGATACAATCATTGGTGAAATGCCCACGATCCAGTGGTATTCACAGTATTTGTTTTTGAACTTCCCGACCATCTTTAATGGCGGCGGCCAGTCTCTACGTTCGGAATGCATCACTTCTTTCAACACTGCACCTGGCGGGACTGTCAACGGGGTATAGTTTGAAAATATACCTCTGCGCTTCTTGGGAGATCTATCCTGGGGTTTGTCGTCCTTTCCCCGGGACTGGTTAGGAGAAGTTTTTGTTTTGTCCTCTTTTTTGGCTACTTGGGCCTTCTCCCATTCTTCTATTCTGATCCACTTTTCAACTCGCACTTTCAGATCATCCATGGAAGTGGGCTTATCTCCCGCCAGTTGTTTGGCGAAAGCCCCTGGTTTCAATCCTCTAACAAAGAAATATAACACCAAGTTAGACTCAACATTCCTAACTTCCAAAACTTCATTATTAAAGCGCGTTATATAATCTCGCAAGGATTCATCCTTTCCTTGTTTAACAGTTTCTAAATGGAATTCAGATTTAAATTGTCGTTTACTACTAGTAAAGTGAAGGATGAACTTATCTTTGAGTGTTTTCCAATTGCTGATGGATTGCGGTGGAAGGTCTGAGAACCAGCGACTTGCAGCCTCGGACAGCGTGAGGGGAAAGGCGTGGCACACAATGGCCTCGTTTACCCCCTGGAAATACATGGCCTTTTCGAAAGTGCTGACGTGTAAAGTGGGATCTTTGGTCCCGTCATACTCCTTCGGTTGCTTAGCAAACTGGAAACCATGGGATAATGCGTGGGACATGATCCAGGGAGTAAAGGGGTTGTTAATGTAGCCAAAGTCCATAATGTTCTCCGCCATGTGTTCCTGGTGCCCAGCGTGTTGCCCGACTTGCTGGCCCCCAAGGGGGACAGGTTGAGGGTTATCTCCCTCCACCCGAGATAGGTGTGGGGAACCCTCATGTCGCGGCTTACCCGTACCTCTAACTGCTTTTCCGGATTTTTAGGCTCGCCATCCCTATCCCCATCATGTGCGGATTTCTGTTGCTGCTTTTCTGCGTCAATGATCGGATCTTTTTCCGCATTCCCAGCGTTTGCCTGAGTATGCTTCCCAGCTCTCTCCTCTTCTGGATCCTTCTCAACAACTTTTTTCTTGCCTTTTAGCTGTTGTTCCTTCTTCTTTAGGGCTGCAATTTCCTTAGCCTAGGCCTGCACCAGCTGTTGTAGCTTACGAAACTCTACTTCAATATTGAAGTGTTGTGATGCCCCTGCCTGGTTGGATGCGCCACCTTGTTGTCCTTCTCCCTGGTTCTGAACACTCGGATCGTTATACTCCCTATTTCTAGTAGAGCAAACCATTGTTGATAATGAATAAAAGCAAGACTTTTGTTGCGTTTCCCACAGACGGCGTCAATGTTGTGATCTAACCTGGCGGATGTAACATCCTCACTAATAGCTTTTACAATGCATTTTTCTTTAGAAAATATATAGCATTTAAATTAGAGTTGTTTATCAATAATAATGACAATTAGCTAATAATTATTTCAAATAGTTAGATATAGGTAAAATTTATAGTAAATTGATTTTTGGTGGCAGAATATTATAATTAAGCTTTGATCAAAATAGTAGAATTTTCAAAGTTAGTTTAATATGTAAACTGGATTTAAATCTGTTCCTAAGCCTTTAGGAAATAAATTATATTAAAATAAGCTGGTACAGAGACAATTAGAAAAAAGTGTGTTAAGTGCATTAGAATGAATTATAGCTAATTATAGAATCACGTTTTATTGTTAGAGGATTCCTAGTTAGTTAAAAACATATTTAAGGCTTAGTCTTAAAGTAAATTAATAATTACTCTTAAAGACATATTTATGCCTTAAAAATAGTTATAGATTTCCAAAAATACTAGAAAAATTACTATAGGCTAAGAATTATATTTAGAATTTATTAGTATAATTTTTTTTTCAAATTTCTTATTTAGTAATGGACCTTCTTATATAAAAAATGAAGTTTTGCAACTTTAAGTGTTATAAGATATTACATTATTAAATGATAAATAAATACAAAAAGAAATGAAAACAAATACATTAATATTTTGAATTTCACTTGAATTTTCACTAGAAATGGGAGTTGGTGGAATATTAAGTCATCTAGAAATATCTTATATTCTTATGTGATACAAGAACAATCTAACGATAGGTACTCTTATATGCCTAAATATGAGTTAAGATAATCTTTTTTATTTTTATTTTCTCTATATTTTCTTTATTTTTTCATTTAATGGACCATCTTATCTCATAGAAACTTATAAAACATATTTTGGGAAAATTAATTGTTTTTTAAATTGTCAAATTTCCCATTAATATTTGTAAGAAATCGGAGTTGGCGGACATTTCTAATCATCTATAAACACCTCAGAGCACCTACATCAGATACACTACTATGCCAAAATACCAATTAAGGTCTTTTTCATGTCATTTTTCTCTATGTCTTTTATTTTCTCCTTTAATGAAACATCTTATCATATATAAATTTTTAAGGCTTAAATATTGTAACACCTAGATTTTAGGATTTTTTTTTTCTAACACGTAGCAGAAGTCGAAAACCATATACATATATATACATATATTTATACAAAAGTGTTTTAATTTATTTTACAATCCAGAGAGAACACCATCCCAGCTAAGTAGCCATACAACAAAACAAATGATTACCTAAGTATAACAAAATATAGTTGCTAACGTCTTCTCAAGCACCGACACCCTCCGAGTCTGTATCACTTGCAATACTGTAATCGTCAGTTATATGTACGACATATAACTGAGTAACCGTTAGTATTAAAAATAATATATATACAGTATTCTAGTCAGTCTAACTAGAAAATACCCCAAATCCAATTCCTAACAAACACACATAATATGTATGAAATGACAAGTATGTATGCATGTCATGATTCACTTTATTTTCCATTTTATTTCTTTCCTCTTTTAATGGGAAACCATGTGCACACGGAATCAACCATAGGTTCACGACAGTGAATGCACAGTTGAGCTAATCATCATGACCCTGGCAAGCGTCCTTCCAAGGTCCTACTGCTAGGCTACTATCCCCTCTACGGCTAGCCTAGGGACTATCTACCTCTTTCGGGATAGCCCCTTTGCACTAGGTTATCTACCCTGTTTTCGGGATAACCTAGCACTTTAGGTTATCTGCCCCTTTCAGGATAACCCTACATTCTCATATTTTCATGCTTTGTCCACTTACCCGGTCTACTTCCGGCGGAACTCAACCCTCTTACTCAACCAATATTGATGGGGGAAAGCATTTTTCACTTTTCCTTTTGTTTGATTTCATATTTCATGTTCTTATGCATCAAACATCCATATTCATATCATAGACATTCAAACAAGAGTTCCAGTAATCTCATATTCGAATACAGACATCCTATATTCAAATATCATGTGACAGAAGTGTTATATTCGAATATCTATTCGAATATGGCCTTCCATATTCGAATATACTAACTTTGGACTTGTTCTTCTAAAACAGTTTGAAATCCACCTAGAGTCCAAGTCTCAATTTCATCCCATTATGATCTGGAATCTCTTGTGCTTTTCAACATGTACAATTCTATGATTTCAACATTATTCATCTTTTCAAAACAAATCCTAATCATACATCATCTATTTGCATATTCAACTGAAACAAACATCATTCAGACATAGCATGAAAATCTCAAACATATACATGAGCGTATATCAAACAATCTATAACACATTATTTTAAGTCCTTAACCACATGTTCCTAGCATTTCCTAGTCACATGTTCCTAGCATTCCATAGTATCCTTGATTTGGGATTTTTAGAGTTACCTCTAATCTTCTAGAATCCCTTTCTTCTTCTAGCTCCAATCGTGGTCTCCAACTTCCTCCTTCAGCACTTGCTGTCCTTCAGTACGAATCTCACCCCTTGGAGCTTTAGTGAAGAAGAAGCTTGTGAGAAGAGAATCTTAAGATGGAAGAGTTGTATAGTGTGGTTGATTCGTGATAGAGGTTTAGTGAGGTATCTTTGAAGAGAAGATTGAGAGAGTGTAGAGTGAGGAGAAGAAAAATGGTGAAGTGTGGAGGTAAGGTCCCATATTTATAGTTTTAAGGGTCCATATTCGAATATGGAAGATTCCATATTCGAATATGAGGCTTCTATAATCAATCCTACACTCCCATATTCGAATATCAGCTTTCCATATTCGAATATTAGACCGTCATATTCAAATATGAGAAGTTCATATTCGAATATCACTCACCCATATTCGAATATCGGTCATTCATATTCAAATATAGCTATTCATATTCGAATATACAAGTCATTTTGCTCCCTCCTTTAACCTCTCTACTTACAACTGATCCTCCTTCATCTTTTCTTTGAAATTTGCAACTAATCCCTTAAGTCCTAAATCTCTTTAAGGATTTTTGGGATGTTACTAATATAATTTTTATCCTTGCAAAATTAGGGTAATTCACTTTTCATCACTGCAAAAAATTTTGTTGATAAAAAGTCCAAACTTTTCTCAAAAATTTCATTTTTAGTCCTTACTTTTAGTTTAGTCAGTTAACTGCTAATATAATAAACGTTTCTGCCATGCTAGTCGGTCATATATGCAAATTTGTCCCTCAATTAACTTTAAAAACTATATTTAATGTTGATATAGCAGTCTGACGAGACAAAAATGTTAGTTAACTATTGACGTTTCTATCATGCGGTCTGTCACATTTGCAAGTTCTAGACCCTATATTAACATTAAAAATTATTTATAATGCTAATGTGGTAGCTTGATAGGATAAAAACAGTAGCTATATCATCAACTAATTGACTAAACTAACTGCAGGGACTAAAATTGAATGTCTTGAGAAAAGTTTGGACTTTTTATCGACAAAATTTTGGAGGGACGAAAAGTGAATTACCCTAATTTTGCAAGGACGGAAAATATATTTAGGCCAATTTTTAAATAATATTTTTGGAAAATAATTAGTTTTTCATTTTCAAAATTCTCTTTTGTTCTTTGATAGGCCAAAGTGGACCTGGACCACCTACCATAATTTCACTCACTATAAAAGCCCTAGGGTTTCTCACACTCCAACACTAAGCAGCAGCTATTTAGTTGAAGGAGTTTTGATCTCCTCAGTACAGAAGAAATCCATTGATCTGATGCCCTTTAGTTGAAGGAGTTCTGATCTTTCCAACATAGAAGAAAGTCATGGATCTGCAATTGTGTTGTTGCGTTGTGCGATTGTCTTGGATTTCCTCTAAGGGAGTTGCAACTTCATCGCCATTTCAAGTACATGCTCTCTCTTTCTCTCTCTCCCTCTCTATCTTTAGATGTTTAATCTTTTGTGAATATGAATCAATGTTTTGTGGGTGATATTTATTACTACCTATGCAGATCAAATCGCCAGACTTTGATTTGAAGACAATTCTTTGGATCTTGAGATTCATGCACCAATCACTCTCAGTGTCATGAGTCTCTTTCTCTTTCAATTAAGTTATTTTCTATTTAGATCGCTGATAAGTGTCCACTTATCTATGTTCTAAGGTCTTTTTTACTCTCTTTTTATTAGCATTGTAGTGTGTTTGTGGCCTTATTAAAAAGCCTACGCTACTTTTTTTCTTGTTAGGCCGACGCAAATCTTTTAAAAACCAACAAAAATAATTAAAAGGCCACGCTAAGTTTTTCTTGTAAGGCCGACACAAATTAAAAAACAAAGACGCTACTGTTTTTTTTTTGTCGTGGAAAGCGTCCGTCATGGCCGACGCTAGCTTTTTTTTTAACAAAAAAAATACGTTTTTATAAATTCTTTTCCACTGTTATTGGTTTTGACATACCTCGCATACTTGCCTATATAAATCAAACAATTCCAGTAATTTGCAATCTCAATCTCAGTTGAAACTAATTATAAAATAGAACTTCGATCCATTAATACTCGAAGTAGTTCATATTTCATATATAGGTTCACAAAGAGTTCATGAACACAACTTAACACATGTAAACAAGTCTAGAAGAGGCTAACATTTCAAAAAATTATCTACATTTCAAAAAATTATCTACATTAAACAAGTAAACAACTGAGTCAAATATGAAAAAGTTCATAGTGTTAATATAAATAATCAAAGTCAGTGACGACGAGCACGCTTTTGCATTGGGACATTGGCATCATGTCCCAATGGCTCCTCATCCAAACTCTGATCGTAATCAGGGTGTGCCTGGCTAACACTAGTAGAACATGCTCCTGACCTCTGATGATCTAACACAGCCTGCCACATCTCTCGCATCTCTGCCTCAACACGGGCAGCCCTCTCCTCTGCCGCAGCTGCCCTATAGCTGCCCTATGCACTACTTCCTCGACAAGCGAACTACTGTTAGCTGGAGGTGCATGGGAGTCACTAAGTAATGTAGAAACTCCAGGTCGAACATTCGGAGCCAAGTCAGCGGTGCCATAACACCTGCCTTTTCTCCTACCCGCCACTTTGACCCACACTCTTGTTAAGTCTACCGAAGGCCCACCAACCTCTGAGTGACTGCAACTTGTGACTCTACCATATTCTTATACTCAGACTGCCCAAAACAAAAATAAAAATAGAATCAGATGATAATAATATCATAGTTGCACAGTTCTTTTTCTTGTGCCATTTTTGGAACATTTGTGGAATATGCATGCTAGCTAAAATAGATCAAGTGCATGTATAACATCATATTCAAACATGATACACTAGTTTGGACTCAGGACAAAAAATATAATAGGTACAACTGCCAGAGTGATTTTCTGACACTTAAAACAGGTACATTCAGATATGTGATGAATCAGAAACAATAGAACTGGACATACATACATGTGCTTAATAAACATCAAAATCAGGAATAAGCACAAGTAGTGAAGTTGTTGTAGGAAAGGAAATAGAAGAAGTTGCAGTAGGGGAGAAGAGAAATAATAATAGAGAAACAGAGGATGCTCAACAAAATAATAATAATGTTGCTGCAGCAAAGAAAGCTAGAGTCTGCGTTAGAGCAAGATGCGACACACCAACAGTAAATATATATATATATATATATTCCTACTAATTAATTATTTATTTAATTTGTTAATGATGATGAATTGTGAAATGAATTACACACAGATGAATGATGGATGTCAATGGAGAAAATATGGACAGAAGATTGCAAAGGGAAATCCTTGTCCTCGAACTTACTATCGCTGCACACTTGCACCAACATGTCCAGTCAGAAAACAGGTTTGGGAGTAGTATTGGGAATAAGGGAAGAACAGATTGAGGAGTAATAAGCAATTTGATTTCCTATAAAAATAGAAAAACAGGTTTGGGAGTAGTATTTGTTGTGAGACCAATATCTTCCAAAGTCTTATTTTACCAAACAAAATTATTTTATTTGGGAGTAGTATTTCTTAATAGATTCACCTTGCTACATAATAATACTCATTATTCAATCTCTCTATTTTGTATGTGCTAGTGCTAGCTAGCTCTAACTATATTCATTCATTTTTGACGTTTTCCTGTATTTCATTCTGATCTGTTTTTCTGAGGCATTTCAAGTATAATCATCCATCTATAGCCGTGACTTTCAAATTCTAACCTAACTCTGCCTTTTTCTTTTTACTACCTATAATTTCTTTATGTATAATTAATTAACTTATGCTTCATGGTTATGTAGGACAGCCTTGTAGCCGTATAACATTCATTTGTTAATGCTAGCTACGCTATTAATATGATTCATTATCTATCAAATTTTACTTATAAAATATTCTTCTTTTTTTTTAAAAAAAATAATTACAGTTAATCTATTTATTTTACTACTTTCTAATGATGAATACATTGTTGAAAAAAGAAGGATAAAAATGAGCAAGTGCAATTAAATAACGAAGACCAATTATATTGCCATGTACACAAAAAGATTTACAAAAATGAATGAGGGAGAATGAGCAACAGTTGGAGCTGACAGTTGGAGCTAACAACTTACATATGTGTCGCGAGACCGAGTATCAACCCATCCGTCGGACTTCTTCATGCGAGTGGCCGCAAATAGCTCCGCAATAAGAGGCCTACCATACTTGTTAGCCTAAGAAAAAATAAAAATCCAGTCACAATCGTTCCACAAATAACAAACCACATAAAGTTGACCAGTAGATAAAATTAACACACAAAATTGACAATCACTTACCAATATACGTGCAACCTTGATGTGAGATCGACAACCTGTAGTATGTAAAGCTCCGCCACGAGTAGAGGCCCGATTTTGCTTATTTCGGGCTGAGATCCTCTTAAAATCATCAGTACCCCAATATTCCAAAAGGCCAGCTCAAGCCTCCTCACCAATCCAATGTGGTTTAATCCCCAACCTCCTATGCTTTCCAAGAAAATCATTAAGGCGTTTTTTAACTTTCTTGGCATACACCTCGATTTTAGCTTGTAAAGTATATATATATATATATACAGAATAAGGCAAAATCAAAGTAATGTAAAAAATAAAGTATATATATATAGAATAATGTTAAAACAGTGTTGTTATATCACATTTATCACACCAAAAAATAAATAAATGATTCTATGCAACATCATCATGCAAGTTATGCAGTTACCATCACATTGCCGCAAGTTCTTATTCATAATTTCAGTTGACTAACAATCAAATACTCATTCAAATTGAAATAATTAACACAAAATTTTGGAGACCACAAATTCAGATCCATCCAAAAGTCAAGTTGAAGGTGGTTTGTATAATTGCATACCTAAATATTTTATGCTTTTTTGGTTTGAAGTGATAGTTTCACAAAAGTAGAGAAAAATTGGTTTTAAGTCAAATTGTTTGTTCAATATTTTTTGTCTTAAGGTCTCCGGGTTCTAACAATAACACTACACACATTGAATTATTAGTAGCAATCCATTTAGGTCCCACTAAATGAGGTGGATCTCACTCCATATTAGTCTGTGTAATATTTAATATCTGAATTGAAATAATGTTGTATTAGCCTGTGTAGCAGCAGTGTAATCAAAAAAGATAAACGTAAAAACGAGACATGACATAACTTTAGAATTATGTCAGACATTCTAAATATAATAGAAGGTCAAGATAAGGGATGATAGAATGAAATTTTATATTATATCAGGTAAAATAATGTTATACCCAATATTGAAAAGATGGCAGCTGCTAGCCTACTTAATGAATTTTTAGAATGATACAACATATATAAGATCAACCATAGCAAGCAAAGAAGAGGGAAGCCTACCTGCTTATTATATAAATTTCCTTCCTTCTCCAAATTATTTACTTTTCATATTTCCATCTGGACGTATAAGTTATCATCTATACATGCCCCATTCCAAAAAACATGTGTTTAATTGCATTTTATATAATAAGCTAAGTCACCCAATATTTAACAAAATAGTCTTATACATAGTCAGATTAATTCTAGTGCTAACTTGCAGTAAAACAACAATGAAACCATACTTGTTTTATGCAACGAATTCGAACATTTGAACAAAGTTAACTCATGTGAATTAGGGACCAATTTATGATACACTACTGCTAACTTGTTTATGATTTATGCTTTTTAAATGTCTTACCTGAAACTCCTCCCACCATTTAGTCTTGTCTTTATCGGGTACCACATCGTAGTGATGCCAAGGACCCCGAAACCCTCCCCTGGTCGTCACGTCGGTGTTCCCATGATACATCTACTAATTCTGGACCCAAGGGATGTTCATTTTCATCCTCTTCCCGATCATCTAAATCCTGAGAAAACTCATCATCTGCCTCCAACAAAGCCTCCTAGTTGCCGATGGCCTCCGGTGTCAAACCCGGAGTAGGGATGAATACCATAGGATCATCCGAAGAGGGAAGAGTAGGTTGGGAAGATGGAGTGGGGGAAACCTGTGTAGGTGGGGCGCGAGTATAGGGAGGATGAGTGGGGGGGCGAGTATAGGGAGGATGAGTGGGGGGGCGAGTATAGGAAGGATGAGTGGGAGGGCGAGTATGGGAAGCTGGGGTGGTGCTGAACATATGGGAAGTAGAGGTGGAGATGCGGGTATGGGATGCTGGGGTGGGATTGACAGAATGCGAACTAGAGCTAGAAACTTGAGAAAGGGGAGCTGCTTGGGGAGTGGTAATATGGGAAGCTGGCTTTGGGGTAAGAGTACAGGAGGTTGGCTTTGGTGTATGGGTAGCTGGCTTTGGGGTATGAGTATGGGAAGCTGGCTTGGGGGTGGCAGAATGGGTAGCTAGCTTGGGGGTAGGAGAATGGGGAGCTCGCTGGGGGAGTGGGAGAATAAGAAGCTACGCTAGGACGGATTTTCCTAGAATGTGAAGCAAGATGCCCAGGCGGTATACACTTCCCTCGCCCTCTAATCACTTTGGCCTTCGGCCAAAAAACGTGGGCTGATGCATCCATCTATTTGTTGATAACAATGGTTAATAGAATGGATAATTTATCATTGAAAATTGGAAACAAAAGATAAGTCATAGATAGGAACCATTTAAGTCACTTAAGATAGGACAACGTAACCGAACCAACTATGTATACTAAAAATCATAAAGCTTTACATGATTATTGTTTAATGACAAATAAAAGGAATCAGATACCTCTATTATGCTGTAAATACACATATGCATGAGCATTAAAGAAATTGGAACAAACTTTGCAGGATCAATGACAAATTGACAATCTCCACTCTTAATTTCTGAATTTAAAATTTAAACCATAGATAAATTCAATAACAAAATCAAATAAATTAATATTTATTTTTTATAGAAAGTAGTACAACTGCTTCGTACTCACACACGCATGTTTTCATGCACTCACCAATTGAATTATATGACTGGATCATTAAATTGATTTAGTTCAAACTTCATATAAAAAATGAAAATAAAAATTGTAAAATAAATTTAATTAATTTAATATTTTTTTTATCATAAAACAAACCAAAGTAACGATAATAATCACTTAATAATATTGAAGTAGTGCATGTGGCTGTTATAGCCCTTAGATAATATATGGGTGCAAATAGTGACAACACAATAACAGCAACAATACTAACTGCTAAGAAAGAAGTTATTTGAAAATGACATGAATAATAGAAACAATTATAATTATTAATAATGATAAAATGATAATAAAAATGGCAATAGTTATAGAATAGTAGCCACAATGAATATGATAGTGGCAATTGCATATGTATAGTCACCATCAGCAGTAATAAAACGTGGCAGGTATCGTGACGTGTTTGTTGTTCAATTATCAAACGCAACATACTAAAGCCTATAGGTAACATAAATGTGGTAAAATTAAATCAATTAGGTACATGGCAAAAACAAAATTCAGTTATATATATAAATTTTCATGTGGTAGAATTTATTTAATACAGTTTATAATGTTAAAATACACCTAACTCACCGGAAGTAACTTCTTTTTGGTGTCACCTTTTGCAAAGCAAAGCCTCCCACCAAATCAACTCTCACAACTTCCTTTGCTTCAGGAATAAACAATCTTTGACTCACGGACCTGAGAGAAAATTAAGCACAAATCTTTTGAAGCTCAGAACCCAGTTAGAATTAACTTTAACTGATAGGAAAAAAACAGAACAGTGTCTCGATGACTACCGAATTCATAAAAACGACGATTAATCCATCTTGAAAGTACTCAAACAGATAATAGTGCACTACAGCCTCCCTCATAGACGGAGGCAACTTAACAAAACAATATTGACATCTCCACAACAAAGAAGAAAAATTGACAGAAAGTACAGTAGATCACATCAACAAATGAAGAAAAAAAAACAGGGGAAAACAGGCTAAGTCAGGGGAGAAAGTATTTTCTCTTCTTGTTATCTTGTTATAACTCCAAAGTTTAAATAACATAACATATATTAAAGTATAAAGAGATAATATAAATTGAAAAAAGTCTGTCTCTCATGAAAAATTTGCAGGATCAAAAACATACACGTGGTGCAGTGAAAGCAGCAACATCTTCAGAATCAAAGCAACACATCAATTCCCCTCCCTATTGACCTATCAGCTACCATAATTCTCTTATGAAGATTATAATAAACTTATTCTCAGCAGATTAAGAGGCTACATGGATCAACTCGTATCCCAAAATTAGAGAGCATTCATTAAAAGGAGATGATCGAAGACAATATTTTGATTGTTCAAGAAGTGTTCCAAGCACTTAGGAAATGAGACTTGCTAAAAAATCATGTTGTAGTTGTAAAGCTTGATCTTAGCAAAGCTTATGACAGAATGAAATGGATTTTTCTTAGAAGTATACTGATAGCTTTTGGGTTTCATGATCAATGGATCAACACTATTATGAAATGTGTCACTATAGTATCCTACAAATATAAGATAAATGACAATTTGAGCAAAATGGTCATTCCTCAAATGGATCTTAGGCATGGAGACTCCCTCTCACCTTACCTCTTTCTTTTAGCTACTGAGATAATTCTATCTTGTATGCTATCCAATGCTCACAAGTTATGTTCATAAAATACAGACTGAGACACAGCAGATTATTACTCAGCCTATTAATTACTTTCAAAGCAGCTAAAATACAGAACACAACACACAGCAGCAGAAACACACTAATACTTTCCCAAGAATCAATTTAGGTGGAAAATTGGTCCTACTGGAAAAAATTAAAAACAGAAAAGAGAAAGAGAAGGAAAATCCTACGAGCACATAAAAGATTACACAGAAAAAAGATTGATGTCAATTTGGAAAATGATGCATTTTGCAGTCATCTAGATATGGCAAGGATGCAATTCTGAATGGTTATATCCACCTGAGAATGATGAAGTTGCTTACCTGAACAAGCCCTGTGTTTCACTTTTGTCCAAAATGGCAGGATGATCACATAATGCAAGAACCTAAAAGAGAAAAGATGGTCATCATAAGTGTTGTTTACTTTGTATCTACATTCACTACATAGAATTACAAGAAACTAACCTCTCGGAAAAATGTTATCGGAGGCTGACCAAGAGATTGAGGGTTTCCAATGTTGTAGTGAAGTATCTCTTTTTAGATAACAGACGTGAGCGAGACAAAAATAAAAACACGGAACAGTTTCATGTAGTAGAACTGCAGTATGTCACATACAAAAAAAAAAAGAACTGCAGTATGTCACATTAAAAAAAAAACTGCAGTATGTCACATACAAAAAAACAAGAACGTGCTGTATCTACTAGTGCATGCATCCACTTCCACTTCCACTTCACGGATGAAGCAATATCAGTAACGAAATGTGAAACACACAGAGCCAATTCTTATTTGCTTTCTTTATTTCATTAATAATTAATGATGGAAGACAAAGAAGCAGAATGGGAACAAAAAGAAGACAAAAGACAGCAAGAAGAGAGGGAAAGTAGAAGAGATAATAGAAGATATATCACAGAAAACAGCTTCGAAGGAAAGAGAGTTCTGAAATTAAGCAATCTTTGATTTTGTACTTGAAAGAGTTTGATACTAATGTGTAAAATAAGAACCTTTTAATGTCTTTTTGTTATTTAAAGATTATATAGTATTTTCACTGTTTTATAATTCTGTTCAGGATTTTCACTGTCCTATTCACAGAACCAGAAATCAAGTCTTAATGTAAGTTAATTGATGTGATGCACTATCAAATCAAATTAACAAAAAAAAGTTGAAGTGTAGCAGTATTATATTATGGTTGAAAAAATAGAATGGGTTGACCAATGACAAGAAAATAAAAAAGGAAAATTCTGAACCATCTTCACCAATAATAGTGCCTATCCATCCAAACGTGTACAACTCAGAAGCTCAACTAGGCACCTTGATTAGTTATTTTTAGCCAAAACAAGTAACCATGTCTACGTGAACTGAATGGCATTGAATTCATCAATACCTATTGCCCCCCAATTTGTTATTTTTAGTTTGCTTACAACCACAACAAGTTTGGATGTGGAGATGTCTATCAGGAACTTCTAAAGAAAGAAACTAACCCTAGTGAGATGCAAGTAAAATGCCCTAAGGCGTAAAATGAAAGGAATTTGAAAACGTAAAAACAACCTGAATTTGTGAAAAATACCTTATGATGATTAACCGATGAAAACATTATTATTTATGATATCAGTATATCACATTCAGCATATATCACATTCACCAAAAAACATGAGAAAGAGAGACAAGAGAGGGGAAACAAACCTGATGCACCAAGCAATGCCTTAGAATCGGTTCCCCTTTGTGAACCCTAATTTTCAAAGCAATTTGGGACTGAGCTTTAGGCATGTTAGAAGCAAAAAAATTGAGAAATAGGAAGAGAGCAAGAATAGAGGAAACTAACCTTAGAGAAATTGACAAAGAACAGGGGCAAACATCCGTATAGCCATGACCGATGACGAGGGGCAAATGTACGTGCGTCGACCAAGAAGGGGGAATAGGGTTTTCTAGAATGGGGTTTTGAGGCAAGATGAAGATGGAATAGGGTTAACGGTGGCGATGAAGCTCGCTGGAAGATGAAATCTTGAAAGGTGTAGAGGTGAGTGAAAGGTGCAGAGGTGGGTGAAAGGGGCTCAGTGAAACGCGTTGGTGAAATGAAGAATTTGGGGAAATTTTAATCTCCTAAGTTGTGTCGGCCATGGGGGACGCTTTTTTTGAGAAAAAAAATAGCGTAGGCTAGGGCCGACAATATTTGATAATAAGGCCGACACTAAATATCCCAAAAAAAAGAAAACGAAAATCTTCAGTAGTGTCGGTCTAATGACGGTTTTGGCCGACACTACTAACGAAATTAGCGTCCGCCTCGAGGCCGACGCATTATTTGGCAGCTACACTGTTGCATTCTTGTAGTGAATTATGTTTGTTCTTGGTGATGTTTATGAATTTTACATTGGTTTGGAGTTTTGTTTACGCTCAAGCTACTATAGTTGTACCATGGTTCTCCATTTTTGCTGAAATTCTATCCTCTTTTTCTTGTGACATGGATTCACGTGTTCTTGCAAAAGGTCTTCACGCCTTAAGTGTTTGGATATGGTGTTCTTGACTTCAAAAGCTGTTTGTGGATAGTCTCTTTGAAGAGACTGATTTGAAGTTAGCTATGGTAGCATTTCATCTCTCCTATGGTGATGCCTTATGATTTTTCTTAAGGTATTTTGGCTTCTGCTAATTTTGGTTAAGTGGCTATATGTTGAGGTTCACTTTGGTTTTGAGTGGTTAAGCTATGGTAATTTTAGCTTCTGCTTGTGTGGTTAAGCATTTGATGGTTTTGTTTCTGCTAGATGGTTAAGTGTTAAAGGTCATTTCTTTCTAGTGGTTAAGCTTTGATGATTTTACAGGGCTGATGTATTTCTGCACTACAGTTTTTTTCTCTCTGTTTTTCACATAAGTTTCAGTCATTGTATTTGGAATTTCTCATTATATTTTCACTGGTTAACTTCCAGCTTGCGGGGAGCTATTAGATAAAATTAGATATAGATTAGAGTTAGTTAGAGTTTATTCGTATATAAGGTGGATATCCATTGTAATGGACAGACACTTTCTCAGTTTAATTCAGTTTCAATTGCAGTTGTCTAACTTTTCTTTCATTTTTCCAAAGAAACCATGTTTACTAACATATATTAATATATAGATGCAATAATCGTGTATTTTACAGGCTGATGCAAAATTCTCTGCCAGCGGTGGCCACTACTATCGAGGGCTCCTCTGCGTACTTGCTGTGGGTGGGCGCAAGGTAAGAATTTTGATAGTTTGAAAGCAATAGAAAACATGAGAATATTATAGGAAGAAAGTTCTCTCCTAAACTCTCAACTCATATTCTCTTTGAAACCAAACTTTTGCTTCCACATCTCCAAAGTTTCCAAAATAAATGGAAAAACATGATTTTGGTTGCATAAGAATAGTAAAATAAAGTAGTGATGTGATGACCTATGACTCCAAAAGATACCTCAGTATAAAAAAATACTATTTTGAATGTCAATGATTGAAACCTAAATTCCTATTCGTATCTACTTCATTGATTGACTGAACAGCCTACAGCGGATAATGAGACTTTGTTAACCACTTATCCTTTCAATTATTATCATTAGCTTCTTGTAAATCCCATGTCACTCGCATGCCTTTTTAGTGGCAATAAAAGGTATCATTGCAACCCTTGCCCCATGAATTCTATAGAGCAATGAAGTAGTAAATAAGAGTTTTGCCAATTTAGGGTGTGTTAATACTATGAAATTGGGGTGGGGAGAACCTTAAGAGGGTATAATGGTATTTCAAAGTTATAAAGAGGTTTACAAATGTAGTAGCCAAAATGTTGAGAAGATAAATAAACCGAAAACAAAAAAAAATGTTACGTGATAAAAGCCACACCGATGATTGCATTTTTTCCAGGATGAATGTATTAAAATAGCTAAAATTTTAAACGGAATGTATACAACAAAAAACAACCAATCTGCATAATTCATGCTTGTTATAAAGAAAAGATGAGTGAAAAAGATTCAAATGTTGAATACCACAGAAAAACATAAATGTTGATGGCAACATTAAAATGTTCTATAAGAATGCAGAGGTAAACATCAATATGCTTACCAACAATTGTACAACATGCTTTGAATCACAATAATGCATATTTGTCTGTCATTTGTTCCCTTAAAAGATTAATTCATCAATGTGAATGCAACTGCAACCTTTGATTATTTTTCTCATATATTGTGTCCTAGTTGAGGGAAACATAAAAGTCATATTTGTTGGATGGATAACCGTACAAAAGTAACCTCTAGAAATATCAATTCAAGATGTATGCACATGAGTTTTCCAAATAGTCATAGATCTTTCATTTAAAAGAACTTGGTTAGAATAAAATTAATGAGAAAACTAGTATATGCATGCAAATCACAAGGAAATTATATGTACCTCTTTGCAGCTTTGACTGCAATACAATCTTGAAGAGTTCATGCTCATGACTATTTTGTGAAACTCTTTAAACATCGCCAATGAAATACAAATTAAAATATTGCAAACCGTCATGTTAATGTAATTAAAATTGGAGAAGAGTAAGGCGAGTTGTAATTTTTCAGCTGCAAAGTTTTAAATGACCTTGATAAGTGTCCACTTATTTATGTTTTAAGGGTTATTTTCACCTTGTTTTTAGTGTAGCTTAGTGTTTTGAAGCATGGAAACTATGGGAAATTGCTCATTTGTTTAAATTCTTTGATTTAGGATAGACTTTTTAGTTTTGTAGTGTTTTCTTAATAAATTCTCACTTTTTGATCCTTGTTTTGTTGATTTAGTGACATTCTAGGATCAAGAATTTGAAGAGAAGTGAACTAAGCAAGAAACCACCCAATCAAAGGGTGCTCACGCTCAAGAGGAAGTTGCCAACGCTTGGATGGAAATAGCACTCGGGAACTAGAGCGTGAGCACGCCCAAATCCAGCGTGAGCACGCGCCCAAGAGAATGGAAGCACCTGGATAGCTTGTGAGCATGCCCAAATCCAACGTGACCACGCGCTCCTTTGAAGCCGAAGGGGAGAAGGCCTCAAGCAGGGCAGCGTGAGCACGCCCAAATCCTGGGCAAGCACGCGCTGCCCTTGCTATGTATAACTGTTAGTTATTTTTTGACATCTTTGGATCATTTCTCTATTTTTAGCACGATTCTCCTCCTTCTTCTCACTTCTCTCAGTGTTCTTGAGCTATAAAACAGATTTGTTGAAGCAAGACTTTAAAGATCTCATGGATTCCTCCTATTATTTGGTTTTTCTCTCTTCTCTCTTCTCTAATATGTTAGGCTAGATCTCTATGGTTAGGAAATTGGGAATTTTGATCTCAACTATGTAACTTGAATCTGAGTTGAAATTCATTGTTCTTCCTTAAGAATTGAGTGATTACTTCTTCTCTTAATGCTTCTTCTTGGTTGATTATATTCAATTTTGGTGGGATTGCCTCCGACGTGAGTGATACACTTGATCTAGCTGCAATTAGGCAATTGAAAAATTGGTAATTATATTGAAATTGTTATAATTCACCATAATCTTGCATGATTCTAGGAATAGAACTTGTAGGTTGCACTATGCCAAATTTAGCCTATGCCTACGCTTCCCAACCACAGGCGTTGATAGGGATGTCAAAATGGGCCCGGCCCGCCAAAAATAAACGAGCTGAGCTGAAATTTTTGGCCCGTAAACTTATGCAGCCCGCCCCGCCTAGCCCGCCAGCCCCCCAGGCTACAAAGGTGGCGGGCCGGGCTAGTGACGCTTTTTTTTTTTGGTTAAAAGTGGAGGGTGAGAGTTCTTTTATAAAAAAAATTAATAGGGTCAAACAAAAAATGTCTATACCAAACAAAAAAATAATAAAAAATCAATTTTTTGTATGGTGCAAAAAGCAAAAGTAAATTAAAAAAAAGACAAATTCAGATTTTTTTAATTGTTTTTTAATTATGCGGCGGGCCGGGCCGCCCCGCCTAAATTTTAAAGCGGCAGGCCGGGCTAGCAAAACGAGCCCGTATTGTCTTGGCGGGTCGGGCTGGCCCGCCCCGCTTTTGGCGGGCTAGGCGGGCCACAGACTGGCCCGTTTGCCACCCCAAGGCGTTGGATGCGTAGCTATAGGTACATAACCTATAGCTGCGGTTATACAACCGCAGACATTGTTTTTTTTTACTTAGCTATAGCTGCGGTTGTACAACCGTAGGCATTGCCTATTATTTTTTTAAAAAATTATCTATACCAGCGGTTCCATAACTGCTAGCATAGGTTTATTAATAAATTTTTTTTTATTTTTGTGCGATTTTTTCATTTCCCACTGCTCTAAAAGCATATCAAATTAAACCTGTGAACTTCAATACAACTAGTAAATGGTGTTGTGAGAATCGAACTCGCAACCTCTCACATCCAATGCGAGAATCATACCATTAACACCCAAGTGATGACATTACTGCAGCAACAAAAGAATATAGCAACAATAGTCATATGGAGAACCATTTCATAAATAAAACGTAGATCATGAATAAAACTAAACCAATAATAGGATAATGGATACTTAAAGAAGATATTAGCTTAGTGTATTGATACTTGATACCTAACATCAGTAGTACTAAATGTTGAAACTTTTCATTTTCTATATTTCTATATATATTTATCTACAACTTCAGATAAGTTTTAACCTCCATTGCAGTCATGCAGTTTAAAGTTTATTCTTCTCTCTTCTGATTGTCCAAGATAGACTTTCTCATGATTTATGTTCAACTTTTTAATCATTAATATTTACATAATATCAAATATTATAACATAATTTATTTAGGCATGAGGCATGTTATCTATTTCTCTTCCATATTCTATCCATTTCTTAAAATAATGAAATTTGAAAGTTCTACAATAGCAACATAGTAGCTTAGATACAAATTCATATACTAAACAAGCAAAAAGAAAAAAAAAATTAGGCCATCTTTAGAAGCATCAACTTATACCCTAAGACCATGAACAAAAACAGGATAATTGTAAAATTTCAAAAATCCCACCAACTAGCTGAATGTATTAAAAAAACAAAAATTCAAAACCACACTTCCCATACATAAGAAAAAACCTTTACCATATTGAAAAATAACAACCTTGACATAAAGAACTTCATAAAAGATGAAGCTAGAAGTTAACCCGTCACACCAGAACTCAGAATCAGGTAAAATGATTTTGATTGTGAGGGTTCATAAGTTCATATTGCTATACCCCTAGTGACTCAGTTTGATTTTCAACTATACAGAAACACCAATAAAAAAGAACACCCAATGGAAAAAAAGAAACTTGAACTTTTCAGCATACAAAACACAATTTGATATAATAACAGCAAATTAGCAAGAACAATTTGATTAATCTTGTAGGTGAAAGAAGACCAGCATACAAGACTTTGATCCACAAAAGGCATATTGACAATGAATGGGAAGGGTCAACTATAACCTTCCGCAGGGGTAATACAATCTATTTCAAAAAGTAAAGAAAATATGTAATCTTTGATTCAACAAGAACATGACTGAAATTCTTTATCAGGTGTTATATAACAAATATAGCAATTTATCATACAATGCACAAATCTCAAAAACACCTCAACTGGAACAGAAATTTTACGAAACTTAGGTAGAGGCATTTAATCAAACACATGGTGCTCAAGTAGATAAATTTCAATGAATCAGTACTTCAATTCAAAATAGGAGCAGAAATCTAACTAATTAAACTCATAATCAAAATGAAGCCCTTTGAGAAGACAATCTACCAAAACATTTTGAAGCTAAGTATACATCGAAGATACATACTAACAACACCTAATCTTAACGGAAATTAAAGTATTAGGGCACGAAATTCTTCTATTAATCACGATATTTCAGAAGCAAAAGTAGCATTTGAAGCATGAGAAAATGAGCATGATACCTAAAAGAGGTCGTGCAGCAAACTAGAACTAGGAATGGTGAGGGAGACGATGTTCAACCTTCGAGCTCTGGGAGCTACAAACGTTTCTAGCTTTCACCAGAAAAGAAAACGAAGATGAAGGAGGCCGCAGCAAAAGCAGAGACGTAGGAGGGCATGAGAAGCAAAATGAAGACGATGGCGTTTGTGAAGCTCGCCATGAAGCCACAAACGAGCAAGAAAACTTCTTTCGTCAGAGGGCTTGAAAAAGGAACAGAGAATGGCAGCGTGAGGACGAAATAAAGACAATGACGACGGAGAAGATGGATTCAGGTTTAGGTCGCGAGAGAGAAGAGCGATTTAGGTTTGGGTCGTGAGAGAAAATAGATGTTTGGGTTGCCTAAGAGAAAAGTGATTTAGGTTTGATGTGTATAAGAGTTTTTAATTGAAATAAACCAAAGCCAACGCTTGTATTGAGAGGCGCTGCCAAAGTTGTATCAACGCCTGCGGTTCCCCATCTAACCGCTAGCGTTCTCTATGGTTGCGGTTCACCGCAGCTATCGAATTAACAAAAAATTAATTACCTATGCCGGCGGTTCCGTGTACAACTGCTACCATTGGTGGCGTAGGATTAGGACAAAAATGGCGTAGTGTTGTGAGGTTTTGTGAAAATTCATTTCTTTGTTGTTTTCTCTAAAATTGGCCTAAGGAATTAGGGAGTTTTAGTTAGAACAAATGGGCTAATAATCTAGAAATAGACTTAGTTTAGAATTGTGGATTATTACCTTCATTTGATGAGATTAGACTTGAATGAAACTTAGGGAATAATTACAAATGGGAAGGATCAAATGAACCATGAACCTAACCTCTTCTTTTCTTGATTCTTTACCTTATTTTCATTACTTGCTGTATAATTCATGCATAATCACTGTCAAAACATAGTTTCAATTGTCCAAATAGTGAGAGTCTTGGGGATTAGATACTCTTAAACATAGTCCCGTGAAGACGATACCCTATTCACCTTCTATCTCATTAAACGAACTAGTGCACTTGCTAGAGCATGGCAAAACGCTATCAAGTTTATCACGCCGTTGCCGGGGACTATTGATAGATATCAATAGTTCCCGAGGCGATCACTAGATTTGACACATCAGTTTCCAGTGTTCATATTCATCTTTTTGTTATTTTCTGTTTCTATTTTTCTATTTTCTTGAATTTGTTCTGTTTTTGTGTGCCCTTACCCCTTGCTAAGCTTTTATGCGAGGCAAGGAAATCGAATTTGCTTTTGATCCAGAGTTAGAGAAGACATTGAGGAGAAACCGAAAGCAAACAAAGGCTAACAAAGCAAAATATAAGGAGCATAAATTAAAAACAACCCTTGAACAACAAGCTTCTTGTTCTTATCAAGAGAAGGTTGTATAAGAGCAACCAATTTTGGTACAAGAAGAAGTGATTGTTGAACAAGAGGAACCAATGGCAAATCAACTACCACCAAGGCGTATGACACTAGAGGATCTTACAGCCCCTCTAGTAGACAGTTGTGGTTCTTGCATCAATACTCCAAACATTGCAACCAATAGCTTTGATATAAAGCCAGCTCTCACCTTATTAGTAAGGGGTGAGCAATTTGGAGGAAGAGAGGAAGAGGATCTCAACCGACACATATATAAGTTCCTCAAAATCTGTGGAACTATAAAGATAAATGGAGTCTCGGATGCAGCCATCCGACTGAGATTGTTTCCCTTTTCACTTAAAGACGAAGCTCTTGATTGGCTTCAAAGCCAACCCACCAGAAGCATAACCACGTGGGAGGATCTAGTTGCCAAGTTCCTAGCCCAGTTCTTCCCTCTGTCCAAGTATGATCAATATAGGGTAGAAATCTCTTGCTTTAAACAAAGGGATGGTGATTCCTTTGGTACAACTTGGAAGAAGTTCAATGCACTCCTCTAGAAATGTCCACATCACGGCTTCACGGACATTCAAAAAATAAATATATTCTTCAATGGTCTAAGCCGCAATGCTAGGGGATTTCTAAATGCTTCATTCGGTGGATCCTTAAGGAAAAAAGGAGCGGAAGAAGCAAGGGAACTTATTGAAATAATGGCCAACGAAGACGAAGCCTCCAGTGATTTGTATGGAGGAAGAAGAGGAGTTATGGTGTTCGACACTCAAGATGCAGTTCTAGCCAAAAATAAGCTCTTATCCCAACAAATAGAGACCCTCACCAAGCAATTACAAGCAGTCCAGCTTGGAGCTTCTCAAGCACAAACCCCCCAATGTGACTTTTGTGATGGCAACCACCAAAACGGTTTTGTGCCAATATTGGGACTGCTAGTGAGGAGCAGGCCAACTACATGGGAAACAACACATATCATCCACACTTGAGGAACCATCCCAATTTATCCTACAAAAGTAACAACTATTTGAAGCCCGAAAATCACCATTCTCACAAAATCAACCACTATTCACTTCCTAGCCACAATACACTCAACCATCCACCTCTTACAACCAAAATTCATCTTTCAAAACTAACACAAAACCCATAACACAAAAACCACAAGTACCACGAACTCAACCAACCTAGGGACTCTCTCCAAATCTAGAGAATATCCTCCTTGCCTTCATGCAAAGGACGGATGCATATATTAGTGAGATTAACTCAACATTGAAAAACCATGATGCATCCATTAAAAATCTTGAGACTCAGATGGGTGAACTTTCAAAATACCTTTCGGAAAGGCAACAAGGGAAATTCCCTAGTGATACCATAGTGAACCCCAAGGAACAATGTCAAGCAATAATTTTGAATAGTGGCAATGATGACTCTCATCCACCACCAAAAATTGAAAAACCAGAGGTGGAGGAGGAGGCACCACCAAAAGAAAGCCATTAGGGGACAAATACCTAGACATGGACCCAAACGACTATGGGAAAGCTTACACCATTAAAATTAGGGGTAATGATCCCAAGGATCTTCCACCCAAGAATACTAGGAAGCAACTCTTAGAAGAGTCGGTAGATTATGAGAGTCTCTCCGCATATGTGAAGGCCATGATTCCTTTTCCCCAAAGGCTCATCAAGAAGGATAAGGAAAATTTTTTTTCTAAATTCCTAAATGTTTTTAGGAATTTGAGAATTAATTTGCCTTTTGCAGAGGCCCTAGAGCAAATGCCACTATATACCAAGTTCATGAAGGATCTTCTTACAAAAAAATGAAAGCTAAAAGAGGATGAAACGATCCCTTTAACAGAGGAGGTGAGTGCAATCTTCCAAACGAAGCTTCCTCAAAAACTCAAAGGTCCGGGTTCTTTCACTATTCCTTGTGAGATTAGGGGAGTGCATGTGGGGAAAGCATTGTGTGATCTTGGTGCAAGTATCAATCTCATGGCCCTTTCCCTCTTAAAGAAGCTTGGGGTGAGTGAAGTCAAGCCAACAATGGTCAAATTGCAAATGGCGGATAGATAGAAAAAATGCCCCTATGGGGTTGTGGAGGACTTGTTGGTGAAGGTAGAGAAGTTCATATTCCCAGCTGACTTCATTGTAATGGACATGGAGGCTAGTGACGAGGTCCCAATCATACTAGGAAGGCCTTTCCTTGCAACGGGACGCAATCTAATCGACGTGGAAGGAGGTGAGCTAATGTTAAGAGTGCAAGAAGAGAAGGTAACATTTAAGTTTTTGAATCATGGAAAAACAATAATGATAACTGTTCTTGTATGAATGTAGAGGTAGTGGATACCTCATTAGCTCAAGAACTGAACAAAATCAATCATGACTTTGCTTCAAAGATCAAAAGCTCTTTTTGTGAAAAACCAAAGAAAAAGAATGAAGTGAGTCATGAGAAGAGTAAGTGTCTAGCCAATGAGAGATCTGAAACCTCTCCAAAAGAGAAACTTCCACATAACAAGGCTTCCAAGGTTGAAAAGGCTGCTTATGAAAACTCTTTAAACACACCTCAACAATTATTCTCTAACTTTCATTGTGTCATTATAGATGCAAGCTGCACCTTACCGAGAAGAGTTAAGAGAAAGAATGATGGGTTGTGGGAAGGAAATTGAGAAAGTTAAAAAGGAACATTACTCTCCCCTTGTGGAGAGCAAGTGTGTTGGAAAGCATGTTGCTTGTGTGGAAGGGCCCCAACATGATTGGAAGCCCACAAATTTGGTGAAAAATTCTAAGACATTGGATATTCTTGTAGATCACCCACGGAATTAACAAATGGCCAAGGAAACTAAACTTTTGTGAATAACTTTGACGGATCCTTTAGCCTTGGCTTCAAACCTCCATAAGGTGACATATGCATCAAGCTAAGTGACGTTAAACAAAGCGCTTCCGGGAGGCAACCCGTGTTGTTTCATTCATTTCATTTGCTTTTTTTTAATAAAAAAAGAGAGAATAAATAAAAGTGCCATTCCTAGCATCTATGTTGTGATTTGAACACTAAACTCTATGGATAGATTGAGTTTAAGGTGCAGGTGTTGAAGGCCAAGCAATCAATGAAGAAGTAAGTGCAAAGAAAGCTTACTTTGACACACTTAAATCAAGCAATTTGAGGCCTAATCTGAGGGTGAGTATGCCATTAGGGCGTGGACAACATATTTGGGAAGCATTGCACCATAATCATCGCGCGAGCATGCCAAAATCTGGCGTGAGCCCGAGCCCTCATGAAGCAAACAACCCATTCCCACGCGTGAGCACGCTATTAGGGTTTGGGCAACTTTTTGTGGCAGCATTACACTATAACTCAAGAGTGGGCACGCCCAAAATTGCGTGGGCACGCACTCCTTAGCGTAGCCAAAGCCTTCCGACGCGTGAGCACCCTATAAATGCACCTTCTCACTCACACCCACTCTTCATTTCTCATATTCTCTCATCCTCTAACACCCACACCCTCAACCTAACACTAAATCCTCTCCAAATCAAGCTATTTCACTCAATATTCTACACACTCTTCTTCTACATTTCACCAATTCCTAATCTAATACACTAATCTTCACTTGGTTCATCTTGATTCTCACTTGAATTTGTGAATACCCAACTTCAGAACCCAAAGGTAACACTTGAACCTCTTCATTTCTCATGCACTTGATACACTTGATTATCGGAGATTTGAGTCTTGATTTCATGATTTTGGGGATTTTGAGGTTTTTGGGAAAATTGATGAATCTTGATGTTCTTGAGTAATTTGTTGCATCAATGTGGAATTAAAGTGTTGATTGATATTCTACTTGCTATATTTGAGAGATTGGATGCTTGATTTGTGAGAATGAAGTGTTGAATCATGAACTTGATCTATGCACACTAGATGTTTGTCAAAAGTCCCCAATGAACAAAACATGAACATGTGCTTTGAATGCTTGTGCTATTGAACTTGACTTGTGTTTCTTTTAATTGAAATACACATCTTTGAGCTTATTAGCATTGATTTATCACAAATCCTTGCATGTTCACAAGTCATGTGGTTTATGGACTTTTGTGGCATTTGGTTGAGCACCCACATCAACAAGTCATGCTATGCCAATTATTTTGTCCCTTGGTTTGACTTTGTATTTTCTTGGGGACAAGCAAAAGATAAGTTTGGAGTAGTGATAAGTGTCCACTTATCTATGTTTTAGGTGTATTTTCACCTTCTTTTTAGTGTAGTTTAGTGTTTTGAAGCATGAAAACTATGGGAAGTTGCTCATTTGTTTGAATGCTTTGGTTTAGGATAGACTTTTTACTTTTGTAGTGTCTTCTTAATAAATTCCCACTTTTTGATCCTTGTTTTGTTGATTTGGTGACATTCTAGGATCAAGAGTTGAAGATGATTGAAGAACCAAGCAGAGCCATAAAGCTTGAAGAGAAGTGAACTAAGCAAGAAACCACCCAATCCAAGGGTGCTCACGCTCAAGAGGAAGTTGCCAACGCTTGGATGGAAATAGCTCTCGGGAACTAGAGCATGAGCACGCCCAAATCCAGCGTGAGCACTTGCTAGAGCACGATACCCTATTCGCTTTCTATCTCATTAAACGAACTAGTGCACTTGCTAGAGCATGGCAAAACGCTATCAAGCCTCAATTAATTTTGTAACAAAGATTTTAAAAAGGAAAAGTAAAATCTTTAGACCAACTCCTAGAAAATACCAGAGATAAAGAAAGATGGCTAAACAAATTAAAAGAGAAATCTTATGAATTTTGTCACACTGAGATCAGGAGATAAGATGCTTAGTTTCATCACCTACCCCACAATATTCACAAACATAATAGTACATAACCAATCACGACAGGGAGTCCTCCGCAAAATGTAAAATTGGCTATCTAAAATGTTTGCTTCAAGATATTTGAAAAGAAACAAATTATTTCAAGAATTTAAAATAAAAACTCATTTAATTACCTCCATATACACACAGTATCTATGGAATGTAGAAGGACACTTCTCACAGCCAAATAAGTTTCTCCCATATACACAAACTGACGAGAACCATCATTTTGATTTGACGAATTTTGTTTTGTGTGACGGTTAATGTTTCCTGGCGTTTTCGTACACCATCTTCATGTCAAGCAGCAATCAATAAATCTTGGAAACACACGTCTTTTTCAAGTGATAAATACATCCATATGGTTGCTTGAGATCACTAACAATGTGTTCTTCAAATGTCAACATAGATAGCTCCTTTTGGAAACAATTATATTGAATTCTAGCTCTAGTAATTCTCCCTATCATCACTATAATTTCATATAAGAATTTATTATAAAAAACTTGTTCGTCTTTCTCAACAAGTTTATGGTCTATTAACCATGATAAAATGGTAATTTTGCATGCATTTGCTCCTTCAAATAAGAGGAAATTAAATTTATACATAAATGTTGTTCTTAGAGTGATGGTGAAGCATTCTGTGTGTTTGACTCTTTAAACGAAGATGAAACTCCTTTCAAGCTTGAAGATTGCCTGTTTGGTACAGGTAAATAGTTCCCTGTTCCTAAGTTTGGGTCTTATGGAAGTTCACTTGTTTCCATGTCATGTTCACCGTTTGCTCTCTTCTCAAAATAGTGACTCCTTCTACAACGTCTATATATGACTTTGAATCAAATGAGCACATTATGTCCATATTTTCTTTCAGTAATGTTATAGAATATGATGTCATGTTACTTCTTTGAGTTTGCTTCATAGGCATAGATCTTAAATAATCTTGACCACGGAGGTCTAAGTCACTTTTTGACTAGTTAGGATCTGTGTAAACAACATTTTGTTTCTCTTGTCTTAATGAATATTGCATCTTATTTGCTTCTAGTCAGCGAATGTCCTGCTTTGACAAAGCAAAATTATTTGTGCAAGAATTAGAAGATAGCTTATAAAAGTTAAGTGCTAATAAGCCAGGACAACTTTCATGTTTTTCTTTAATCTTACGTCTCTCTTTATAAAAATCATTTTTCTTTATTCTCTCTTTCTCTTAAAACCTAACACACTCATTTTCTCTTCATATTTCTCTTCTCTCTACATTTTTTAATCACTCTTGGTTCCGTTTCCCAAATTGGTTAGGGTTTTTTCACCACTCCTTGTATTTGGAAAAGAGTTTAGTCTTATCTAACCCTAATATAAATACGAAGGTTCTTAGTTGAAATCAAATATTTACTATCAAAAAAAGTTGCGCAGACAATTTGTATATTTTCATATTAGTTGCTGCTCAACTTTAGAGGATTTGCGTGTGAAGGAAAAAGGTTGAAGATCTTGTTCTAGATTTAAAGGTATGTTTTCTACTGGTAATTATTTTCCACAATGGAGCACTCAATTAGCTTGGTAGAGTTCATTTTCATTTGGAATCTCAATCTAGAATAAACTATAAATGAATTTATTCTCTGCAACTGTAGTTTTCTCATTAATTTGATGTTCCGTAGACATTTTATAGATTTTTACCTTGTTTTGCTCTTAATTGTTGCACAATCTTCAAATCTAGAATCTAGTGTAAAGATCATATATATTCCAAAATTGAAAAAAAGTTTTCTTTATTTTGCAATTAATATTGCAATAGTTCTCTTATAAGGTAGATAATTTCCATTTCACTTTCTTGGTAGAAAGAGTCCAAACCCCCAGTACTGATGTTTGAATCCCATGAATGACATATATAGCACGCTAACTTAATTACACTTTTGACTCCCTAGTTTGAGGTTTAAGGATCATACATCCCTTAGTTTTAATTGCTCCAATTTAGTCCCTTGGAATGACATTCTATTATTTTGAAGCTAAAGGAATGAAACTCCAACAATTATAGCTTAAGTTTTAATGGTACAAACCTCAAACTAAGGGATAAAAGGTGAAAGTTTATAATTTATTTTGTGTCATCAATGTACATTTTTGTAAATGTCTGGTTCATCTTTGTGTTGCCACAAAAACCTATTTACTCACAATTAGAAAACATACCTTTAAACCTATAACAAGATCTTCAAACTTTGATCCCTTGTATGGTGTCCATTAAACCAAGGATAGTAGATGTTCATAGCTAATTAGGTTCCAATCATTGGTATTCAAAGCATAGTTTTTTATAGTAATGTATTTTCTGGTGATCATCGATCCTCACATGGCTACTTCATTTTACAGTTCTTTTGCAACTTAAAAGTGCCAAATCTGGTCATTCCATCTACTTTGGATACATTGGAGATAAGTAAGTAGAAATTTGGTTTGAAAGAGCTGAGCAGAGAGTTTAAGAGAGAGAACTTTTTTCCTTATAATTTTTTGATGTTTCCTATTTCTTTGAATGTGTACAAAGCCTAGTTACAGCCGACAAAATCTTTCTATCTCACTCCCCCTCATGTAAAGTTTTTTTTTTTAGTTTTACCCTTATTTTAATTCCTTTCTTTTCTCTTATGACTCTATTATGTATACGGTAGCCAGGGCAACAACAACAAGCAAACTAAAAGTCAAATTGACAAAGAAACACAAGATATATTGACTAGAGAGGTCATTTCAAGACTTGAATATTGAGAAAAGTGAGGAAGTTTTGTAAGTGGAAGTCTAGAACAATCATCTTAAAGACTTGAATATTGAGAAAAGTGAGGAAGTTTGGTTAGTTAGAACAATCATCTTAAATTAGGCATTGGTAGATATATCATTGACATGCTCGCTTGTTCAAGAAAAGGGTTTTCACATATTAAGGTGATGACTTTTTATACCGTTTCCTTTTCACTGTTCGAGTTTTTGTACATACGCATGTATCAATCGACTCAGGTAGGAACTAGTACTCAAATGGTGGTGCTAAGCAGATAGGAAGCAAAGTCTCACTTAGTGTTTTGGCCGACTTAATTGGCGGTGGCAAACAGTGGAGAAAATTTGGATTGCTTGGGGAATATATCTTCTGACCAAAGGATATCAAAATTTTATTTGCTTAAAGTTTTGGTAATTTTAATTTCAGGAATTGAAAATAAGCAGAAGTGCTATTCTTGTGCTGGCATTCCTTTCATTGCCTGGACAACCCGGTTTTGAAATCCTTGTCGGTCGTCGGTTTTCTAATAGAGAGGTAAGCAACCTTTTGTTGATTTTACAATTACTACTACCAGAGATGGATCTGAATGATGCAGGACATGAGGAGCTGCCTAGAAATTTTAGGGAGAGGTAACAAAATTGAATTGTCTGGATGCAATTATCAAAATTGTTCATACTCATCATCGATACATTTTTATTCTCTTTCAAATAATGAAAAATATTTGTAAAATTATGCTTTTAAACGGTTTTTTATAGGTTACTTTTCTTTTGTTTTCTGTGTTCCTTACATAGAGGTTCATTTTGAGAGGTTTCAGATATTGACACAATAAACCAATTTTTAATTTTTTTTCATTTGCATTTGCAGTTGTGTGCAATGTCACTTAAATTTAGAGTTTTCTTTGACTCATTCTGAGCAATTTATTGTCACGACATTTTTTATGTGTGAGATACTTATACTACTATACAAACTTGTATCTTGTCCTTCATACTCTGCTACCATCTTCCACAGTTTAACCAGCACTAGAGACACGGCTTGTTTCACAATTGACGTTTCAAGCAGATTATTTAGGAAGCAAATTCAAGCTTATTGTTTTGATGAACTTAATTGGCAGTAACAAGTGTAACATCCTGAAAATCCATAAAGGAGACTTAGGACTTAAGGGATTTGGTTACAATCTACAAAGAAAAGAAAGAGGAGGATTTGTTGTAAGTAGAGAGGTCAAATAAGGGACAAAAATGACATATATATTCGAGTATGAACATGCATATTCGAATATGGATGTGTCATATTCAAATATGGACTATACATATTCGGATATGAACATGCATATTCGAATATTATTTATGCATATTCGAATCATATTCGAATATTAACAGTACATATTCGCACATGTTCGAATATGGAAGTGTGGAATTGAAAACATCAACCTTATATTCAAACATATATTCGAATATGGACCCTTGGGCCCATAAATAGAGGACTTGACTTCCACATTTCAGCATTTCCCTCTCCCTCGCTCTACGCTCTCTCAATCCTTTGATAAACCTCTGCCACTAATCAACCACATTCTGTAACTTCTCCATCCAAGAAGTTCCATCTCACCAAGTTTACTCCCTAACTAAAGGTTTCAAGAGTTGAGATCCAGCTTCAGAGACAACAATTGAAGAAGGAAGGGAGTTGGATACTGAGATTGGGTTTGGAGGAGAAAAGGATTCTGGAAGATTTGAGGCAACCCTAAAACCCCAAATCTATGGCACTATGAAATGTTAGGAACATGTGATTAGGAACTATAGACAATGTGTTAGAAATTGGTTGAGTTAGGATTATGTTTGATGTTACTTGATATGTCTGCATGATGTGGTATGATATGTTTGCATGATTAGGAATTTGGAATGATAAAGTGTATGTAACAACCAAGGGATTCCAGATTTATAATGTGGTAAAATTGAGAATAGGACTCTGGATAGATTGTCAAACTGTTTTAAAAGTACAAGTCTAGAGTTAGTATGAAATCGAATATGTACTCGAATATGGAAGGCCATATTCAAATAGATATTCGAGCATGATACATAATATTCAAACATAAGAGGTTTAGATTTGAATATTATGCTACTGGAACTCTTGTTTGATTGATTTAGATATGAACATGAATGTGTGATGCATGAGAACCTGAAATGTATCAATTAAAAGTAAAAGTGGTAAATGCTTCGCCCATCAACGTTGGTTGAGTAAGAGGGTTGAGTTCCGCCGGAAGTATACCGGAACTATTACTGGAAGGGGTAATGGTTCTTGCAGACCTGTAATGGGTGTTGACTCTGAATAAGAGAAATAATTGGGAGCTACTTCCGGAAGGGGTAATAGTTCTTGCAGACCTCTATTGGAGGTGAGGAATGGACTCTGGCTAGGGACGCTTACCAGGGTTTGGAGAGAGCTCTAGAGTGCTATTGCGACGCACATGGTGGACTCCCGCGTGCACCGGGTTTCTCGATAAAAGAAGAAATAAATGAAATGGAAAATGATCATGAATGCATACCTATATGATTGGCATTTCATACATGTTGTGTGTGTGTTTGTTAGGAATGATTTGAGAGATTTTCCAATTAGACTGGCTGTAATACTGTATATATACTATTTTCAAAATCAACGGTTACTCAGTTATATGTCGTACATATAACTGACGGTTACAGTATTGCAGGTGATACGGACCCGGAGGGTGTTAGCGCTTGAGAAGACCCTAGCAGCTCCTCGTTATACTTAGGTAGCCATTAGTTTTGTTGTATGGTTATCTAGATGGATTGGCGATCTCTCTCGATTGTAAATAAAAGGCTTTATGTAAATATTTGTCTATATATATATATATAAATAATATTTTGTTTTTCGCTGTTTGTTAAAAAAAATGACCCTAATAAAAATCTAGGTGTTACAGCAAGCGATGGAGAAAATTTTGATTGGCATGAGAAATATATCTTTTGACAAAAATTTTGTATGATTTAAAGATTTCATAGTGCTTGAGAACATGGACAGACGGAAGGGGGGGGGCATGCCCCCCATCCTCCTCCGCAAAAAATAAATTATTACTGTTATGGTGGGCAGAGAATGCATAGAATCATCGTTTGTCTGGTGGATTTCGTTGCTTCATTGTTGCTATACAGTCTCGAGTTCGAATGTCTACACTCGAGTTTACTAATGTGGCCATTAAGTAATGTGTGAGTGAACATAATGATTGACTTCGACTTTTCAATAAATAGAGATTTATCTCACTAAGTGAGGTCAATTATTGACTTTGACTTTATAGTGAGAAAAATTTTGAATGACACAAGTAGTATTTCTCCTCAAACACTATCAATTGGCAAACATAATATGGACATTGAGATTTCAGTGTCTGTGTTTTAATCACAAAAGAAATTTGAGACATAGGTCACTGTACACATGATGAAATGCCAATCTCAATATTCTTGAGTGATTTTCTTTGCCCTTAAATGAATTAAAATAAAGTGACTTTGACTTGTCATCAATTTATTAGTTTTGATTGTTAAGAATTTTTTTTTATAAAAAAAACATTACTAATTGCACTCCTTTATTGGGTGAACAATTGTACGCTTTAACTGATACATCAAAGAGAATATGCATGTAGTTTAGTTCCCTGCCATGTATTTTGTAAATATATTATATATTTTTAAAAAAATTGTAGTTAGATGAAACAACTTATTAATCAGGTTGGAACGATTTTAAAAATTATTAAGAGAACAAAATTGTTACAAATAACGTAATAATTTAAGGTCATTTCTTTCAATTGACGGTGATCCTAATTTCAAATGTATTTTTAATAAAATAAAATCTAATAAAAAGAACCACTATTGCCTAATTTAAGCAGTTTGCAGCGCATCCAACAAAAAAACTAGATCAAGAGGTGGTTGCTGCCAAACCTATAGGTGATATGAGGGTAATGCTCAATCTGCGCATTGGTTATCTTAGCTTATCTGTAAGTGTATGTATTCCAACTTTAACATTGAATCTCCCAACACAAGTTCTGTATCTCCCTAATGAGGTATAGGAAATGATGTTTTAACTTGCTTCTCATTGGGTAGCTTCATAGCAGTGAAGAATCAAAATGAGTCATGTTTTATAATTAATGAATGAATTGTATTTTGATGCTGAAAAAGTATTTTGAGAAACAACTTTAGATTTTTTTAATATATGGAAAGGGCCTAAGCCCACAGGCCCAAATAACATTACTTTTTGTTTTTAATAAAATACACACCATTTGGTTCTAAATGTAGGTCACATTCTAAAAGGATTTTTTGGTCCAAAATGTAAGTCACTAATTGTTAGATTAATTAAAAAATTCCAATATTTTTCAAGGTTAGTAGTAGTTGTAGTTGAAAGTTTATTAATAGTTGCAACAAAGAGAGAAAGAGAGTGAAAAAAAAAGAGAATGAAACATTTATTAGAATATTAGTGGAGTTTGTTGGGTGTGTATTTGTTTAGGGGTATAATTGGAAAATATATTACTCTCAAACGGAATTTAAGAATCTGTATGATGTAAACTTACACGGAATCTGAGAAATATTTTTCATTTTAAGAATCCAAAGAAACGATTTGAAAAGTCATATTTGTTTAGACATTTAAGTTTTTCTAGATCTAAATTTAATTTGTCATTTTCGAAAATTATTTATGCATTGTTTTGCTTTGACTAGGAATATTTTTTCCCGATTATAATTTGATTCTACCCAAATTAGAAATTTACGAGCAATAGATAACATTTTGGTGGTACTTCGAAAATCATCATTTTATTAAGGAAACTAAAATATAATTAAAGAAACTATTTGAAAAAAGTTACATTTGTTTAGAAATTTAAGTTTTTCTAGGTCTAAAAAGACTTTGTTATTTTTGGAAATGATTTATGCATTGATTTTCTTTGATTTGAAATTTTTTTTTTCCAGTTAAGATTTCATTCTACGTGAATTGAAAATTTTCGAGGACTAAAAAATCTATTTGGTGAAATTTCGAAAATCATCATTATAATATGAAGGAAACTAAAGTTTAGATGAGGAAGCTATTTGAAAAAAGTCACATTTGTTTAGATATTTAAATTTTTTTAGATCTAAAAAAAATTTTCCATTTATGAAAATGATTTATGCTTTGATTTGGAAATCTTTTCCGGTTATAATTTGATTCTATCAAAATTTGAAATTTAGGAGCACTAGATAACTATTTAGTGGAATTTCGAAAATTATCATCATAATATTAAGGAAACTAAGTTTTAATTAAGGAAACTATTTGAAAAAAGTCACATTTGTTTAGAAATTTAGATTTTTGTAGATCTGAAAATAATTCTCCATTTATGGAAATGATTTATGCATTGAAATGCTTTGATTTGGAAATCTTTTCTTGTTATAATTTGATTCTATCCAAATTTGGAATTTACAAGGATTAGAAAATTATTTGGTGGAATTTCCAAAATCATCATCATTTATTAAGGAAACTAAAATTTAATTAAGGAAATTGTTTGGAAAAACTTATATTTATTTAGTCATATAGTATTTTCTAGATCTAAAAATAACTCACCATATTTTCAAATGATTTATGCATTGATTTGCTTTGATATGTTATAATTCTATTATATAAACTTGAATTGAGTTGGGATTTATAATTTATTTTAATATATATTTTTCAAATAAAAATTAATGATTTCATAAATTTATAGAATTTTTATTATTTGATTATGATTAGATACCTTTTACTTTTTAATTTGATTTGAGATTATTTGAAATTAATATATGCAATAATTTGATTTGATATAAAATAATTTTATTGTCTCCATTTGAATTTATTTGATATTTATAAATTATTTTAACATAAGTTTTTTTCTTAATTTTATTAATGAAAACGAAAATGTAAAGAAATTTGATCTAACATAATTTTTTTGATTACATTTGAACTAAATGCTATTAGTCCATTATTTAGTAAAATATCATTTTGATCATCAAAAGATTATCTCCAAGAATTTTTTATTTTTTATGAGTTAATAATCTTTTTTATTATGTAAAAATATGTAAAGATATATTTGATATCATTTTGGTCCCTCAAATATTTTCACCCAAAATTTTATTTTAATATATTTTAGTATTTGATTCTAATTACATAAAAATTTTAAATTCAACAATAGTTATGAAAACCTAGTTTAAATTAATTTTTTTCCACTATAATACGTATCCAAAATAAATAACAAATATATAATTGTCCTTATTATATTATATATGTCATGGTTAAAATGTATGTTTTCGGAACGTATATTGTAACATCCCTAAATTTTTCAATCTTGCGAGGTTTGTTAAACAATGAGGTTAGTTAAACAGTTGATTCAGTGATACCGATGAGAAGTCCTACCACGAAAGACTTAGATTTCACAAATTAGCTGCAGTGCCGCAATGTAAAATGAGGTTATTCAATTTCTCCACGGTATCAAAATGCATCCTGGCTGTGCCAAACCTACAAGTACCCCCCTTTGAAGCAGCTTGTCTTTTGATGGGAGATGGTTCAGAATTAATTACCAAAGACACTTCCACCTTTGAAGGGATTGGTAGACTCCATATAAGCAGTAAAGTGGGATGACTTTACTGCTCTAGGCTCGAACTTTGCAACTTATAGGCCCTACAAACGGTGTAAATACCATTGCTATTTCATTCCAAGTCGATGTATCGCCTTGACCCTGCAAAAAAAAAAGAAACATTAGCAAAAAACGCTACCATCTCTTCCAACACCATTTCCTCCGATCCCCTTGATACAGTTGCATCCGCTACTTCCAATCACATTCCCACCCACCCAAATCATTCCACCGCTCCATACACGAAATAAGCACAAAATTTTCTTGTGATGATGAGTACATCCTCTGATACACCATGCTTTATTAAGTAATAGTTGTTATTATCTCATCTTGACAAGTCAATCCGCAAACATTCATCTCTCTCAAGGTTTGATTTAGAGTGATAGACTAATCTCTTTTGATAATATCAAAAAATTAACTTTTCTTCTTTTTATTAACCTAATTAATTTTTCTTTTGATACACAAAAAAATTTCTATTCTGTTGACTCATTGCCAAAACGCAACGAGAAAGTCCAACTATCATGTGTAATATATACAAGTAGAATAATCTAACAACATATACTCAAATGACCAAACATGCATGAGTTAATATCTTTTTCATTTTGCTAGCTTTTCTCGATGTCTTATTTATTTTCTCATTAAATGAGCCATATATCTTATCGCATATAAGTTTTTAAATCATATTTTCTAAAAATAAATTAATTGTTTGATTTCAAATTTTTTCTTTAATTTATATGGCAATTAAATTGGGGTCGGTGGGATTGGAGTTTCCAATTTTTAGAAAACACCCTCAAGATGACCATACTAGTACAACATAATGATAGATACTATCGCATGCCTAATTATAAGTTACGATCTTTTTCATTTCACTTTTAATTTCTTGGTTTCTTCTATATTTTCTCATTTAAATCATATTTTTAAATATAAATTAATATTTTAATTATTGAAATTCTCTTTAATTTTGATAAGAAATGGGAAATAGTAGGGATTTCTAATCTTCTAGGAATATGGTAGACCACCCTGATATAAATACAAGTACAATACGACGATAGATACTCTCATATACGTAAATACTAGTTAAGATCTTTCTTTCATTTTTCTCCATGTCTTCTTTATTATTTTGTCGTTTAATAATGAATCAAATTTCTATATATATCTTTTTTTATTTAACTTTTTATATGTCTTTTTTTTCAAATTTCTTATTTAATAATAGACCATCTTATAAAAAAAATGAAGTTTTGCAACTTTAAGTGTTATAAGATATTCCATTAATAAATGATAAAATAAATACAAAAAGACATGAATAAAATACATTAATATTTTGAATTTCACTTGAATTTTCACTAGAAATGGGGGTTGGTGGAATTTTAAGTCTTCTAGAAATATCTTATATTCTTATGTGATACAAGCACAATCTAACTATAGGTACTCTTATATGCCTAAATATCAGTTAAGATAATCTTTTTTATTTTTATTTTCTCTATGTTTTCTTTATTTTCTCATTTAATGGACTATTTAGATTTTAGCTAGAAAAGGGAGTTGGTGAGGATTTCTAATCTTCTACAAATTAAACCATTTAGATTATCGGGATACACATACAAAGAAAGTACAATCTAACGATGGATAGTCTCATATGCCTAAATGTGAGTTAGGATCTTTTTCATGTCTATCTCTCTCTATGTTTTCTTTGTTTTTTTTCTTTTAATAGACCATCTTATCACATATAAACTTTTAAATGGTATTTTTAAAATATAGATTAATATATTAAATAGTTGAAATTCTCTTAATTTATTATGAGAAATTGGGGTTGGTGGGGATCTCTAATATTTTAATTACATTTCAAACCATATTAGAATAATATTTTAATAATGAACAAACACCTCATACCAACCATAGAAAAGTGGATCTGGACCACCTACCACAATTTCACTCACTATAAAAGCCCTAGGGTTTCTCACACTCCAACACTGAGCAGCAGCTATTTAGTTGAAGTTGTTTTGATCTTCTCAACTGATATAACTAGAATAGATTTCTAGTGCAACTTAACTCACTCTTTACACAGTAGAAGAGGAACGCAAACTACTAAACTTTATTTCTCATACATCCTCTCCAAGTCTAATCTTATCTTAAGATCAAATCCTAATCACAACGAACTACTATTCTTATCTAATTATTTAAGATAAAGTACTAATTACAACTAACTACTAATATTATCTATTACTTAACATAAAATACTAACTAATTGGCCTCTTTAATTTCTGACTCATTACAATTGTCCCCCCCTTTTAAGACGGACTTGGCCCCAAGGCCATCGCAGAATCCTGCCATTTGAATGTAGGAAACTGCTCCTTCAACTGATATAGCCCCATCCAAGTTGCATCTTCAGGTTGTGTGTGTTCCCACTGGACCAGAACTTCGGTTACAGCATGATTCCCTCTTTTTTTCATTCTTCTGTCCAAAATGGCCAATGGTTGCATGTGCAAGTTACCTCCTTCATCAAACACTGGCAATTGGGATGACACTGCGTGAGTACCATGATGTTGTTTCAGCAGAGAAACATGGAATACATCATGAATGCGTGTTCCTGCCGGTAATTCAAGTCTGTAGGCTACCTTCCCTATGCGTTCCACCACTTTGAAAGGACCACAATACTTTGCTGACAATTTGTGCAAAGAGCTGTTGGCCAAGGTATGTTGTCTGTAAGGCTGCAATTTAAGATACACCATATCACCAAATTAAAACTCCTTATCGTTTCTTTTCTTATTAGCATACCATTTCATACGATCTTGTGCCTTCAGTAAATTCGCCTGCAATATCCTGCTTATTTCTTCTCTGCTCTTGACAGTATAATCAACTGCCTCTATCATCGTGTCCTCTACCAAAATCAAACTTGGTATGGTTGGTGGAAACCCATACAAGGCCTCAAAAGGGGTCATTTGAGTAGCAGTGTGAAACTTACTGTTATACCATAATTCTGCCATAGGTAGATAAGTCACCCACTGCTTTGGAAGGTCCCCTGTCACACATCTCAAGTAAGCCCCCAGTGAACTGTTTACAATTTCGGTCTGTCCATCCTTTTGTGGATGGAAGGCAGTAGACTTTAGCAACTTTACCCCCTGTGTCTGCATCAAACCAGTCCAAAATGAACTGAGAAATATGGAGTCTCTATCGGAAATAATCTCGGTTGGCCAACCATGCAATTTGATTACATTATCAATGAAGATTTGCGACACTTTGGAAGCACCAAATGGATGTGCCAATGGCATGAAGTGTGCATATTTTGTGAGTCTATCAATGACTACAAAAATGACACTCATTCTTTGTGATTTTGGCAATCCAGTAATGAAATCCATGGATATGGATTTCCATGCCTGATTTGGAATAGGTAAGGGTTGAAGCAACCCTGCTGGACACGTTTGCATACCTTTATTCTTCTGGCATGGCACACACTGTAGTATCCACTCCTTGACATCTTTTTGCATCCCTTTTCAATAAAACTGTTCTTTGATCCTCCTGTATGTTAATTCAGATCCTGAATGTCCTCCTATAGGAGTATCGTGGAATTGCTGTAGGATCTTGTTCCGCATCACTTTATCATTACCAACAACCAGCTTCCCCTTTCTCTTTAAAACATTGTGCTCAAACGTGTATTGTTTGTAAGGTTGCTAAGTCAGTCGAATCTTATCAACAATCTTCTGAAGCTTCATGTCTTGCTTCCAAGATTCCTTTGCCTCCACCGAGGGGTAAACTGCAGTATAGTAGCTAAGCAACCTTCTGAAACCTGTCTTAATAAAATTTCAGCCACAACATTATCCTTTCCTTTCTTATAATCGATTCTGAAGTCCAATCCCATTAATTTCTCCAAACCCCAATTTTGCATAAGAGTGGTTGGTGGTTGCTATAACACATGCTTTAATGCCTGTTGATCAGTTTTTATTACAAAGTGCTGCCCCATGACATAATGTTGCCACTTCTTCACTGCAAACAAAATGGCAAAAAATCTTTTTCCTAAGCTGATAAAAGTTGATATTTAGGACCCATGGCTTTGCTGATGAAAGCAATAGGGTGCCCTTTTTGCAGCAATACAGCTCCTATTCCTCCTCCCGATGCATTTGTTTCTATTGTGAAAGTCTCCTTGAAGTTAGGTAGAGCCAAGACAGGTGCTGTGACCAAGGCTTGTTTGAATTGAACAAATGCTATTTCTGCACTATCAGTCCAGTGGAACACTGCTTCTTTCTTCAATAAACTGGTCAATGGTGCTGCTATCTTTCCATAATTGAATATGAAGCGTCTGTAATATCCTGAAAATTCCTTCACAGTCTTTGGTCTAGGCCAACTCTCAACAGCGGCAACCTTGTCTTTATCTGGTGCTACCCCTGCTGCAGATATAATGTGCCCCAAATACTCCACTTGTTGCTTACCAAAGCTACACTTCTTAAAATTGACGACCATACAATTGTTCCTCAGGATTTCCAATGTGGTCTGCAAACATTCCATATGCTCTTGACATGTCTTTGTATAAAATAGTATATCATCAAAAAATACTAGTATAAATCGTCACAAATGCTGCCTGAAGATATCATTCATTAGTGACTGAAATGTTGCGGGAGCATTACACAAACCAAAGGGTAATACTACCCACTCATAATGTCCATTATGTGTTCGAAATGCCGTTTTGTGTATATCCTGTTCCGCCATTCTCACCTGATTATATCCACTCTTTAAATCCAATTTTGTAAAATAACATGCCCCTTGTAACTCATCTAAAAGATCTTCAATCAAAGGCATTGGGAATTTGTTTTTCACAATAAACGCATTTAAATTCCTAAAATCTGTACAACATCTCCATGAACCATCCTTTTTCTTAACTAACACCAAGGGAGCAGCATATGAACTAGCACTTTCCCTAATGAAGCCAGTTTTCAATAATGCCTGAACTTGTCTTTCAATTTCTGCCTTTTGAAATTGTGGATATCTATACGGTTTTAAGCAAATTGGAGTATCACTCACCAGGTCAATCTTGTGATCACACCTTCTTTTAAGAGGTAATTGAGTAGGCTCTAAGAACAAGTCAGCATATGACTGCAATAGATTGTCCATTTGCTGTTGTTGAGAAGCATTCAAACAAGTGTCTCCTGCTGTATCAGTTAAGTCCAAGCACTGATCTCCTGCAATAGCTAGCAGCATTGCATTACCTTGTGCCCATTTCACCCTGCCTTCCATTACCTGTATTCCCACTTGAGGATGTTCTCCTTGCAAACTTACAGCTTTGCCATTGTGTTCAAACCTCATAGTGAGATTAGCACAATTCCAACAAATCTCACCCAAAGTTCTGAACCACTGCATCCCCAGAATGACACCAAAGGTAGTGTTAGGCAACACCAAAAAATCAGCAACAAATTCTGTATCAGTAAATTTCCATCTAACTTGTTCACACTTGCGAGTGATCATTAACTGCTTTTCACAGATGCCACCATCACATGAAAGTCCCTTATATGAGTAGACTTCAATCCCAAAATCTTCACCCACTTGGCACTAATAAAATTATGGGTACTATATGTATCCATTAAAAAGGGTACTTCTTGTTTTTTAATTAACCCTTTTAATTGAAGGGTATTACCTCCAGCAATGCCTTGTAAAGCATGAAGGGAAACATGAACATCAGATTCTTCATTCTTTGCCATTGCAATGCTACTAGAAATCAAAGCATCCTCGTCTTCATTATCGCTCTCAACCTCCTCCTCCATATCATCTTGAGCAGCAAAAATAGCATTCAATTTTCCCCAAACTTTACATTTTTGCCTATAACTTCTTTCCCACTTTTCCCCACAAAAACGACATAATCCTTTCGATATACGCTCACTTGCTTCTTTTCTAGTTGTGGTAGTAGGATTAGTTACCTTAGATTCCATAGCAGGTGCTGAAGTTGTCGTAGGTTGAGAGTAATTCTGTTGCAAGCTTGTGATTGGAGTGCTTCTGTAAGTTGTGGATGGAATTTACCATGATCTTGTACTACAATTTTGAGTCTCCACGTTCCATGACTTCCTAACAATTATCTTCTTCTCCAATTCTTCCAGAATTTCACTTTGTAAACTTGCTAAATGAATTGCCTCTTGCAGAGATTGGGGTTTGTGTATACATACTGATTTTTCCAAGTCAACCTTTAATCCAGATAGAAAAAAGCTTAATGCTACCGATTCTGATATCACCACTCGAGCCAACAATGTATCAAATCTTTCTAGATATTCACCTAAGAGTTTTCTTGTTTCAATTTTGACAATTCTGTAACCGGATCATCAAATGACCCTTCATCAAAATGGAACCCTATATCTTGTAGAATATCTCTCCAAGATTTGTTCTTGAAGGATGGGTTTTGAATATAGTGCCGCTGCCATGAGAATGCACTGCCATCTATTGAGAGCAATAACAATTTTCCTCGCTGTTCTTCTGGGGTTCCCTCAAGCTCGAAATTTTTTTCAACTTTCGCGTGCCAATCCTTAAAATTGCTTCCATCAAATGATGGGAATTGAATATGCGCTCTATCAAGGACAGATGCAGTTGCTTCCGGAGTCTCGCTGTGATGAGCTTCCTCGTTGACGGGATTGGAATTACGTTTCTTGGCATCTTTCAGCGGCGCAACGGATTGAGCAAGATTTTCGATCGCCTTCTACATTGCTTCCAACGTTTTTTGTGTGGAATCTTGCGAATCAGTGAGAGCTTTTTCGTATGAGTCCATTCGTGTTACTAAATCTTTGTTGCTCACCATCGTGTACCAAATCTACTGATACCAGTGTTATAACTAGAATAGATTTCTAGTGCAACTTAACTCACTCTCTACAAAGTAGAAGAGGAAAGCAAACTACTAAACTTTATTTCTCTAAAAATAATATCAGTACAGAGAGGTTATATTTACCCAGTGTGTCAGCACGACTTATGCAACGACTCTTGATCACGACTTTGCATTTAATAAGGCTATGCCTCCCGGTGATCACGACTTTGCATTTAATGAGGCCTGATCAGTTATAAAGGACTCTGCTTCCCGGAGGTAATGGTGGTATGTCCAGTATAAGGGGAATAAGGGGGAGCCGTCAGAGCTAGTCCAGAAGGGAAATTCCTCCCCTATATATGACACCTTTAAGTAGGAATCTTTGAGGGGGAGGGGGGGGGGAGGAGGGGAGGAAGAGTCTTCAAAAAGTTGGAAGAAAAGATGGTCTTTCCTTTGGCGGAAGGAGATGAATCCGAAATTCGAGAGATGGTAAGGGGCAAAAATATACAAGAAGAAATTGCTAGAGCTTTCCCAGTTGTTGGCCCATCAAAAAATCTTGAAAGCATTAATAAAACCCCAAGTATTGGGGTGAAGCTGTGAAGGCGCGACCTCAAGTTGGTTGAGGATCTCAACTTGGAAGTTTGAGAAGGGAAAGTGGAGACGAACGAGGTGGAAAAAGCAGTCGTAAAGCTTAAGGAAGTCAAGGGAACCCCGATGAGGGCAGGATCCAATCCTCTCGTTGGGGTCCACACGCTCAGCCTTATAGAGGGTGACTGGACCAGAAGAGACATCCTCTGCAGGGGTAGCTCTGGGGAAGTCCATGGCGTCCCTAAATTCCACTTCCGCGACATGGAACTTCAAAGTCGAGGTTAACCCCGAAGCAACTTGAAAAATATCATGGTTTATCCAGAACATCCTCCTTACATCTCGTATGCCCTGGAGCCTTTTTGGAACTTCAATCCTGACGGATTTCTTAGGCGGCACTGTACCACTCATGGATTGTCTTTCGCCGACGCACTAAGGCTTTGCTCTTGGAAGACTTCTTGGCGGCTTGACTAGGAGCAAAAGTCGTGGGCGACTCCGAGTTCGACATGGCGACAGGAGCCGAGATGGGTTCTACAATAGAAATGAGAGGAACAAAAAGAGGGTCAGAAGAGCCAGAGTCAGAGGATTTAGTAGAATTACTAGAAACCAAAACACCAGAAGATTCAGACGAGGTACAGATTACCAAAGGCACGGGAAGTCATAACCTAGATGTTGTGGCATTATCACTACCCTCAAAAGACTCATCGTACTCATACTTACCAACCCCGTACCTTAAAGGCATGGGGGCAACAGATTGTGAAAAAGGAGCCCCTGAGAAGGGAATAGTCTGGGGAACACCAGGAATGAACTCCCCAGAAGCTTCAAATAGAGGTTCTCTGTCAGAACCAGAGGTTGAGGGGTGAGTGGGGATGTGATGCCCACTACCATCATTGATTTAAGGCCTAGAAGGTAAACCAACGAAATCCCCAACTTCCCCAGAAAGAGACTTTTTTGGGGGAAAATTAGTGGGCTCTCAGGAGTTGACATTTCAAGGAAAATAGAGAAGAAATAAACTACACAGAAGTAACAGAAAGGAAACGAGCAAGGAGAAGAAGGGAGTACCTGAGAAAGTTGGAAAAGGTTGGAAAGAAGGAGAGGTTGAAGGCGAAGAAGTGTTTTGAAGCTGAATGAGAGAGTATTTATAAACCGAGAAGTGGAATATGAAACGTGAAGGAGAAGTAACGGCCTAGGGTGCATTTAATGCATGGAGGCCTGATGTGACAGAGTGATGATGGGCGCGGCCCACGAAGGGTCGCGACCAATCTCATAGAGACACATGTCAAAGCAAAAAACTGACGGGATAATCCAAAAGACAACGACTTAGAAGGGTTGCACGTCGCCAGATCATGTCAGTATTAGAAGTCAACGACATGGCTCATGACATACCATAGACTTGGGGGCAACTGTTATGGACGTAGTTCGCAGGAGAGGCACATGCTAGGCCCACGTGGGTGACCCAAGCCGTCGGTACTATGTCGTGATGAACATGACATGGGCACCCGACTTAGAGCTCGAGGAGTTCCACCCCCACGTGGGGTCGGTTAGTAGCCCTATGAGCTCTATAAATACCTGTGACCCATCTTCATTTGGTACGCTTTCACTACTATCTGATTTCTGAGTTCTCTACACTGTGAGACTTTACTGACTTGATCGTCGGAGTGCTTGCAGGTACCCTTCACCGCCAGGTGAGTAGCCAGAGGATTTAAACCACCGCACCAGAGGCTAGATTGGAGGTTATGACTACCATGCCCAAAGCATGACGGATCAAGTATAATCTTATCTTAAGATCAAATCCTAATCATAACCAACTGCTATTCTTATCTAATTATTTAAGATAACGTAATAATTACAACTAACTACTAATGTTATCTTTTACTTAAGATAAAATACTAACTAATTGGCCTCTTTAATTTGTGACTCATTACATCAGCACAGAAGAAATCCTTTCATCTGACTAATTGGCCATGGATCTGCAGTTGTGTTTTTGCATTGTGCGATTGTTTTGGATTTCCTCTAAGGGAGCTGCAACTTCACCGCCATTTCAAGTACGTGCTATCTCTTTCTCTCTCTCCCCCTCTATCTTTAGAAGTTTAATCTTTTGTAAATATGAATCAGTGTTTTGCTGGTGATATTTATTACTACCTATGCATATCAAATCCCCACACTTTGATTTGAGGACAATTCATTGGATCTTGAGATTCATGCACCAACCAGTCTCAGCATCACGAGTCTCTCTCTATTTCAATTAAGTTATTTTCTACCCAGATCGCATATATTATTAGAGATAATTAGAAATAGATTAGAGTTAGTTAGAGTTTATTAGTATATACGGTGGATAGCTATTGTAATAGATACACACTTTCTCTATTTATTACAGTTTCAATTTCAGTTTTCTATTCTCTCTAACTTTTCTCTCATTTTCCTGAGATGCCATGTTTACTAACATGGTATCAGAGCCTTTCCATCCACCTTAAAAATACATTCCGCTGTCCATGTTTTTACCCATTTTCTTTCATTTTCTTTTTCTTTTCCTTTCTGTTCATTTTCCTAAGAAAGTCATTTTCTATTTTCCAAATCTTCCTCCTTTGATCTTATTCCTCCTTCAAAATGATCGATTTGATTTCTCTCCCTTATTTCATTTCTTTGTTTCTTCTTATTCATTGAAGATTTCTTCTGACAATCTTCATGAGAAAATCAAGCAAATATCTCTTTCTCGCTCTTCCAGAATCCTTGCTCTTCATATCTCCGACCGTGTTCATTCAGAGGTTTGGTCTTTTGATTCCGTTTTCTTTATAAATTTGTTTTTCGATTTCTCTCCGATGGTTCGATCTATGATTTGGAAATTCCATGCCCTAACTGATGCGCGATTCTTCTAGAAATGATGAAAGATGTTGCTCTGTTCTTCTTTATCGATTTGGTGATTCTGATCCAGATCCTTGCTTTCTGATTCTGATTTATATTTCAGACATGGTGATATCAGTTCTTGCATCCTAATCGCGTTTGATTTGGCTCACTTTTTGTGCGAAACATTTTTCATCTCGCTGCGGTTCAGTTGCCTCTCTGTTTGAATTTCCTGTGTTGCTCTGGTTAGATTCAAGCATATGTTCTTCTTGACGGATTCGTGTAATTTGGAGTTTCCTGTTATTTTGTTCTTGTGCTCAGAAAGTTTCGGCTTGCCAGATGTTTGATGATTTGCTTTCAGGTTGCTTGATAAACTTGTAGACATGAAATGCACGTCAATTGCTTGTTCATTTGTTTGGATTATGCACTTTGACATTTCCAGCTTTCAGTTTTGTTTGTTCTTGGTGATGTGTATGAATTTTTCATTGGTTTGGATTTTTATTTATGCTCTAGCTGTTATAATTGTACTAGTGGTTTTGCTTCCTGGCTGAAATTCAATCCTCCTTTGCTTGTGACATGGCTTCACGTGTTCTAGGAAGAGATCTTCATGCCTTCGGTGTTTGGATCTGCTGTTCTATTCATGAGTTCAAAATCTGTTTGTGGATAGTCTCTTCGAAATTCAATCCTCCTTTTCTTACTGTTTTTTGGCATCTGCTCATTGTGGTTAAGTGGCTATATGTTGAGCTTCACTTCTGTTTTGAGTGGTTAAGCTTGTTGCTTCTACAAAGTGGTTAAGCTATGTTAATTTTAGCTTTTGCTTGTGTGGTTAAACATTTGATGGTTTTGTTTCTACTAGATATAGTTAAGTGTTAAAGATCATTTCTGTCTAGTGGGGTTAAGCTTTGATGATTTTACAGGCTTGTATGCCTTTGCTTTGCTCATTTTACAGGATTGTATCTCTTTCCTTTTGGCCAATGTATTTTCGGTGCTACAGTTTTTTTCTCTATGTTTTTCACTTAAGTTTCAGCAATTGTACTTGGCATTTCTCATTATATTTTCACTGGTTTGGTTAGTTTTGTAGGCTTATCCCAAGCTGGAAGTGTTAGTAACAACTTCCAACTTGCAAGGGGTATTAGAAATAATTAGAAATAGATTAGAGTTAGTTAGAGTTTATTAGTATATAAGGGGGATAGCTATTGTAATGGACACACACTTTTTTCTATTCTCTCTAACGTTTCTCTCATTTTTCCTGAGATACCATCATTATGCAATAATCGTGTATTTTATAGGCTGATAGCAAACATGTGTATGCAAAATTCTCTGCCAGATCTCCGCCTGGGTGGCCACCACTACTATCGAGGAATCCTGCGCGTGTTGTCTCCTCCTTTTAGTTTCGTGATGTTCTCTCTCTGAGTTTATTTTGTTATAGCTAAAACAACCATTGCAATATATATACTTTGTTTATTCATTTGTTTGTCATGAGCGAGTTGGTGTTGTGAAGAACTGTAGGTTAATACTCCTAATGAGCAAACATGTGCTGGAAGATATAAAAAATTAACATAAAAAATTATGATATAATTAATTAATATATGTATTAATATCATTAAAATACTAGTAAAATTATAAAATATATATTTGAAGTTATTTCAATATTAATATCAATTTATTTTTTTATTTGTAGTAATTATAAATAAGAGGGAAATATATATAATCGCCTCATACTATTAACCGTTTTCAAATAAATATACAACTTATTTTCAATTAAACCTCAAAGGCTTAAATTGTTTTCATGTTGATACATACTGCCTTATGACTCAAATTTTGTGTATCATGATATGCTTGGAGCCATTTGTATGATATTTTATATGTTTTTATTGCATGAACAAAATTATGACAAAATATGATTAATTCAAGACTTATACAAAATTAAATATTTTTATTTTTGAAAAAATAGAAGTTTAAAACTTTCTAAAAATATTTTAAACGGTATGAATTTTAAAATTATTTAAATAAAACTATAGGGTCTGATACTTGAATTAAAAAATTGAATCAAAATTTCTCAAGTGATTTTTGATAATATGTGAGATAAAGTATGTAAGTGAAATTATCTTTCTTTTAATTGAAATAAATAAAATTTAGTACAAATGGATACACAAACATGTTATCTTCTGGATCCAAGAATAATCAACTAGCATCAACATACTTTGAAAGATATTGACATGATACTTGAGAATAGGGTCATATGATCAAGCAAAGAAAGGAATTCAAAAGGGGTAAAACTATATGAAAAACACTTTACATGAGGGCGTGAGAGAAAGTAAGATTGACCCGTGCTTGCTATGAGTGGGCTCAAGGTAAGAATTATAATAGCTTGAAAGCAATAGGAAACATAATAATTTAAGAGTTTTGCCATGAATTCTATAGAGAAATGAAGTATTAAATAAAAGTTTTGCCATCTTTGAGTGTGTTAATACTATGAAATTGGGGTGGGGAGAACCTTAGGAGGGTATAATGGTATTTCAAAGTTATAAAGAGGTTTAGAAATGTAGTAGCCAAAACGTTGAGAAGATAAATAAACAGAAAACAAAAAGAATGTTACGTGATAAAAGCCACACCAACGATTGCAGGTTTTTCCCGGAAGAATGTATAAAAATAGCTAAAATCAACCCCGGTTAATTTTAAACTGAATAATATACAACAAAAAACAATCAATCTGCATAATTCATGCTTATAAAAAAGAAAATCGGAGTGATGGGAATAAAAATATTCAAATGTTGAATAGCACGAAAAAACATAATTGTCGATGGCAACATTAAAAAGTTCTATAACAAGGTAGATAGGTAAACATCAATGTGCTTATCAACAACTGTACAATATGCTTTGAATCAAAATAATGCATGCTTGTCTATAATTTGTTCACTTAAAAGATTCCTTCATCAATGTGAATGCAACTACACCCTTTGATTTTTTTTTCCTCATATATTGTGTCCTAGTTGAGGGAAACATAAAAGACATATTTGTTGGATGGATAACCCTCCAAAAGTAACTTAAAGAAATATCAAATTTGAGTTCTCCAAATTGTCATAAATCTTTCATTTAAAAGAACTTGGTTAGAATAAAGTTAATGAGAAAACAAGTATTTGCCTGCAAATCAAAAGGCAAGTATATGTACCTCTTTGTAGCTTTGACTGCAATACAATATAATCTTGAAGAGTTCATGCCCGTGACTCTTTTGAAATTGTTTAAACATCGCCAATGAACTACAAATTAAAATATTACAAACTGTCATGTCAATGTAATTAAAATTGGAGAAGAGTAAGGCGAGCTGTAATTTTTCACCTGCAAAGTTTTAAATGACCTCAATTAAAGGAAAAGTAAAATCTTTAAACCAACTCCTAGAAAATACAAGAGATAAAGAAATATGGCTAAACAGATCAAAAGAGAAATCTTATGAATTTTGTCACACTGACAATAGGTGATAAGATGCTTAGTTTCATCATCGAGCCAACAATATTCATAAACACAGTAGAACATAACCAATCATGATAGGGAGCCCTCTAAAGTACGAAAAATTTTCTATCTAACATGTTTGCTTCAAGATATTTGATAAGAAACAAATTATTTAAAGAATTGAAAATAAAAAATCATTAATTTAATTACCTCCATATTCATACAGTTTCCATGGAATGTAGAAGGACACTTCTCACGGCCAAATAAGTTTCCCCCATATGCACAAAATGACGACAATCATCATTTTGATTTGACGAATTTTCTTTTGTGTGACGGTTAATGTTTCCTAGCGCTTTCGTACACCTGCTTCATGTCAAGCAACAATCAATAAATCTTGGAAACACACGTCTTTTTAAATTGTTAAATACATCCATATGGTTGTTTGAGATCACTAACAATGTGTTCTTCAAACGTCAACAAAGATAGCTCCTTATGTGAGGTGATTATGTCTGTTGATCTAGCTTCAGTTTGTATGATTCTTCTCCAAAATTGCGCACCAAACAGAACAAAGGGAAAATGAGTTTAAACCCAAAAAAAGAACAAAAAATGCAGAAAGAGATAGAAAATGGAATAATTAATGAAGAGATACCACAATCAATCTAGATTGATTGATAAATCCCATTGAGATTCGCCACAAAGGAGCTAAGCTACATTGATAAGAATCAAAGTTCTCAAAGCTTCACAAGCTATGAACAAAGAGAGAAAATTCTCCCAAATACAATTCAATCTATTTCAATTCTATCAAAAAAGTTTTTTAAGTGTTTTTACAAATAGTATTTATACTTCCTAACACTAATGATCTAAATATAAAGAGACTAAACTAAAAGGACCAAAAATGCAAAAAGTCCTTATACTACAAATACATCAAAAACAGCCCCTACATTAATCATCAATTACAATTAGAAAGCTTCCAACTTGGATAACATCATGTCCTTAGCAAAACTTCTAATTTCCTCTGCTTGGAACTTCACTCATCAAGCACTCCATGATCACATCATCCTCCCCTCCTTAGAAAGAATTCGTCCTCGAATTTAAAGGTACGTGACCTAAAAGAGAGAATCAACAAGAAGTCCACAAGTAAAAACAAACCGCCTGGATCAAACACAAGAATTATCTTCCCAAGCCGTTGCACCAACCAAAAAGGACACCACTTAACACAATAGGGAAAAAACAAATGAACATGAGTATGTATCAAACAATAAAAGATAGTCATGTGTACTATGATTTGAAAACTTCAACACAAAGCAAAATGTGGAAGATCATCACTCACATCACATGCATCAATAAGGTCAAGGTCCCAAGTCCAAAAAGGTTGAACCAGAAGAGATTCATTAGGGACTAAACATGTAGGAACTAGTGCATGTGTAGTACCCACATTCTCAATCAAAGATGGAGCATGTTGTTCCAAAAGACCACAAGTATCTTGGTTCTGTAAAAGGCCAATGTCATGTTGAACACACCAAACCAAAGACACAAAAATAACATGGCCATCAACAATTTGCATAAATACAATCAAATGTCCAAGTTTACCAATCCAAAATCTATTAACAACTACAGATTTGGAACCAAACAACAAATCATTCAAGGTAGGAGAAGTAGAGAAGGTAGAAGTATAGCTTAGAATACCCACCAATGAAGGTAAGGGATCAATTAAGAACAAACCAAATTTATCACCTATACCTTGCATAACCAATGATTTACCTTTCTCTTTCCATGGGTGCACATCTTTACAACCTTTCAAAGAAGTCATGAAACTACTAGGTAATAACTCAATGTTAGCATTTAAACAAGGATATTCATGATGCATCAAATAGGAGGAATGTCTAGCTAACAATATATGTTTAGTTTCATGCTTAGAGACAAGTAAATTGGAATGAGAAATGTTCTCATCCTCTAGGGAATGCTCTCGGCCATGCTTGGCTTTTGAGCTTTTGAAAGAGCCTTTTGAGCTCTTTTTTCCCTCATCATTACCAAAAGGGTTAGTAAAAACCTTATTGGATTTCTTCAACTCAACTTGCTCCCTTTCCCTCTTCTTTTTCATGAGTTGTTGGTCATGACCAACCTCTTTAGGACTTAAGGGAGTTAGAGTATACTTTGAACCTTTAAACTCAAAAACATACTTATTGGTATGCCCATCATGAATTGCACTTCTATCATATTACCAAGGCCTTCCCAACAAGATATGGGTTGCCTCCATGGGCACAACATCACATACAATGCAATCATGATATTTACCTATTTCCAACTCCACCAAAACTTGTTTATCCACAAGCAATTCACCATTATCATTTAGCCATTGAAGTTTATATGGTTTGGGGTGGGGGGTATTAGGAAAATTGAATTTAAAAACCAATCTAGTTCTAGCTACATTAACACAAGATCTACTATCAATGATTAGAGAACATGTAGCATTCCTTACCAAACACCTTGTGTGGAATATATTTTCTCTTTGGGATGAATCATCATCCTTTGGATGACTACCCAAAAGTATTATTACCACAAGTAGATCTCCTTCATTTGGTTACAATTCTTCATCACTACTAGAAGCTTCACAAGAAGAAGAAGAGTTAGAAGAAGATGTAACATTGGAAGAACTAGAAGTAGAATGATAAACATCATCCACACAAATCATGGTCTTTTTTTTATGGGCATTGAGAGGCTATGTGACTTATACCCAAGCATTTAAAGCACTTATTGCACTTGATTTTTCATGATTTTCTTCCTTCCCATGGACAACTTCCGTAGACCTTGAAGTTGAGGGTTTATGTGATGAATAACCCTTATGGCCGTGGCCATTATCATGGTCTTTGTGACTCTTTTTCCAATCTTTTTTGGAGTCACTTTTCTCATCTTTTTCAAAACCTTTTTTGTAATCTTTTCTAGAGTCATATTTTGAAGAATACTTTTCATAAGAACTAGAATGAGACTTTGAATATTTAGAAGAGTAATATGAGTCTATATCTTGCCTCAAGAGTTGAGATTCAACTCTTTGGTTTTGATGCAATAATGCTTCCATGCATGATCATGTAACTCAACAATGTCTCTAATTCTAGGATGCAAACCATCTAAAAATCTAGCCACGGTAGTCTCTTAATGCTCTTGGATATTAGCTCTAGTGAGAGCTATCCACATCTATCTATAATATGCCTCAACACTTTTAGTTCCTTGAGAGATATTTTGGAGTTTCCTATGCAACTCCTTGACATAATGAGGGGGGAACCCATCTAATCCTAAACCTAGCCTTAAGTTCTTCCCAACTATGAAGGGGATGCCAAGGCAAAATGGTTTTCTTATGATTGTCCCACCACAACAAGGCATAATTTGTCAAGTAAACCGTTGCCAAAGCAATTCTTCTTTCATCATTAAACCTTTGAGACTCAAAGATTTGATCAAGTCTCATTCCACTCTAGGTACTTTTCCGAATTTACATTTCCATCAAATGTGGGAATCTCCAACTTTACACCAAGATACCTATTTTCAAGTCTATGATCACCAAAACGAGGTATCTCATCAAGCATATTTCCATGTATATTTCTAGCATTTGGCTGAGGGCCATCATGCCTATTATCACCATACAAATCATCATGCAAATGTCTATAATGTCTATTCCTAGGATGCCTAGGTAACTCATGTGGTTCATCATCACTATCACTACACACTTCATACATGTTATGATGTTTACTATGTGCCCCATGTGAAGTACTTCCTCTATGTTGCTTAGAAACATAATTATCAACTCTAGGATCATGAGTATCATAAGCATTAAGGAATGGAGATGGTATACCTTCACATACCTTAGGAGAAGAATGCATTTTCTCCTTACCATGCTTGCGGCTCTTATTTTCTTCTGTGGACTCTTTAATGTTGTCCAACTCATCATACACTCCCTCAAGTTCTTTAGTCACAATTTTCTTTAAATGGGAGGTCAATTGTTCAAGAAGCAACTTGTTACCGCCCAAAGATGAAGATTCATTTGGGTCCTCCATAGAATCACATACTAAAAGAAATAGACAAGTGTCTAAAAAGGAAAAAATCTATGCAAGCCAAGTGGCTCAAACTAAACCAAAAATAAAAAAAAATTTACAACAAATCAAAAATGAAAAATAAGACCTAATCTAAGGACCTCACAAGCACACAAATCTCACAAGTGTTTCACTCAAAGTCACTCGTTTTGCACTCTTTTTAAGGTTTTTTTCATTAATGAAAATCTCTCTTGCCTTTTACCACTCTTTTCTCTTGAGAGTACATAGCAAACAAAGCTTCAAAAGAACACAAAACTTAGTCTAATGAGAGTAGCTTGATGGTTCCAAAGTGGAAAAACTCCTCAAGATTTATTAAAAATCTATGCAAGATGTGACAAAGGAGTACAAAAAAGAGATACTCTAAGACACAACAAAGATGTCGCAAAAGACAAACAACAAAAAGCTAACTCAATGAAGAAAGGCTACACAAAATGGAATACACAACGAGACAAAGGGACTAGAATGGAGAAACACTAGGAAAACCCACAAGTTCAAAAAAATTAGCCTTCTTTCTTTCAAATAAAGTTAAATATTATAAAAAAAGATGCATACTCAATGTCACAAGTGCAAATATCTTTGTCACTTGATTCTAAGACACTAGTCTCTAGAGCCCAAATTCTTGGCACTTTAGGAACTAAGTCTTGCATTAAGCAGAGTATTTTGGCAATCATAAGCACTTCCATCCATCCCTAGACTAGAAGATTTTATGAGAGTTTTTCTCTAAATCCATTTATAAACCAGCTTCTCAACTGGGCAAATAAACTAACACATGGAAAATGTGATCAAGCTTAAGCCAAGAAAAGAAGAACAGAAGAAGATCTCCAATTCATATATAATATAATAACTAGTGATTGAAAGAAATAAGAGACGAAGTAATTACATTCAATCCCGGCGGAAAGCTTAGCCTAGCAAGGCCATGAACTTCAAGAACTAAACCTAAGAGTATGAGAACTCTGACTAAAGCACTATACTTGGTAGTTTATTTCTTTACAATACAATATATCTCCTAACTTCTAAAGACTTGTATTTATAGGTGTTTTGGGCAGGGGTTTGGCACTCGAGCGCCCTCCTGGCGCTTGAGCACTGCCTTTACACGTGCAGGTAAATGAGGTTAAATGCCTGGTTAATAGTCTGGCGCTCGAGCGCCCTCCTGGCGCTTGAGCGCTAGGCTCATAACTCTGGCAGAAGGGATCCTATGTTCCTCAGCTTCCAGCGCTCGAGCCTTGGTATGGCGCTCGAGCGCTGGCCTCTTATATGCTCCAGCATCTTGACTTTCTTATATTTGCTTCCAAAACACCTGAAAATACATTTCTAAAGTTAGAAATTTTATTATTACTACCTATTTACTCTTAAACTCACAAAGTATGGAATAGAGATGAAATTTTACATAGAAACATTTATTTCTTGAGAAGATAAGTGCAAATCCTTTATTATATAAACACACTAATTTGCACTTATCAAACTCTCCCCAACCTAAGACTTTGCATGTCCTAAAGCAATGTATCCCTAAAACAAAGAAAACAACAAAAGAAACATGGCAAGTATGGGTTAAAGCAAATGTGTCAAGCTTCAATCTTCATGATATGCATGGAAAGAGTTAAGAAAGACTTATGATCACCTAATTTACAGAAGCAACGGACCAATTTATGACTTAAGTGCAGAGGAAATTGTAATCAACCATTAACAAAGGTTCACTCTCAAACCTTACATGGTGTCAATTTCGCTCATTCCTCAATGTCACTTAACTTGAATTTTGTTTTTCATTTGCCATCAAACCATTTCACAAAATCGAACAATAAATCAAGAGGTCTTTCCAAAAGGTTGTAATGAGCCTGGGCTACAAAAAATCTTTGTTTTAAAAGGTTATGCAAAACGAGTTGGAGAAGATATTTTCATATACTTACAAGTTCCCCCCCCCCCGAACCTATTCTACAAAAGATGCTCACCTCATACTTCCTTTCAAGTGTTTCTCTTTCTTATTTTCCAAGGCACCTTCCCATTTCTTTATTTATTTACTTTTTCTTTTCGTTTCTTTTCCTTTTTCACATATATACACAAGGCTGCCCAAGGACTTATACTCATACCAGAAACACTTGATTTATCTTCTTAAGCCAACATAATCATACATCATTTGAATACCCATTATTCCCCCTAAACATAAATATTTTTCTCCAACTCAAAGGTAAGGATAAAACATTCACATAGGAGTCTTAGGGTTTAAGAAAGAATTCATGGCTCAAAGTGGGTACCAACAAAAGATGTAATTTCACAGGCAAGTTTTTTGGCTCAAACTCAATCAAGAAACTATGCCTCTATCATTTTTATGTCTCAATTGATCATGACAATTACAAAATCAAACAAAATTCATTCAAGTTAACAAAGAGGACTCTCATACATTTTTGTGAGATTCACTCAACATACAAGGCTAAAAAGGCTTTAACCTTGAAAATAATTTTTCACAACTCCCAATGCACAAAAATCATCTCATGATCGGTTAACTTTCAAATCATTATTTTTCACGATTCCTCTTTTTCCAAACCATGCAATATCATAAAAATTTTCATTTTTCACACAACAACAACCAACACTTGCCACTGAAACAACTCTACAATTTTATTTAATATATATATATATATTCAATTTTTTTTTCATCAAAAGAAATAAAAACTACAATATTTTTATTATAAAAAGAAAAATAAAAACAACAAGAAAAATAAAACAAGTTCAATCAAGAGATACCAACGGAAACCAACAGAAACTTTCATATCAAATCAATGGGTCATCTTCCTCCAAATAATCGTTGATGTCGATGTCCCCATCTCCACCAGACCCATTATCTTCCCCGCTACAACCACTACCTTCATCGCCCTCTCCAGCTGCCTCCCCCGGTGGAATTGGCTGGTCCCCGAGCCAATCCATATGAGTAGCAAAAGCCTCCGGGGGCTGGAACAATGTTTGGCCCGGCATAGACTGCTGAGCCATCGAATAGTAGGAGAGGTGAAGCCTAGTCAACCCCCGATGTAGGGCAGCAAATTGCTTGTCATGGTGATCAAGCCTAGTGCTAATACGGCCCCCCAAATCCTCCATTGTTCTCGGGGGAACTTGCGGTGGTGGTGCAGGTGGTGCATTCGGATCCCTATCCGCACAGTGGTTTCGGAAATAGTTCTTGTCAATGGGCTCCCTAATATTCTGGCTACGAACAACTGGAACCCCCGCATCTTCACATAGGCTAGTGATGAGAGACGGGAACGCCAAGCTCTGTTTCATGCCACCCTTTTGCACATTGGCCCAAATCATGTCAGAAATAATCTGAGCGGGATCAACCATGATGCCGGGAGTCTTGATACAACCTAAGAGATGGCATTCTTCAAGTGGGAGATCAGAGGGATGGGATTTCGGCTGGAGGTTGGCGAGAATAAATGTCATCCACAGCTTGGAGACCACAGTCATGTTGCACTGGAGAACCTTGTGAGGAGCTTTGTTCCTAGTCGTCTCCACAATCCTCCGGTCCTCGTAGCATATCCTCTCTAATGTTGTTTGGAGGTCTAAATCCCCTTGATTCCTCATTATTGTGAAGTCGTCAACCACCCCTTCACTTCTCTCATATGACAAGATAGGTGAAATGACTCCTCTGCCGATCTTCTCATTTATCCAATCAGCATCATACGGTACCCAAATACCGCGGACAACGCACACCTTCTCACGGGTCTTGGTGTCTTTACCCCCAAAGGCATTCGCATAGAACTCCTTGACAATCTCCGGGTCGAACTTCTCCGGGAGTGATGCAATAGACCACTAGTTTCGGAGAGTGAGCATGCCGGTAAACTCCTGACATTCTCCATCCCAAAGTTCAACTCTTCGCTCCACAATGAAGTTCCAGTCATCAATGACCCGGAACCGTTCAGCCTCTCCCGGTCAATGAACCGTTAGGGGTGGTCAGAACCACCGCCTTGGGATGAGGAGCCTTCTCTTCTCCTTTGGGGGCCTTCCTTCCTTTTTTTAGAAGCACGATCGGTCTCATGGGTGGGTGCCTTTCCTCAGTTTCTGTACATGATTGAAGGAAATTCCAAAATTAGTAACTAAACAACAAAATCATCATCATCATCGTAGATAAGCATACAATGTACATTTGGGTTTTAAAACAAAAAGGGACTATTTTCACTGAGAATCCTTATTGTAACTTAAAACCATGATAACTCCAAACTCACATTGATCACTGTAGAACAAATGTAATTTCAGAATTGTAACTTTTCCCTAACATGTTAATAATCAATGAAAACAGTCCACAATATCAGAATACTTTCAAAAGACAACCCAAATATCCATTGATTCAACACCTAAAAATGCTAATTTTCATGTTACCACTTTTCCCAAATCAGAAAATTCATCATTTTTGAAGAAGAATAAGCATGAAACCAAACAGAAAATAAGAGCATTACCTAAACATGATGAATGATGACAAAATCAGCAAAAGAAACTTGAAGGATTGATGAGGTTGAAGAAATTTCGTATGAGAAAATGATGTTTTTGTGCGTAATTGCGGAGAGAATGAGAGATTGGGTGAAAAGAAGCTGATACTACGCTATTTTTAAAGCCAACGTGTGACTGGCGCTCGAGCGCTGGTGCATTGAATAGCAGATCAACCGTTACGCTTTTCTGGCGTTGGAGTGCCACAGCTGGCGCTCGAGTGCCAACTCAAAATATAAGGCAGTGAAGAATGGCTTTTCAGTTGTCTCTGGCGCTTGAGCGCTGATATTGGCGCTCGAGCGCCAACATCTGACTCAAAATTTTTGAAAATAGCGCCAATTAAATAACCCTGGAGCTTGAGCGCCAGATCCAAAAACTAGACAGTAAAGAAGCCTTCTTCAAGTGCTCAAATTTTCAACTTTCTCACAAAAAATTCTTTCAAAACTCATCAAATTTATTTATTCTATTTACAAAAAACACAAAAACAAACACACAAAATTGGGTTGCCTCCCAATCAGCGCTTGTTTAACGTCATTAGCTCGACGCCTGTAGGATGATTATGCTTCCTTTAAACCCATATTGGGTCTTCAATCTCCACAGATCCATAAGGCCTTACTTCTTTAACCCTAAAGGGTTCGGACCACTTGGACTTTAATTTTCCCGGGAATAATTTCACTCTAGAATTAAATACCAAAACATATTGCCCAGGACTGAAAGTCTTTTTGACCAATTTTTTTATCATGATACAACTTCATTCTTTATCTATATATCCTTGAAGACTCATAAGCCTGGAGTCACAATTCTTCAAATTCATGAAATTTTACCTTTCATTTTTCTCCAGCAGTTGTTTGATCAAAGCTAAAATACTTTAAAGCCCAATATGCCTTATGTTCTAATTCGACCGGTAAGTGGCAAGACTTCCCATAGACTAACTGAAAAGGAGTTAATCCTATGGGAGCTTTATAAGCTATCCGGTACGCCTATAAAGAATCATCTAATTTGATGCCCCAATCTTTTCTTGAAACACAAACGGTCTTTTCCAGAATTCGCTTAATTTCTCGATTCGAGACTTCAGCTTGACCATTAGTTTGGGGGTGGAAAGGACTAGCGATTTTATGTCTCACCCCATAATGTTCCAAGACTTTTTTTAATTGGGAGTTGCAAAAGTGCGAACCCCCATCACTAATGAGTACTCTCGGGGAACCAAATCTTGAAAATATGTTCTTTTTCAAGAATGTCACTGCCGTCTTTGCATCAGCTCTTGCACAGGGAATTGCTTCTACCCATTTTGAAACATAGTCTACTCCCACCAATATATATTCATTGGTAAAAGAGGGTGGAAATGGCCCAACAAAATCAATTCCCCATAAGTCAAATACTTCTACCTCTTGCATAACTATCAGAGGCATCTCATTTCTCCTTGTCACTCCTCTGGTTCTCTGGCACCTATCACACTGCTTCACATAGATGTGAGCATCTTTGAAGATTGTTGGCCAATAGAAATCGGATTGCAATACTTTGACTGCAGTGCGTTCACCGTTAAAATGCCCCCCATAAGGTGAATTGTGACAATGCCACAATATGCTTTTAGATTCTTCACAGGAAACACACCGTCTCAGAAGACCATCTCCTCCAATTTTAAATAAGTATGGATCATCCCAAACGAAGTAAGAAGAGTCTTTTAAGAACTTCTTTTTTTGTTGCCAAGAAAACCCATCCAGAACAATTCATGCTGCTTTAAAATTCACCATATCCGCAAACCATGGCCTTTCTTGAATTAGCGGCAAACGTTCATTTGGGAATTCCTCGACAATTTCTTCTTCTTCGCTAGTCCCCTCTGTGTTATTAAGTCAGGAAAGATGATCAGCCACAAAATTTTCACATCCTTTCTTATCCTTGATGACTAGATTGAATTCCTGCAGCAATAGAATCCAACGAAGCAATCTTGGCTTCGACTCTTTCTTAGTCACCAAGTATTTTATGGCTGCATGGTCAGTATAGACAATCACTCTGGACCCTATAAGATAAGACCAAAATCTTTCCAATCCATATACAATCGCTAGTAATTCTTCTATAGTTGAATAGTTCACCTGTGCATCATTAAGTACCTTACTAACGTAATGTATTGGGTGAAAATTTTTTTCTTTTCTTTGGCTTAATACGGCACCAACAGCATAGTCACTCGCATCACAGTTAAACTCAAAGTCCAATGACTAATTTGGACCAACTATGATTGGGGCCATAATCAGTTTTTCCTTAAGTCTCTCAAATGCCTCCAAGCACTTAGCATCGAAATTGAAATTTACATCTTTAACCAAAAGATTACTAAGTGGCTTGGCAATCTTGGAGAAGTCTTTTATAAGTCTCTGGTAAAAACCAGCATGTCCTAAAAAACTCCTTATTCCTTTAACATTCACGGGTGGTGGAAGTTTTTCAATGACTTCCACTTTTGCTTTGTCAACCTCAATCCCTCTAGACGAGATCTTATGACCAAGCACCACCCCTTCCTCAACCATGAAATGACATTTCTCCCAATTAAGCACTAAATTTGTTTGAACACATCTTCCTAGCACAATATTCAGTTTGTTCAAACATTCTTCAAAACTTTTCCCCAAGAAAGAAAAGTCATCCATGAAAACCTCGATACGTTTCTCAACCAAATCTGAAAAAATGGCGAGCATGCATCTTTGAAAGGTTGCAGGCGCATTACACAGTCCAAACGGCATACGCTTATAAGCAAAAACTCCAAATGGACAAGTGAAAGCTGTCTTTTCTTGATCTTCTGGGTTTACCAAAATTTGGTTGTACCCAGAATATCCATCCAAGCAACAGTAATATACCAAGCCAGCCAGTCTCTTAAGCATTTGGTCCATAAAAGTCAAAGGAAAATGATCTTTCCTGGTGGCTTGATTTAATTTTCTATAATCAATGCACATTCGCCACACCGTCACTGTCCTTGTAGGGATTAATTCATTTTTTTCATTTGCAATGACCGTCATCCCACCTTTCTTCGGGACCACTTGCACTGGACTTACCCATTCGCTATCGGAGATGGGATAAATCATACCGGCTTCAAGTAACTTAAGGACTTATTTCCTCACTACCTCTTTCATCGTTGGGTTTATTCGCCTTTGAGCCTAGGCCACATGTTTAAAATCCTCTTCCATATGTATTTTGTGCATACAGAAAGAAGGACTTATGCCTTTGAGATCTGTCAATGCCCATCCTATCGCCCCTTCATTGGCTCTCAAAACCTCCAAGAGTTGTGCCTCTTGCTCAGAAGATAGTGAACTGTTAATGATAACTGGCTTGCCTCCCCCTTCATCTAAAAATGAATATTTTAGATGAGACGGCAACACTTTCAATTCCAACTTATTTTTTTCTGACTTTTCCTCCTTGGGTAAGTCTTCCGGGACAAATGTTTTCATGGGGTCCTCTTTCAGAGTCTTTAGATCCCTCAAAATTTTTTCAATTTCGACTTCCTCCAAGTCATATAACTTTGCATGAGACTGCATTAAGGCTTTTTCTAAAGGGCTAGCACTGTACATTTCTTGCTTCCCTAATAGAAATGCCTCCTCCATGACATCCACCCTAAAGACTGACTGTTTTTTCTTTGGGTGTTTCATGGCGTCCAACACATCAAATTTTACCTCATCATCCTCAACTCGTACCTTGAGTTGACCATTATCCACATCAATGATGACTCTTGCCATTTTCATGAATGGTCCCCCTAAAATTAAAGGCACCTCCAAATCTTCCTCTATATCCATGATGACAAAGTCAACCGGAAAGACAAATTTATCAACCTTTATTAGAACATCCTCCGCTACACCATAAGGGAATTTTAATGACATATCCGCCAGTTGGAGGGTCATTCTAGTGGGTTTCACTTCTAGATCACCAATTTTTTTAACATGGATAACGGCATGAGGTTTATGCTTGCACCAAGATCCAGTAATGCCTTCCCTACGGGAAGGGCACCAATAGTAACAGGGATAGTAAAACTACCCGGATCTTTGGTCTTGTGAGGCAAGGATTTTTGAATTATGGCACTACACGCGGCTTCTAGTTCCACAGTTTCATCTTTGAACTTTCTCTTTTTCGTTAACAAGTCATTCATGAACTTGGCATATGTGGGCATTTCCTCCATAGCTTCCATAAAGGGTACATTTGTTTGAAGCCATTTGAAAATGTCTAGAAACCTAGCATATTGTCTTTCCTTTGTTTTCTTTGATGGATGAACATGATAAGGAACCTCCTTCACCTGAGGTACTCCATCCATCTTTTGCTTGTCCTCACCCTTCTTTTTGATTTTTTATTTTTTTCTTTTTCAATATTTACATTATTTTTCTCCTCACTTCAACTTTCCTTCTTTACTTCCTCTATAGCTACCTTTTCAATACTTCCTTCCACCTCCTCGGGTTCATTCAAATGATCCCCTTTTCCTTTACCAATCTCCTTACCACTCCTTGTAACAATGGACTTGCATTGTTCTTTAGGGTTCGTGGTGGTATTAGCAGAGAAAGGAGTAGTGGTAAGCTCTGCTAGTTGCTTAGAGATTTGACCAACCTGCGTCTCAAGATTCCGGATAGACGCCTCGGTGTTTTTCTGGAAAGCCTCATTATTTTGGTGATTAGCCAATGAAACTTGGATAAATTTATCCAAGGTGTCTTCCAATTTAATGGTCCTCTCTACTAATGGAACAAGTGGTGGCCTGTTAGATGAATTCATTGAATTTTTCCAGTTCATTTGACTCTATCCTTGAGGATTCTTCCACCCTTGCATTCCAGCATTGGAAACATTAGATTTAAAGGGTGAAGAAAAGAAATTTCCTCTTGATTGATTATTTACAAAATTCAACTCCTCATCTTTTTGGCTAGAGGCATGCGGACATTGAGTGTATGAATGAGCTTCACCACACAATTCACATCCTCCTATTTGAGCTTGTTGATTCACTACTTGAACTTGTTGCGGCTTTGGCACCAATTGAGTAATAGCTTGACTCAAGAGCTCAATTTGCTGAGTCATAAGCTTATTCTGTGCCAAAATAGCATCAGAAGAATTTAATTCAAGGACACCCTTGGGCTTTGAGACTTGGCTTCTGGGCTGATGCCCAACTCTATCACTTGTTGCCATAGAAGTGATAATTTCCATTGCAGTAGCTACATCAATGGTTTTCAGTGACTGTCCAGCAGATGCGGTAAGATGGATTGTCCATTGATGGTTCAATCCTGCACAAAATATATTCAGCTTTGCAAAATAGGTCAACCCATGATTCGGGCATTTTCGCAACAACCTTTGGTACCTTTCCTAAGCATCTTGGCTTAATCTCCATTTGTTGAGCAATGGGGGACAAGACAATAGCGAACCGATTCCTTGGACCTTGAGGAATCACATAGTCACCAAGGACTACAACCCTCGCCGGATTAGGAACTTCCGCATCCATATTAAAAGTAGCAGAATGTGAAGTATGAACAGAAAACTTTGAGGAACTTTCTCGCTCTTTTTGTTCAGGGTATTTTATTGCAAACTTTCATCTAGCAAATGCCTCGATTTCGTCAATATACACTAACTTTTCTCTTTGGCTTTTGCTGCAAGTAAGCATACAACAATACTGGAACAATAGTGAGAGTTAGGTTACAAATATACAAATACTTACAAAAAGAATGACTATTAATAGTTTTTACAAGTCAACTCAAAACTTAAAAGAAATAAACAACCGTGCTCCCCAGCAACGGCGCCAGAAATTGCTTAACCTTTTAATAGAGTGGGAAAGGATTAACTTGTTTCAGTATAGTGACTATACGTGTATCGTCCTCAGGGAGCCCTTGACCTTATCCGATTAAGATTTAAGTTGACAGAATGTTCAAAAACATACTAAGTTGTGAATGAAAAATAAAATAAACGCTTGATAAAAAAGATAAATAAATAAGATAACTATTCATCTGGGATTAAGTTTCATTACTTAACCTTGTTTCTTTCAAATAAAGTTAAATATTATAAGAAAAGATGCATACTCAATGTCACAAGTGCAAATATCTTTGTCACTTGATTCTAAGACACTAGTCTCTAGAGCCCAATCTCTTGGTACTTTAGGAACTAAGTCTTGCATTAAGCAGAGTATTTTGGCAATCATAAGCACTTCCATCCTATGTTCCTAAGCTTCCAACGCTCGAGCCTTGGTATGGCGCTCGAGCGCCAGAACGCTGGCCTCTTATATGCTCCAGCATCTTGACTTTCTTATTTTTGCTTCCAAAACACCTGAAAATACAATACTAAAGTTAGAAAATTTATTATTACTACCTATTTACTGTTAAACTTAGAAAGTAAGGAATAGAGGTGAAATTTTGCAAAGAAACATGTTATTTCTTGACAAGATAAGTGCAAATCCTTTATTATATAAACATACTAATTTGCACTTATCACTTTTCAATTTTATCCAGAAAAAACTCCAGAATTTCTTTCAGCACCACCAATAGGGCCTCACCAAAAACCGCCCAAAAATGAGCCAAAAAATGGATTTTTGGTACCAGAAAATGTTTTTGATATTTACACCACACAGTTTTTTTAATCAGTCACTTTTATTTTTGATTCAGCGAATGCTTCTTCTTTTTTTTTTTTGATTAATTCTCTGTTTTCTTTTTCACGTCCCACTTTTTTTTATTTATTTTGTGACATCAACTATATATATATATATTTTTTTTTGGATGATTTAACCAAAATGATATTCACAATCAAAGCATCATACTAATCACAATGTAAGAATGCGATTTAGAACTATCAATTTGTGCTAAAAATTTCACACCAAGTAAGTATATCTAACAAGAATTTATAGTAGGGAACAACAACCAACATGTTAACATTGAATTTTTCATGGACCTAATGAAAAATTTTGAAGAAAAAATGAAAGAAGGTAGACTCTGAACTAAGAATTACACTTAGGAAAATATTCACAAACACATGGAATCACTCAATTTTTTTGATTTGAGTATTTTACCAAACACCTACAATGCTATCCTAATTTCAGCAATGTGCATCAATTTTTCACTAATCCAATGATCAAACTTGAAGTATATGAATGATTATAGCATGTATCAATTATCTAGAACGAGGAATCAACACAAATTAGAACAGAGCAGTATAGGAAAAACTGCAGAATTTGCTTAGCAGAACAGCTTCACGCACAGGTGCAGAACACGCAAGAAATTCATGAACTAGCAGCAGAATTTGTGATGCGATGAAGGATTTAATTCGGATCAACAGTAGAATCACACTAATCAATTGCAAATTGCAGAAACACAACACAATTGCAGAACCAGTGAATTATGCAGAACAGGATCACGATTTATGCAGAATTCAGCACAGACAAAACAACGATTATGTTGAAACAAAACAGGAAATCGGCTTCAATTTGGTACAAACAGCAAGAAAAATCGATCAAACAATCCTCAAACTGTGAGGTTTTGTTGTGGAATTGAATTGAAACAGAAGTGACCGATTATTTCGCAGCAAATTCATCAAGCAATCATCAAGATCAAGAATTATGCAGAACAGAAACCAGCAAAATCGGGATTCAAAAACTGATCCAAACAGCTATGAAATTGATCGATTTTGTTATGGACCTAACCCGCACGAGAGGCACGTGCATGTCCCACGTGGGTGGCTCAAGCCACCGGGACCATGTCGTGGCCCCCACGACATGGAGCTTGAGGAGCACCACCCCACGTGGAGTCAGTTATAGATCCGTACTTACTGCCGCAATTCACGGAAGTACGACAGTGACAGGTTTGACTTTAGTAGCGTTATTAGCTCTATAAATACGTGATTCATCTTCATTTGGTATGTATTCATTAGACTCTCATTCTATGACACTTAGCTGACTTGACCGTCGGAGTGCTTGCAGGTACCCCTTACCACCAGGTGAGTGGCCGGAGGATTCAAACCACCGCACCGGAGGCCAGATTGGAGGTCATGTCCGCCATGCTCAAAGCATGACAGATCATTGGCGCCGTCTGTGGGAAAATGAACTGTTCTTCTTCGATTAATCCATCTTATATCTCCTCCTTTTTTCTAGTTTTTTCTGGTGTTTACAGGAAGAAGACTATTGGAATCAACTTTACCTTTTCCTTCTGATACATTCATATCAACCGGTTATCTAGGTGAATTCCGGACAATTAATCGGTGGAAAAGGAATTTCTAACCGATTAAACGGTGAAATATGATTTTCCACCGATAAGCTGGATGGATAACAATCTTTTTTCATGTTTATGTTACAATTACAATTTAATTCTTGCATATTCGCACAATTCCACCGATTATCTTCTTGTGTTCTGTTTCGCTAATGTTGTTGCATAAACGTATAGCAAGAGAACTCCTTATACTTGTAGTAAGGCAGGGAATATTTTGCGCTAACTGAAAATTCAATTATAGCGAGATGGTGAACACAAGGAGAAAGAATTAGGCCGCTAAAGGAACATCTGCTCATGCTGGAGGTATCCCGGGAGAACAACCCTATGTGAATGGGCCTTTTCCACAGCAGTAGGGAGAAGCCAAGGCTGCTGGTCCGGCGATCTCGGAACAGAGAATGACGACTATTGAGGACGGCATGCACGACCTCAAGTAAATGATACAAAAACAAGCCGAAGAGATTGAAAGGATGAACAAAGAGCGTGAAGCCTGGAAGAAACAACAAGTTGAATTCCAAGCAATCTTAGTCAATCTCGGTATGGGGCAGCAACCTCCTCAGCGACATGAGAATCTTCAGGAGGGACAGAATCCCCAAGTGGAGAAGCAAGTTTCCATGCTGGGACCGCAGATCCCGCAATCTCAACCCGTCCACATTCCGCCTCGTTTCCCCGACATGGACCAGGGGGAACGAGTGGCCGAGAATGACGTAGGAATCGATGGATGTCATAATCCTTTCATCCCAGCAATCATGAATTTAGACATGCCGGCAAACTTTAAGTTTGCTGTGCAAATTGATCCATATGACGGAACAACCAACCCCCAAGACCACATTGAGATCTTCCAACAAACCATAGTCTTTCAGGGGGCTAAAGAACCCGTGATATGCTGGGCTTTTCCCCTGACCTTGAAGGCTGCAGCTTGCAGATGGTTCTCGTTGTTGCCAGCAGGGTCCGTCACGGGATGGAAAACATTGAAGGACAAATTTATTTCCAACTTCACGAGCAGTAAACAACAGTTCAAGATGGAACATCATCTTGAAAGAATAAAACAAAACTCAGATGAACCACTGAGGGACTTTATCATCCGCTTCAACACGGAATCCCTGGAGGTACGTGATTTTGCCCCTAACCTGATGTTATATTTTATCAGGCAGGCGTTGAAGCCGGGTGGTTTTGCTAAAGACTTGGCTAGAGAAAAGCCCAAGACTATGGAAGAATTGAAGCGGCAGGATGAAAATTGGATGCAAATTGAAGAATGGGTCCAGAATAACAAAGCAGACAACCAAGCTGCCAGGCAAGAGAAGGATAAGAAAGAAAAACAAAAAGCTACTTATGGAGGAAGGCCCAGAGAGAGTGAAAGAACATATGAACGAAGTGGGAGGCCACCCAGAGGAGCCTATTCAAACTACGCGCCCCTGACCATGCCGTCCTCAAGGGTGTATAAAGAAATTATGTATTCAGAGCTGAAGGATAGACCTCCACTAATGAGGTCGCAATCGAAGAACAAGGACAAATTCTGTCTATATCACAAAGACCACGGACACTACACCAATGAATGCATCCATCTCAAGGACGCTATTGAGAAGTTAATACGACAAGGGAAGCCGAAACAATTTGTCCAGAAGAGTGATGAAGGGACATCTCGGGGAAGGAGCCCGTCACCTTCCGGAAGGCGTGGCTCCGGCCCAAGGAACAGGGATTCTGGGCGAGATGAAAGACGAAGGTTGCGGTCTCGAAGTCCCCAGCGACATGACAACACGGCTTCGAAAGGTGTGATTAATATAATTGGAGGGGGTTTAGATCATGTGTAACCCCCTGAGTCGTCCAGAAAGAGATCCCGCGATGAACGAGACCATTGCATGACTATCAAGACCATGAGAAGAATGACGTTGGCATTCTTGGAGGATGACTTGCCTATGGATGGGACAGGGTCTAATGCCCACTAGTCATTACAGCCAGAATGGCGGGATATTAGGTGAAAAGGCTGTTCGTGGACCAGGGGAGTTCAGCCGACATCATGTTCTGGGATCTCTTCTAGAAGTTGGGCCTGACTGAGAAAGATTTGATCCCTCACAAAGGGAACTTGATAGGCTTTACAAGGGACACTATCTCCCCTAAAAGCTATATAAAGACGAAAGTAACTTTCTTTCGCCGAGGCGGTGGCAGGTCGGTAGAAGTAAAATTCCTTGTCGTGGATTGCCCATCAGCTTATAACGCATTTCTGGGGAGGCCGACCTTAAATGCTCTGGGGGCCGTAGTCTCGACCTTACATGTGGCGATGAAGTTCCCTATGACAGTAACGACATCGTCACTGCTCGGGGAAAGGGCCTTGAGGCGCAGCTTTATTATTTGGAGAGCCTCAAAATAACCAAAACCATCTCAGCACGGGAAAAAGAAGAAGAGAAAGAAGTGACGTAAAGAAAGAAGCTAAGGGAAAGAAAAAGTTTGTTAGGGGAGATGCCACGGTGATGATGACGGACTTAGATCCAAGAGGAGAACTACAACATGAGCGACCTGAACCCGAAGGCGACTCAATAAAAGTACAAGTCAGAAACAAGCTCGAACATGTAGTTAAGGTAGGATAATAAAGATATTTTTGCATAGGTTGCCTCGGATATCCGAGGGTAAATCCCAAGTTCTGCTGCCACCGACTTTCAATAAGGGAAGGAGCGAGGCCGGTAGCCCAGAAAAAGAGGACGATGGGTCAGGAGAGGACAACAGCCATAGAGAAGTAAGTCAACGAGTTGTTAGATGCGGGATTCATCCGCGAGGTACAATACTCTGATTGGCTGTCTAATGTCGTAATGGTCAAGAAAGAGAATGGAAAATGGAGAATGTGCACAGACTACACAAACTTGAACAAAGCCTGCCCAAAGGATCCCTTCCCACTACCCTGCATGGATAAATTGGTAGATAACTCGACGGGTTATAAATACCTTTAATTTTTAGACACTTACTCCGGATATAACCAAATACCCATGGCCCTCGAAGATCAGGAAAAAACTGCGTTTATTACTGATCTCGGGGTATTTTGTTACAATGTGATGTCGTTTGGTTTGAAGAATGCAGGGGCGACATACCAGAGGATGATGGATAAAGTCTTTGCCGAAATGAGAGGCAGAGAAGTAGAGGTATATATTGACGACATGATGGTCAAAACCAAAGATGATGAGGATCCATCTAAGGACTTGGAATCTGTTTTCCAACGTCTACGACAGTACAACTTGCGACTTAATCCTTTAAAATGCACGTTTGGCATGGAAACAGGAAAATTTCTGGGATTTATGCTTACAAGCCGTGGTATTGAGGCGAATCCAGACAAATGTCGGGCGATCCTCGACATGACCAGCCCAAGGACAGTAAAAGACGTACAGCAACTCACGGGGAGGATCGCAGTTTTGTCACGTTTCCTCCCAACTTCAGCAAAACGCTGCCTCCCAATGTTCAAAATGTTGAAGAAACAAGATTCCTTCAATTGGACTCAAGAATGCGAAGACACTTTCAAAGAACTTAAAGTCTCTTTGGCGTCTCCTCTTGTCCTAACAAAACCAATTGCTGACGACACTTTGATTCTCTATCTCGCGGTCGCAGATGAAGCCGTAAGAGCCGTGCTGATCCGGGAAGAAGGTAAAGATCAATTTCCGATTTACTTTATTTCCAAGGCTTTGCAGGGGGCTGAGTTGAACTACCAACGACTTGAAAAAGTAGCCTTTGCATTATTGATAGCCTCTAGGAAGCTGTGTCCATATTTCCAATGTTACCCAGTTCTAGTCAGCACCAACCAACCAATACGGCAGATCTTACACAAGCCGAATTTGGCTGGAAGGATGATGTCGTGGGCAATTGAACTGACACAGTATGACATATCATATGAACCACGACTTGCAATCAAGGTGCAAGTCTTAGCCGACTTTCTTGCTGAAATGACACATCTCGGGGAGGTCTATCTCGGGGAATGGATGATATACGTCGATGGCTCTTCAAACACTAAAGGATGTGGTGCTGGAGTGATCCTTGAAAATTCAGATGGTTTGGCAATCGAATATTCCCTGAAATTTGATTTCCCGACATCAAACAATCAGGCAGAGTATGAGGCATGCCTGGCTGGAATATGCATGGCCAATGAGTTGGGGGCAAAGGCAGTAACCATATGCTCGGATTCGAAGCTAGTGGTATCTCAGATCAAGGGGGAGTATCAAGAGAAAGAGCTCATAATGCAGAAATATGGTTCCAATGTACGAGTTGCTTTGTTGGGGTTGTCTAAATTCGAGATCCAACATATCCCCAGGGAAGAGAATGCACGGGCAGACCTTCTGTCCAAACTCGCCAGTACTAAGAAGACATCAAACTACCATTCTGTGGTAGAGGAGGTAATCCCCTATCCCAGTTTAACTTTACAGGTGCAGCAAGCAGACTGGAGGACTCCCTTGATGGATTATATTGAGAGGGGATCACTCCCGAGGATGATAAAGAATCAAAGAAGGTAAGTAAAAAAGCAACAAGATTCACAACGATTGAAGACCACTTGTTCAGAAAAGGGATTTCAACCCCACTCCTGAAATGTATTGGCCTGGAAGAAGTCAGATACGTATTGGCCGAGATCCACGAGGGTAGTTGTGGACACCATGTCGGGGCTAAATCCCTGGCTAGAAAAGTGTTGAGAGTGAGCTACTTCTGACCAACCATGCAGAAAGATGCAGCTAGCCATGTCAAAAAATGTGAACAATGTCAAAGACATGTCAATATCCCTCATATTCCCACCGGAAGAGCTGCATACTCTATCCGCGCCTTGGACCTTCCACACTTGGGGAATGGACATCCTGGGACCTTTTCATAAGGCCACGGGGCAGCTGAAGTACCTCGTAGTGGCAGTGGATTACTTTATCAAGTGGGTAGAGGCCGAACCTCTTGCTACAATTACTTCTGCAAGGGTGGAAGCCTTAACTTTTAAAACAATCATATGTCGTTTCGGAATCCGGCTGAGATAGTCACAGATAATGGAACTCAATTCACAAGGAACCAGTTCAGGGAGCTCCTTCAGGGGTTGCAGATTCGACATTATTTTTCGAGTGTTGAACACCCCCAAACAAATGGCCAGGCTAAAGCAGCAAATAAAGTTATTTTGAACTGCTTAAAGAAATGGCTTGAGAGTGCCAAAGGAGCTTGGGTAGATAATCTCTACCATGTATTGTGGAGCTACAGAACCACTCCGCAAAGTACCACGAGGGAAACACCTTTCTGACTTGTGTATGGGACTGATGTCGTGATCCTAATTGAGATCGGCGAACCATCTTGGAGGGTTATGTTTACCCCACTAAATAATCAAGAACTCCTAAGAGAAGAGCTCGACCTCATGGATGAAGTCCGTGAATTAGCATGACTAACCGAGATATCGAGAAAGCAACGAGTTGCTCAGAGGTATAACGCCAAAGTCGTGAAGCGCGAATTCACAATAAGCGACCTCGTATTAAGAAGAGCCAATATTGATCTGAAGAATGCCAAAGATGGAAAACTTGCAGCAAACTGGGAAGGCCCTTACAGTACAAGAAAAGGTGCACACGCCTTGGAGACCTTGCAAGGGAGATGATTGCCACGAACTTTCAATGCCGCAGATCTGAGAAGGTACTACAGTTAAAGAGTAGCCAGCTCGTTTATGTTTAACTCTATTGCATTTTAAGTTTGATGTATAATTTCTGTAAGGGGTACTCTTTTTCCTTCTCGGGTTTTATCCCTAAGGAGGGTTTTACCTTGAAGGTTTTAATGAGGCCCCAGGTTTTGTAACTCAACGATATATGAAATAAGAGAAAATATTTGTCAAAGCTTAAGATTTCAGTTGCAGATACTTAATGATTACAATTCAGCGAGGCATTTGAAAGGATCAAAGATCCCAAAAGGGCGACGTGCACCAACGAAATAGGCCACAGGCCTTGAAGTACTTCACCAGAATCAAAGATCTCAATAGGGCGACACGCCCCAAATAGGCCACAGGCCTTGAAGTACTTCACCAGGATCAAAGATCCCAATAGGGCGACACGCCCCAAATAGGCCACAGGCCTTGAAGTACTTCACCAAGATCAAAGATCCTAATAGGGCGACACGCCCCAAATAGGCCACAAGCCTCGAAGTACTTCACTAGGATCAAAGATCCCAATAGGGCGAAACGCCCCAAATAGGCCACAGGCCTTAAAGTACTTCACCAGGATGAAAGATCCCAATAGGGCGACACGCCCCAAACAGGCCACAGGCCTTGAAGTACTTCACTAGGATCAAAGATCCCAATAGGGCGCCCAATCGAGCGAGAGAAGATAGGGATTTCTCCCAGCACTCGAAGACCAAGAGAAGAGGATTGCCCCAAACAGGCCACAGGCCTTGAAGTACTTCACCAGGATCAAAGATCTCAATAGGGCGACATGCCCAAAACAGGCCATAGGCCTTGAAGTACTTCATCAGCATCGAAGATCTAAATAAGGCGACATGCCCCAATGGTATGGTTACAAACCTTAACTATTTCAAAGGATCAAAAATCCCATCAACAAGTCATGTAAAGCATAGGTTACACGTTATAGGCACAACGACATGTTGCAAAGCGATGATTGGAAAAAATTCAAGTTAAAGTAACGAGATAGAAATTACTATGGAGATAGAGAAGCAAAGAAATATCATTAAGAGTAAAGCATTACAAAAAGAAACCTGCATACCAGTAAATTGTTCATTGAAACAGAAATAAATCTAAGTATTACAAAATGAGCTTCAAGGCTCAGCAGGGGTGACACCCTCATCTCCAGCAGGGACTGAAGACATTGAGTAATCAACATAAGGATCAAACGCTTCCAGCTCAGGGTTGTCAAGGTTAACCTGGGTAGGGGGGGTCGTTGTCGTAGTCCAAAAGCTGACCCCCTCTACCCCGTGAAGTGGATGAACCCCCTTGAAGGTGAATTGGACCCTGGAGTTCACGAACGCCACCTGTTTGAGACAACTGGCAAAGGCCATATAGCCTCCATTGGCGATCAGGCGACTCTGTTCATCGACTTTAGCCTTTAGCTGGTCATTAATAGTTTCCAACAGCGTCTTATCCGCTGACAGTTGATCCTTAACCCGGGAAAGAAGCCCGTTCTCTCCGCGAAGAAGAGTTACCTCCTCTTGAACTTTGGAAAGGGCAACTTGCAATTCTTTCTTTTCCTCGGAGAGCTGTGCATTCTCCGACTTTAGCTGATAAAAATTGGAAGCCGCGGTAGAAACTTCAGCCCGAAGTTCAGATTGAGAAGCCTTTAACGCATCCCGCTCCTTGGTCAGGGCTTGGATCTGTTTATCAGCAGCGGCTTTAGTGGACAGAAGGTCAGTAGCAGGGTTAGGCTTCTCCAACTCTTCATGAAAGAACTTTAACAGGGCAGATTGGCGGGACATCCAACCCAAGGCTTCCATGACATTGTCCTACAATATAAAGCACCAACTTAGATATTCGAATATAAAGACGAAAGGAGGACAAAAGGGAAAACAAACAAGTACGCAACATACCTTCAGTACAGAGCGGGGGAGATCCTTAAAGAACTCCCCATGGTGGAAAGAGACAATGGGGTCTTGGAAGCCTTCCCATTGAGAAGAAGAGGATGATCCCGTGGCAGGGGCGGCAGCGGCGGCTTCTACATGAATTGAAACAAGCAAGGGATAACGACATCAAAACGCCAACAAAATTTTAATGAATTTTGCTGTACAGACAAGTGTAAAAGAATACTTGAAATAAAGACGTTGATCAACTAACCTTTTTTCCGTCTTAAAGCAAGTCTGACGGTCTCAGCCTCTTCGTCATCCGAGATTGATATCTCGTTAGGAAAAGCAGGTTGGGCTATCTCCAACCCATGGGAAGCAGGGACCGGAGACTTTTGGCGAGGCCGCATAGTGAGCTTCCTCTTTTTAGCCACTTGGACTTTGGGGGAAGTCGCCGCGACATCAGCGGTCACGGCAGCGGGACCTTGGGATGCTCCAGGAGATTGAACCCCGTGGTCGGTGAGGAGCTCACGCATCAGGTTTTGGGCAGGGGACTCCTTCTTCCCTTTCTTGGTCATGGCACTCGTCTTCTTCATCAATTGGGCGTATCCAGACATGATAGCAGCTGAAAGCAAAAACAACGGAAGAATTAATATATTCCTAATTTTAGGAATAACATAAGCAAGAGCAAAAAAGAAAGCGATATGAATATTAGAAAGCAATAATAAATTGACTAAAACGACTTTACCCATGGTATCAGCACGACTAACACAACGACCTTGGACCACAACTTTGGATTTGACGAGCCCGTGTTTTCTGGTGAATTCCCGGAGTCTGAAAATAACGCCATGGTCAGAATCTAGTAACGAGGCCTCATCAGTAATAAAAGATTTTGTCTCTCGGAGATAGTGGTCGTATGACCAGTATAGCAGGAACAAGGGTGAGCCATTAGGTCCAGTCCAGAATGGAAATTCTTCTCCCGTATCGAACACCTTAAAGTAGGAGTCTTTAAGGAGGGGGAATGAGTCTTCAAAGAGCTGGAAGAAAAAATGGTCTTTCCTTTGGCGGAAGGAGATAAACCCGAAGTCGGAGAGATGGTAAGGGGCAAAAAGGTACAAGAATAGATTGCTAGAGCATTCCCAGCTATTGCCCCAGCAAAAAATCTCGAAGGCATTGATGAAACCCCAAGCATTGGGGTGAACTTGTGAAGGCGCGACCTCAAGTCGGTTGAGGATTTCAACCTGGAAGCTTGAGAAGTGGAAACGCAGACGAACCATCCGGAAGAAACAGTCGTAAACCATTTGGAAGTGCTCTACCTTGTACAGGGTGACTGGACCAGAAGGGACGTCTTCTTTTGGGGTAACTCCAGGGAAGTGCTTTGCACCCCTGAATTCCACATCGGCGACATGGAATTTTAAAGTTGTGGTCAGCCCAGACTGAACCTGGAGAATGTCGTGGCTTATCCAATACATCCTCCTCACATCTCGTATGCCCCTACGCTTTTTGGGAACCTCAATTTTAGCAGCTTCCTTGGGGGGCAATACCACTAATGGATTTTTTGATGACAGCGTTCTAGAGCCTTGCTCTTGGAAGGCTTTTGAACGACTTGGATGGGGGCAGAAGTTGAGGGCGACTCTGAACCTGACATGGGAGATGAAGCCGACATGGGTTCTACAATAGAAACAGGAGGAACATATAAAGGATCAGAAGATGCAGAATCAGAGGATTTAGCAGATTTATTAGAAGAAGTAAAACTAGAAGCTTCAGATGAAGTACAGATTAACAAGGGAGCAAGAGGATGTAATTTAGATGTTATGGAATTATCACTACTCTCAAATGACTCATCATATTCATATTTTCCAACACCGTACCTTAAAGGTATGGGGGCAAAAAATTGAGAAAAAGGGGCCCTAGAGAAGGGGATGAGTTAGGGAATACCAGCAATGAACTTCCCGGAGGCTTCAAATAAAGGTTCACTGTCAGAACCAGAGGTTGAAGGGGGAGTAGGAATGTGATGACCACTACCATCATTGAGCTCAGGTCCAGAAGGGGAACCAACGAAATCCCCAACCTCCCCAGAAAGGCTTTCTTTTGGGGGAAAATTCGTAGGCCTCTCAGGAGTTGACATTTTAAGAAAATTAAAGAAGAAAGAAAGCACACAGAAAAAGTGAACAGAGAATAAAGGGAGATACCTGCAAATGTTGAAGGAGAGAGGATCGAGGATGGCTGGAAAACAGCAAAGAAAGGGAGAAGCTGACAGCGAAAGCAAGAAAGAATACGCAGAGAAAACTTGGAGGCAGAGAAGAGTTTTCAGGTTAAATGAGAGAATATTTATAGATAGAGGAAGGGAAGATGAAGCGTGAAGAAGAAGTAAGGCCTGATGTGACTGAATAATGATGGGCATGGCCCACGAAGGGGCACGGCCAATACCACAAAGACACGTGTCAAAGTGAAAACTGACGGAAGAATTCAAACGACGACGACTTGAAAGGACTGCACGTCGCCAGATCACGTCATTAGCAGAAGTCAACGGCATGCCTCACGACATACGATAGACTTGGGGGCAACTGTTATGGACCTAACCCGCAGGAGAGGCACGTGCAGGTCCCACGTGGGTGGCTCAAGCCGCCGGGACCATGTCGTGGCCCCCACGACATGGATACCCGACTTGGAGCTTGAGGAGCACCACTCTCACGTGGAGTCAGTTACAGATCCGTACTTACTGCCGTAATTCACGGAAGTACGACAGTGACAGGTTTGACTTTAGTAGCCTTATTAGCTCTATAAATACCTGTGATTCATCTTCATTTGGCACGTATTCATTACTTGATATCTGACACTCTCATTCTGTGACACTTAGCTAACTTGACCGTCAGAGTGCTTGCAGGTACCCCCCTCACCACCAGGTGAGTGGCCGGAGGATTCAAACCATCGCATCGGAGGCCAGATTGGAGGTCATGTCTGCCATGCTCAAAGCATGACGGATCAGATTTAAATCCTCAAACTTAGAGGTTTTGATTCATATTCGAAAACGAACAGAATGCATCCAGAAATTTGCATCAATTCACCAGAATCATGAATGATCAAGAATTATGCATAAAAGCGCGAAGTACAGAACAGAAAAACAAATTTCTGCAAAATTGATGAAGAACAACAAGGATCACTTACCAAGATTGAAGCACCAAGGCCTCTGATTACCAAAATGATTTGATTATATGTGTTGATCTAGCTTCAATTGGTACGATTCTTCCCCAAAATTGCGCACCAAATAGAACCAAGGGTAAATGGGTTTAAACCCAAAAAATGCAAGAACAGAAAATGTGGTAAAGAGATAGAAAATGGAAGAATTAATGAAGAGATGCCACAATCAAACTAGATTGATTGATAAATCCCATTGAGATTCGCCACAAAGGAGCTAGGCTTCATTGATAAGAATCAAAGTTCTCAAAGCTTGACAAGCTATGAACAAAGAGAGAAAATTCTCCCAAACACAATTCAACCTATTTCAATTCTATCAAAAAAGTTGTTTAAGTGTTTTTACAAATAGTATTTATACTTCCTAACACTAATGGTCTAAATGTAAAGAGACTAAACTAAAAGGACCAAAAATCCAAAAAGTCCTTATACTACAAATACATCAAAATCAGCCCCTACATTAATCATCAATTACAATTAGAAAGCTTCCAACTTGGATAACATCATGTCCTTAGCAAAACTTCTAATTTCCTCTTCTTGGAACTTCACTCATCAAGCACTCCATGATCACATCATTATCTAATCCTAATATAAATACGAAAGTTCTCAGTCTTAATCAAACATTTGCTATCTAAAAAACTGCGCGCACAATTTGTAGATTTTCCTATCAGTTGCTGCTCAACTTTAGAGGATTTGTGTGTGAAGAAAAAAGGTTGAAGATCTTGTTCTAGATTTAAAGGTATGTTTTCTACTCGTAATTCTTTTCCACAATGGAGCACTCAATCAGCTTGGTAGAGTTTATTTTCATTTGGAATGTCAATCTAGACAAAAATCATAAATGAATTTACTCTTTGTAATTGTATAACAAATGTAGTTTTCTTATTAATTTGATGTTGTGCAGACATTTTATAGATTTTTACCTTGTTTTGCTTTTAATTGTTGCATTATCTTCAAATCTAGAATCTAGGGTAAAGATCATATATATTCAAAATTGAAAATAAGTTTTCTTAATTTTGCAATTGATGTTGCAACAATTCTCTTATAAGGTAGATAATTACCACTTCATTTTCTTGGTAGAAAGAGTCCATACTCCCACTACTGACGCTTGAATCCTCTACTGACGCATGAATGACTTAGCATGCTTGCTTATTTACACTTTTTACTCCGTAGTTTGAGGATTAAGGATCTTAGTTCCCCTAGTTGTAATTGCTCGAATTTCGTCCCTTGGAATGACATTCTATTATTTGGTAACTAAAGGAACGAAACTCAAGCAATTAAACTGAAGCTAAAATCGTAGGAACTTCAAACTAAGGGATAAAAGGTGAAAGTTTATAATTTCTTTTGTGTCATCAATGTACATTTTTACAAATGTTTGGTTCATCTTGTGTTGCCACAAAAACCTATTTGATATTTAATACGTGATTTTAGTTTCCGTTTTAAGTTTTTGAATTTTGTTCACTAGAATTTCATTCCATAGGAAGAGATTTGAGCAATTAAAACTAATGGGAACTAAAATCACATAGACTCCAAAGTAGGGAGTCTGAACTCAAAAAATACAATTAAGTCATTAGGATATGTCATTCATGGGATTCATATTTTAATTGTAGGGGTTTGTTCTCTTTACCAAGCAAGTATTATGGTAACTAATTACCATATTAGAGAATGTAGCAACATTAGTTGCAAACGAAAGAAAACTAATTTTGAATTTTTGAATATGATCTTTGCCCTAGATTTTGGAATTGAAGCTCCACCAACATTACTTAAGAAGCAAACTATATTAAAATCTACTAAATGTCAGCACAACATCAATTTGGTTTTAAGACAATGATGTGATAATACAATTCCTTAAAATAGATTGAGATTCCAAATGAGAATGAAATTTACCAAGAAGATTAAGAGTTTTTTCGTGGAAAATAATCACCAATAGAAAACATACCTATAAATCTAGAACAAGATTTTCAACCTTTTTTCTCGAAGCGCAAACTCTCTAGTGCATGAGTGGTACTGTAAGTAAGAAAGTATATATTTTATCAAATAAATTTTGATAATATAATTAACTGATATGAAAATCTATGAATTTCTTGTTCAGCTTATTTGATAGAAAATGTTTGATTTCATTGAATAATTTTGTATTTAAATTAGGGCTAGATATGACTAAACTCTTTTACAAACACAAGAAATGGTGAAAAACTCCTAACCATTTCTTTGGTAAACAGGAAAAAATAGTGAAGAAATAATGTAGAGAGAAGAAAAATATGAAGACAATATTAGTGTGTTTGGTTCAAAAAGAGAGAAGGCAGATTAAACAAGAATAGTTTTTTTCTTCTAGTGTTTAGTTGGATAGAAAGAGAGATGGAAAATTGAAGAACAATACTATGCTTGTGTTGGTTTATTATGAGTATTTAACTTTTGTAAGTTATCTTTTAATTCTATCACAAATAATTTCTATTTGTCAGAGTAGGCCATTGGGTGACTAAAAGAAAATAAGAACCAATACTCATTAAGGCAACAAAAACAAAATGATGTTTACACAGATCCTAGCGAGTTAGAAGGTGACTCAGACCACCGAGGCCAAGATTATTCAATATCTAGGCCCAAGAAACAAAGTCAAAGAAGTAACGTGACCTCATATTCTATAATAGTGTGGAAGAAAATGTGGACTCATGTGTTGATTTGATTCGAAGTTGTACACGTGATAAAAAGAGTCGTCTAAAAGGAAGTCTTGAAACTTGAAAGATGTTTTGTTTTCGTCTAAAGTGACAAACATGGAAAATGCATCACGTTCAGCCCTGGAATAAGATTAGTGTATAAATGTAGTTTTCTCTTCATCCAAAGATGCAAATTTATGCAAAAGAACCATTTTATCATAACTAATAGACCCTAAACTTGTTGAGTAAGATGACAAGTTTTCTAGTATAAATTCATAGTGGGAACTGGAACGACGATAGGTAGAATTCCTAGAGTGAAATTCTATGTAATTGTTTCCATAATGATGTTTATGCGTTGGTGATTGAAAAACACACTAGATAGTGATCTCAAATGACCATATGAATATATTTACCTCTTCAGAAAAAGGTATGTGTCCCCAAGATTTGTTGATTCCTACTTGGTATGAGGCTGATAAACGAAAACACAGGGAAACATTAATCATCATTCCAAAAGGAAATCTTTAAATCAAATTGATGGTTCGTTTTTAGTTTGTGGAGATGGGGGAAACTTATTCGGATGTGAGAAGTTTCCTTCTACACATCCCCATCCATATTGTATGAATACTAAGAAATTTAAATAAATTTTTATTTTCAATTCTTGAATGGATTTACTTCTTTTGAAATAGCGTCAAGCAAATATGTTTGTTAGACTACTCAAATATTTAGAATTGCTCAATTTTTTCAAATTGCATAAGGCTTCCTATCCTGACTGGTTATATCCTTGTTGTATTTGTAAATGATGTGGACTAGGTAATGAAATAAAGCATCTTATCACATGATTGCAGTATGACAAAATCTATAAGATTTCTCTTTGCATATGTTTAACTAATTTTCTCTATCTCTTGTATTTTTTAGCAGTTGGTTTAAATATTTTACTTTTCCTTTTTAAAATTTTTGGTACAAAATGAAGACATTTAAATATTTGCGGATGAAAATTACAACTCTCCTTACTCTTCTCCAATTTCAATTTCCTAACCAATTGTTGTTTTGTAATGTTTTGTAGTTCACTGGGGATGATTTAAGATTTTCACAAAAGAATAAATGAACATGAACTCTTCAAGATTGTACATATATTTGTTTTCTCATTAACCTTAATCTAACCAAGTTTTTTATTTAAAAAAACTGAAACATATACAACAATTTGGAGAACTCACTTGCAGCTATAAATGATGTTTTTGAAAGCTTCTTTTTGAGAGTCTTCCATCCAACAAATATGACTTTCAAATTGCCCTCAATCTAACACAATATATGGAAAACATTTTGAAGGTTTTAGTTGAATTTAAATTGATGAATGAATCTTTATTTTAAGACATTAACATACAGACAAACAAGCACTGATGTGATTCAATGCATAATATGCAGTTGTTGGTTAGCACATTGGTGTTTACCTATCTACATTGTTATACATCATTTTTTGTCTTCCCTTTGAAGTCTACATTTGAACCCATTTACTCCTACCACTCATCTTTACTATCTTGTATGAGTATGAATTATGCAAACTTTTGATTGTTTGTTTTTGTATACTATTTACATCTAACTTAGTCCGCATTAATACTAGCCCTTTCTATACATTTATCCTGAAAAAATGATGTAATCGTTTGCATGACTTCCTTTTTCATTAACAAGAGATATATTTTATTATATATGGAACAAAAAGTACCGATGCATACACGTTTTCCAGTGCATGTATAAACGACAAAAATATAATCTAGATCTAGTGCATTAACTTTTTGAAGTCTGAGTAGACTAAAAGCCATTGAGCCTGAGTTAAAACTACTAAACAACAACATATGACTTCAACAAGATTAGAATATACCCCATATAACATAAAAGAAAAACTATCCTCCTTCCCCCTTATTCAACAGAGCCCTAGGCAAGACTTCTATTAGATAATGTTATTTTCTCTAATTGTTTATCTTTTCAACTTTTGGCCTACTAAGTTTGTAAACCACTTTTTAACTTTAAAATACCATTATAACCTTACTAAGCTTCTAGTGACCCATATTTCATAGTATTAACACAAGTTAAGAAGGGTAGTTTTATTTATTGCTTCATGGATCCCATAGAATTCATGGGACAAGGGTTGTAGAGATGCCTTTTTTTGCCATTGAAAAGACATGCAGGGGCAAGAGATTTGGAGGAAGCTAATTATAATAAATGAAAGGGTAAGTGATTAACAAAGTCCTACGATCCCTTGTATGATGTCCATTAAGCCAAGGACAGTAAATGGTGATAGCTACTTAGGTTCCAATCATTGGTATTCAAAGCAAAGTTTTTATAGTAATGTATTTTCTAGTGGTCAACGATCCTCACATCGCTACTTTATTTTACAGTTCTTTTGCAACTTGAAAGTGCCAAATCTGGTCACTCCATCTACTTTGGATACATTGAAGATATCGAAGAAGAAATTTGGTTTGAAAGAGCTTAGTAGAGAGTTTAAGAGAGAGAACTTTTTTTCTACAATATTTTGATGTTTCATATATTGTAGAAAATATTCAAATATGAAACATGCATATTCGAATACTATCTATGCATATTCGAATAGTATTCGAATATTAACAGTACATATTCGAATATGCACAGTAATATTCGAATATGGAAGTGTGGACTTGAAAACAACAACCTTATATTCGAATGTATATTTGAATATGGACCCTTGGGCCTATAAAATGGGGACTAGACCTCCACACTTCACCATTTCCCTCTCCCTCACCCTACACTCTTTTAACCCCAAAGATACTTCACTAAACCTAGCCACAAATCAACAACACTCTACAAATCTTCCGTCTTAGAGTTTTCTCTCACTAGCCTCTTCTTGACTAAAGCTTCAAGGAGTGAGATTCATACTCGGAGATAGCAGGGGCGGAAGAAGGAAGTTAAAAACGGGGAGTTGAGCTTGAAGGAGAAATGAATTCTGGAAGGTAACCCTAAAAACCCCAAATCCAGGGCATTATGGGATATCAGGAACATGTGACTAGGAAATACTAGAGACATGTGATTCAGGACTAAAGAGAACATGTTAGGAATTGGTTGATTTAAGATTTATGATTGTGAGTACGTTTGAGATTGCATGCCATGCCTGTACGATGTTTGTTAACATGCTAATAGGTGTTGCATGAATGGAATTTGGAATATGAATGAATATGATGTTTAATATGTTTGTATGATGTTGTGTGATCAAACGTGCTAAGAGATGTTGCATGTTTAGAAATTGTGAATGACGTGTGAATGATAAAATGAATGTAACAGACAAGGGGTTTCAGATTATAAAATTGAGAATAGGACTCTGGATAGATTTTCAACTATTTAGAATGGATAAGTCCAGAGTTAGTATGAACTCGAATATGTACTCGAATATGGCGGGCCATATTCGAATAGATATTCGAGTGTAGAACTTATGATACATAATATCCGAACAAAGGATGTTTATGTTCGAATATTATGCTACTGGAACACTTGTTTGATTGGTTGTGATATGAATATGAATGTGTGATGCATGAGAACCCGAAATATATCAAATAAAAGGAAAAGTGGTAAATGCTTCCCCCATCAATGTTGGTTGAGTAAGAGGGTTGAGTTCCGCCGAAAGTAGACCGGGTAAGTGGACAAGCATGGAAAAGAAAATGATTTGGGGGCTATTACCGGATGGGGTAATAGTTCTTGTAGACTTGTAATGGGTGTTGACTCTGAATAAGAGAAATGATTTGGGGGCTATTACTGGATGTGGTAATAGTTCTTGCAGATCTCTATTGGAGGTGAGGCATGGACTCTGGTTAGGGATGCTTACCAAGGTTTGTAGAGAGCTCTAGAGTGCTATTGCCACGCACAATGGTGGATTCCCGCGTGCACCGGGTTTTCCGATAAAAGAGGAAAGAATGGAAAATGGAAAATGAACATGGCATGCATACATACTTAAATTTTCGTTGCATACATATTGTGTGTGTTTGTTAGGAAATTGGATTTGGCGCAGTTTTCCTGTTAGACTGGCTGTAATACTGTAAAAATGCTTTTAGTTAGACCGATGGTTACTCGGTTATATGTTTTACATAAAAATGACGGTCGCAGTATTATAGGTATTGGAAGACTGTGGAGCTAAAGCAACGGATGAGACAAAGCTTTAGGCTTTGCTTAGGTACAACCACACTTGGTGAACCTAAACTTTCTGTTCAAAAATTATATGGTTCAGCCGTATAGGAAATTGTAATTTAAATAAAGAAATGTTTTCGCTGTATTTTAAATATGAAACTGTTAACCTTTTAATGGAGCTGGAAAGGATTAACTCGTTTTAGTATAATGACTATACGTGTATCGTCCTCAACGAGCATTGAATTTATCCGATTAAGAATTAAGTTGACAGAATGTTCAAAAACATAATAAGTTGTGAATGGAAAATAAAATAAACTCTTGGTAAAAACAAATAAACAAATTAGATAATGATTCACCTGAGATTGAGTTTCATTACTTAACCTTGTTTCTTTTAATAGAAGTTAAATATTATAAGAAAAGATGCATACTCAATGTCGCAAGTGCAAATATCTTTGTCCCTTGATTCTAAGACACTAGTTTCTAGAGCCTAATCTCTTGGCACTTTAGGAACTAAGTCTTGCATTAAGCAGAGTATTTTGGCAATCATAAGCACTTCCATCCATATCTAGACTAGAAGATTTTGAGAGTTTTTCTCCAAATCCATTTATAAACTAGTTTCTCAACTGCGCAAATAAACTAACACATGGAAAAGGTGATCAAGCTTAAACCAATAAAAGAAGAAAAGAAGAAGAACTCAAATTCATATATAATATTATATCTAGTAATTGAAAGAAACAAGAGACGAAATAATTACATTCAATCCCGGCGGAAATCTTAGCCTAGCAAGGTCATGAACTTCAAAAACTAAACCTAAGAGTATTAGAACTCTGACTAAAGCACTATTCTTTGTGGTTTTTTTCTCTACAATCCAATATATCTCCTAACTTCTGCAGAGCTGTATTTATAGGTATTTGGGCAGGGGTCTGGCGCTCGAGCGCCCTCCTGGCGCTTGAGCGCTAGCCTTACACGTGCTGGTAAATGAGCTTTAATGCATGGTTAATGTATCTGGCGTCGAGCCCTTGTGTGGCGCTCGAGTGCCAGGCTCATAACTCTGGCAGAAAGGATCCAATGCTCAGCGGTTACTGGCGCTCGAGTGCCAGAGCAATTACACTGGCAGAAAGGATCCTATGTTCCTTAGCTTCCAATGCTCGAGCGCTGGCCTCTTATATACTCCAACATCTTGATTTTCTTATTTGTCTTCCAAAACACCTGAAAATACATTTCTAAAGTTAGAAAATTTATTATTTCTACCTATTTACTCTTGAAATCACAAAGTAAGGAATAGAGGTGAAATTTTGCATATAAACATGTTATTTCTTGAGAAGATAAGTGCAAATCCTTTATTAGATAAACACACTAATTTGCACTTATCAAATTCCCCCCAACCTAAGACTTTGCTTGTCCTCAAGCAATGTATCCCTAAAACAAAGAAAACAAACAAAAGAAACATGGCAAGTATGGGTTAAAGCAAAGTTTGTCAAACTTCAATCTTATGATATGCATGGAAAGAGTTAGCAAAGACTTATGATCACCTAATGTACAGAAGCAACGGACCAATTTGTGACTTAAGTGCAGAGGAAATTGTAATCAACCATTAACAAAGGTTTACTCTTAAACCTTACATGGTGTGAATTTCTCTCCATTCCTTAATGTCACTTAACTTGAATTTTGGTTTTCATTTGCCATCAAACCATTTCACAAAATCAAACAATAAATCAAGAGGTCTTTTCAAAAGGTTGTTATGAGGCTGGGCTACAAAGAATCTTTGTTTTTCTAGTTATGCAAAACGAGTTGGAGAAGATATTTTCATATACTTGCAAGTTCCCCCCCCCCCCCCCAACCTATTCTACAAAACATGCTCACCTCATACTTCCTTTCAAGTGTTTCTCTTTCTTATTTTCCAAGGCACCTTCCAGTTTCTTTATTTATTTACTTAATTTTTTTTCTTTTTTGCCCCCCCCCCCCCATTTTTTTTCACATATATACACAAGGCTGCCCAAGGATTTATACTCATATCAGAAACACTTGATTCATCTTCTTAAGCCAACAGAATCATACATCAATTGTATACCCATTATTTTCCCTAAACATATAAATATTTTTCTCCAACTCAAGGGTAAGGATAAAACATTCACATAGGTGTCTTAGGGTTAAGAAAGAATTCATGGCTCAAAGTGGGTACCAACAAAGGATGTAATTTTAACAGGTAAGCTTTTTGGCTCAAACTCAATCACGAAACTATGCCTTTATCACTTTTATGTCTCAATTGATCATGGCAATTACAAAATCAAACAAAATTCATTCACGTTAGCAAAGAGGACTCTCATACATTTTTTGTGGGATTCACTCAATATACAAGGCTAAAAAGACTTTAACCTTGAAAATAATTTTTCACAATTCCCAATGCACAAAAATTATCTCATGATCGGTTAACTTTCAAATCAGTATTTTTCACAATTCGTCTTTTTCCAAACCATGCAATATCATAAAAATTTTCATTTTTTCACATGTCCAGAACCAACACTTGCCAGTGAAACAAAACAAACATTTTATTTAATATATATATTTTTTTTCAAATTTTTTTTTTCAACAAAAGAAACAAAATCTACAATATTTATTACAAAAAGAAAAATAAAAGCAAGTAAAATAAAACAATTCAAGCCAAACATCCCGAGAAACCAAGAAAGAAACTTCCCTATCAGATTAATGGATCATCCTCCTCAAAATAATCATTGATATCGATGTCCCCGACACCACCAGACCCATCATCTTCCCCGCCACCACCACTCCCTTCACCTCCTTCTCCAGCTGCCTCCCCCGTTGGAATTGGCTGGTCCCCAGGCCAATCCATATGTGTAGCAAAGGCCTCCGAAGGCTGGAAAAGTGTTTGGCCTGACATAGACTGCTGAGCCGTCGAATAGTGAGAGAGGTGCAGACTAGTCAACCCCCGATGTAGGGCAGCAAATTTCTTGTCATTGTGATCAAGCCTAGTGCTAATACGGCCCCACAAATCCTCCATTGTTCTCGGGGGAACTTGTGATGGTGGTGCAAGCGGTGCATTCGGATCCCTGTCCGCAGACTGGTTTCGGAAATACTTCTTGTCAATGGGCTCTCTAATCTTCTGGCTACGAACAACCGGAACCCCCGCATATTCACATAGGCTAGTGATGAGAGACTGGAATGCGAAGCTTTGTTTCGTGCCACCCTTGTGCACATTGGCCCAAATCCTATCAGAAATAATCCGAGCCGGGTCGACCGTGATGCCGAGAGTCTTGATACAACCCAAGAGATGACATTCTTCAAGTGGGAGATCATAGGGATGGGATTTCGGCTGTAGGTTGGTAATGGTGCTGGAAAGGGTTAACTCGTTTCAATATAGTGACTATACGTGTATCGTCCATAGGGAGCACTTGAATTTATTCGATTAAGAGTTAAGATGACGGATTGTTCAAAAACATATCAAGTTGTGAATGAAAAATAAAATAAACACTAGATAAAGAGATAAACAAATAAAATATGAATTCACCTGGGATTGAGTTTCATTACTTCACCTTGTTTCTTTCAATTCTAGTTAATATTATAAGAAAAGATGCATACTTAATGTCACAAGTGCAAATACCTTTGTCACTTGATTCTAAGACACTAGTTTCTAGAGCCCAATCCCTTGGCACTTTAGGAACTATGTCTTGCATTAAGCAGAGTATAAAGCAATCATATGCACTTCCATCTATCCCAAGGCTAGAAGGTTTTATGAGAGTTTTTCTCCAAATCCATTTACAAACCAGTTTCCAACTGCGCAAATAAACTAACACACGGCAAAAGGTGATCAAACTTAAACCAAGAAAATAAGAACAGAAGAAGAACTCCAATTCATATATAATATAAACTAACAATTGAAAGAAACAAGAGACGAAGTAATTACATTCAATCCCGGTGGAAAGCTTAGCCTCGCAAGGCCATGAACTTCAAGAACTAAACCTAAGAGTATTAGAACTCTGATTAAAGCCTATACTTTGTGGTTTATTTCTATACAATTCAATATATCCTAACTTCTGAATGGCTGTATTTATAGGTGTTTTGGGCAGGGGTCTGGCACTCGAGCGCCCTCCTGGCGCTTGAGTGCTGGGCTGACACGTGCTGGTTAATGAGCTTAATTGCCTGGTTAATGCGTCTGGCGCTTGAGCCCTGGTGTGGCGCTCGAACGCCAGGCTCATAACTCTGGCAGAGAGGATCCAATGCTCAATGTATTCTTGTGCTCGAGCCCTATTGTGGCACTCGAGCGCCAGACTCATAAATCTGGCATAAGGGATCCTATGTTCCCCAGCTTCCAACGCTCGAGCCTTGGTATGGCGCTCGAGCGCTGGCCTCTTATATGCCCCAGCAACTTGATTTTCTTATTTTGCTTCCAAAAACACCTGAAAATACATTCCTAAAGTTAGAAAATTTATTATTACCACTTATTTACTCTTAAACTCACAAAGTAAGGAAAATAGGTGAAATTATGTATAGAAACATGTAATTTCTAGAGAAGATAAGTGCAAATCCTTTATTAAATAAACACACTAATTTGCACTTATCAAACTCTCCCCAACCTAAGACTTTGCTTGTCCTCAAGCAATGTATCCTAAAACAAAGAAAAAAAACAAAAGAAACATGGCAAGTATGGGTTAAAGCAAGTGTATCAAACTTCGATTTTTTTGAGATGCATGGAAAGAGTTAAGAGAGAGACTTGTGATCCCCCAATTTACTGAAGCAACTGATCAATTTATAACTTAAGTGCAAAGGAAATTATAATCAACCATTAACAAAGGTTTACTCTCAAACCTTACATGGTGTCAATTTCGCTCCATTCCTCAATGTCACTTAACCTAAATTTTGTTTTTCATTTGCCATCAAACCATTTCACAAAATCGAACCATAAATGAAGAGGTCTTTTTCAAAAGGTTGTAATGAGGCTGGGCTACAAAGAATCTTTGTTTTTCTAGTTAAGCAAAACGAGTTGGAGAAAATATTTTCATATACTTACAAATTTCCCCCAACCTATTCTACAAAACATGCTCACCTCATACTTCCTTTGAAGTGTTTCTCTTTCTTATTTTCCAAGGCACCTTCAATTTCTTTATTTATTTACTCTTTCTTTTATTTTCTTTTCTTTTTCTTTTTCACATATATACACAAGGCTGCCCAAAGATTTTCACTCATACCAGAAACACTTGATTTCATTTTTCTAAGCCAACAGAATCATGCATCATTTGAATACCCAGTATTTCCCCCTGAACATATAAATATTTTTCTCCAACTCAAAGGTAAGGATAAAACATTCACATAGGTATCTTTGGGTTTAAGAAAGAATTCATAGCTCAAAGTGGGTACCAACAAAAGATGTAATTTCACGGGTAAGCTTTTTGGCTCAAACTCAATCAAGAAAACTATGCCTCTATCATTTGTAAGTCTCAATTGATCATGGCAATTAAAAAATCAAACAAAATCCATTCAAGTTAACAAAGAAGACTCTCATACATTTTTATGGGATTCACTCAACATACAAGGCTAAAAAGGCTTTAACCTTGAAAATAATTTTTCACAACTCCCAATGCAAAAAAATCATATCATGATCGATTAACTTTCAAATCAGTATTTTTCACAATTCCTCTTTTTTCAAACCAAGCAATATCATAAGAATTTCCATTTTCACACCATTAAAAACCAACACTTGCCACTAAAACAAAACAAACTTTTTTATTTTATATATTTTTCATTTTTTTTCATAAAAAGAAACAAAAACTACAATAATTTTAGTATAAAAACAAATACAAAAACTATCAAAAATAAAAACAACAAGAAAAATAAAACAAGTCACACAAGAGAAATCAACAGAAACTTCCCTATCAAGTCAATGGGTCATCCTCCTCCAAATAATCGTTGATGTCGATGTCCCCATCGCCACCAGACCCATCGTCTTCCCCGCTACCACTACTACCACCACTTCCTTCACCTCCCTCTCCAGCTGCCTCCCACGGTGGAAATGGCTGGTCCCCAGGCCAATCCAAATGTTTAGCAAAAGCCTCCGGGGGCTGGAAAAATGTTTCGCCCGACATAGTGTGTTGGGCCATCGAGTATTGGGAGAGGTGAAGACTAGTCAACCCCCGATGTAGGGCAGCAAATTGCTTGTCATTATGATCAAGCCTCGTGCTGATACGGCCCCACAAATCCTCCATAGTTCTCAGGGGAACTTTCGGCGGTGGTGTAGGTGGTGCATTCGGATCCCTGTTCGCACAATGGTTTCGGAAATACTTCTTGTCAATGGGCTCCCTAATCTTCTGGCTATTAACCACTGGAACCCCCGCATCTTCACATAGACTAGTGATGAGAGATGGGAACGCCAAGCTCTGTTTCGTGCCACCCTTGTGCACATTGGCCCCAATCATATCAGAAATAATCTATGCCGGGTCGACCGTGATGCTGGGAGTCTTGATACATCCCAGGAGATGTCACTCTTCAAGTGGAAGATCAGAGGGGTGAGATTTTGGCAGGAGGTTGGCGAGAATAAAAGTCATCCACAATTTGGAGACCACCGTCATGTCACCCCGGAGAACCTTGTGAGGAACTCCGTTCCTAGTCGTCTCCACAATCCTCCGGTCTTCATAACAAATTCGCTCCAAAGTAGTTTGGAGGTCTAATCCCCCCTGATTCCTCATTCTTGTGAAGTCGTCCACCACCCCTTCACTTCTCTTATATGCCGAGATAGGTGAAATGACTCCTCCACCGATCTTTTCATTTATCCAGTCAGTATCATATGGTACCCGTATTCCGCGGACAGTGGACACCTTCTCACGGGTCTTGGTGTCTTTACCCCCAAAGTCGTTCGCAAAGAACTCCTTAACAATCTCCGGATCGAACTTCCCCGGGAGCGATGCAATAGACTACTAGTTGTGGAGAGTGAGCATGCCGGTGAACTCTTGGCATTCTCCATCTCGCAACTCAACCCTTCGTTCCGCGATGAAGTTCCAGTCATCGATGACCCGGAACTGTTCAGCCCTCTCTCGGTCAATGAACCGTTGGGGGTGGTCAGAACCACCACCCTGGGATGAGGAACCTCCTCTTCTGCTCTGGGGGCCTTCCTTCCCCTTTTTGGAAGCACGTTCTAGCTCATGGGCAAGTGCCTTTCCTCGGTTCCTGTATATTATTCAAAGAAAACTCCAAAATTAGAAACCAAAAACACTCAAATCATCAAAATCATGTTCATTTATACAATGCACATTTGGGTTCTCAAAAATGAACTATATTCATGACCATTGCCTATTGCAGTTCAAGAACAAACTTCAGAATGGGTCACAAAATCCAGAATTTTAATACAAATGAGACTATCTCAAAAAATCACAACCATTTTGAATAGAAAACCCCAAATGTCAATGTATTCACAGAGTAAAATCAGAATGTAGCCATGTTTCATGCTTCAAGTTCATGTTCATGCATTTTTTCAAGAAGAGCAATGAGATCATAAAAAGAGAACATATGAACAATGAACAATAAAATTGATTCACATTTACCTGAAAAACTTGATGATATTTGAAGACATTTCATGGGAGAAAGTGATGATTTTATGTGTAACTACTAAAAGAATGTGAGATTGTGTGAAAAGAAACTGATACTACACTGTTTTTAAAGCCAACGCATGACTGGCGCTCGAGCGCTGCTTCTGGTGCTCGAGCGCTAGTGCATTGATGATGAGATCAACTGTTTCGCTTTTCTGGCGCTGGAGCACCACAGTTGGTGCTCGAGCGCCAACCCAAAATACATGGCAATGAAGAAAGACCTTTCAGCTGTCTCAGGCGCTTGAGCGCTGATATTGGCGCTCGAGCGCCAACATCTGACCAAAACTTTTTGAAAATAGCGCCAATTAAATGCCCCTGGCGCTTGAGCGCTAGATCCAAAAACTGGACAGTGAAGAAGCCTTCTTCAAATGCTCAAATTTTCAACTTTCTCACAAAAATTATTTCAAAAGTCATCAACTTTATTTATTCTATTTTAATAACAAAAAATAAACACAAAAAATTGGGTTGCATCCCAATCAGCGCTTGTTTAACGTCATTAGCTCGACGCCTGTAGCATGGTTATGCTTCCTTCAAACCCATTATGGTGGTTAGCCGCTCGACGTCACCACCAAGATATAGCTTCAATCTCTGACAATTTACAACCCAGTTTTCCTTTCTCACTGGGTCTTCAATCTGAACAGCTCCATAAGGCCTTACATCCTTAACCCTAAAGGGTTCGGACCACTTGGACTTTAATTTTCCGAGGAATAATTTCACACTAGAATTAAAGAAATAAAACATATTGCCCAGGACTAAAAGCCTTTTTGACCAACTTTTTATCATGATAAAATTGCATTCTTTCTTTGTATATCCTTGATGACTAATAAGCTTGGAGTCTCAATTCTTCCAATTCATGAAGTTGTACTTTTCGTTTTTGCCCAGCAATTGTTTGGTCAAAATTAAAGTACTTTAAAGCCCAATATGTCTTATGTTCCAGTTCGACCGGTAAGTGACAGGACTTCCCATAGACTAACTGGAAAGGAGTCAATCCTATAGGAGCTTTAAAAGCTGTCTAGTACGCCCACAAAGCATCATCCAATTTAATGGCCCAATCTTTTCTTGAAACACTAACGGTCTTTTCCAGAATTCGCTTAATTTTTCTATTCGAAACTTCAGCTTGACCATTAGTTTGGGGATGGTATGGACTAGAAATTTTATGTCTCACCCCATAATGTTCCAAGACATTCTTTAGTTGGGAGTTGCAAAAGTGCAAACCCCCATCACTGATGAGTACTCTCGGGGAACCAAACCTTGAGAATATATTCTTTTTCAAGAATGTCACTACCGTCTTTGCATCAGCTCTTGCACAAGGAATTGCTTCTACCCATTTTGAAACATAGACCACTCCCACCAATATATATTCATTGGTGAAAGAGGGTGGAAATGGACCAACAAAATCAATTCAGCAGCAGTCAAATACCTCTACCTCCTGCATAATTGTCAGAGGCATCTCATTCCTTCTTGTCACTCCTCCGGTTCTTTGACACTTATCACACTGCTTTGCATAGATGTGAGCATCTTTGAACATTGTTGGCCAATAGAAACCGGATTGCAATACTTTGGTTGCCGTGCGTTCCCCATTAAAATGTCCCCCATAGGGTGAATTGTGACAATGCCACAATATGCTTTTAAATTCTCCACGGGAAATACACCGTCTCAGAAGACCATCTCCTCCAATTTTAAATAAATAAGGATCATCCCAAACGAAGTAAGAAGAGTCCTTTAAGAACTTCTTTTTTTGTTGCCAAGAAAATCCATCCGGAATGATTCCTGCTACTTTAAAATTTGCCATATCAGCAAACCATGGCCTTTCTTGAATGAGCAGTAAACGTTCATCCGGGAATTCCTCGACACTTTCTTCCGCTTCGCTAGTCCCCTCTGTGTTATGAAGTCGAGAAAGATGATCAGCCACAAAGTTTTCACATCCCTTTTTATCCTTGATGACTAAATTGAATTCTTGTAGCAACAGAATCCAATGAAGCAATCTTGGCTTTGAATCTTTCTTACTCACCAAGTATTTTATGGCTGTATGATCAGTATAGACAATCACTCTTGACCCTATATGATAAGATCTAAATTTTTCCAACCCATATACAATTGCTAGTAATTCTTTTTCTGTAGTTGCATAGTTTACCTGTGCATCATTAAGTACTCTACTAGCGTAATGTATTGGATGAAAAATTTTGTCTTTTCTTTGGCCTAATACGGCACCAACAACATAGTCACTTGCATCACAATTAAGCTCAAAGTCCAAAGACCAATTTGGAGCAACTATGATTGGGGCCATAATCAGTTTTTCCTTCCGTCTCTCAAATGCCTCCAAGCACTTAGCATCAAAATTGAAATCTACATCTTTAACCAAAAGATGACTAAGTGGCTTGGCAATCCTTGAGAAGTCTTTTATAAATCTTCAATAAAAACTAGCATGTCCCAGAAAACTACTTATTCCCTTAACATTCACGGGTGGTGGAAGTTTTTCAATAACTTCCACTTTTTCTTTGTCAACCTCGATCCCTCTAGACGAGATCTTATGACCAAGCACCACCACTTCCTCTACTATGAAATGGCATTTCTCCCAGTTAAGCACTAAATTTGTTTGAACACATCTTCCTAGCACAATATTCAGATTGTTCAAACATTCCTCAAAACTTTTCCCAAATACAGAAAAGTCATCCATGAAAACTTCGATACATTTCTCAACCAAATTCGAAAAAATGGCGAGCATGCATCTTTGAAAGGTTGCAAGCGCATTACACAGTCCAAACGGCATAGCTTATAAGCAAATACTCCAAATGGACATGTGAAAGCTGTCTTTTCCTAATCTTCTGGGTTTACCAAAATTTGGTTATACCCAGAATATCTATCCAAGAAACAGTAATATGCCTGGCCAGCTAGTCTCTCAAGAATTTGGTCCTTAAAAGGCAAGGGAAAATGATCTTTCCTGGTGGCTTGATTTAATCTTCTATAATCAATGCACATGCGCCACCCGGTCACTGTCCTAGTAGGGATTAATTCATTTTTCTCATTCTCAATGACCGTCATCCCCCCTTTCTTCGGAACCACTTGAACTGGACTTACCCATTCACTATCGGAGATGGGATAAATCATACCAGCTTCAAGTAACTTAAGGACTTCTTTTCTCACTACTTCTTTCATTGTTGGATTCAATCGCCTTTGAGGCTAAGCAACAAGTTTAAAATCCTCTTCCATATGTATCTTGTGTATACAGAAAGAAGGACTTACGCCTTTAAGATCTGTCTATGCGCATCCTATCGCCCCTTCATTGGCTCTTAAAACCTCCAAGAGTTGTGCCTCTTGGTCAGAAGATAGTGAACTGTTAATAATAACTGGCTTGCCTCCCCCTTCATCTAAAAATGCATATTTAAGATGGGATGGCAGCACTTTCAATTCCAACCTATTTTTTTCTGACTCTTTCTTCCTTGGATAAGTCTTCCGGGATAGATGTTATCATGGGGTCCTCTTTCAGAGTATCTAGGTCCCTCAAACATTTTTAAATTTCGACTTCCTCCAAGTCATATAAATTTGCATGAGACTGCACTAGAGCTTTTTCTAAAGGGCTAGCACTATACATTTCTTGCTTCCCTAATAGAAATACCTCTTCCATGACATCCACCCTAAAGGCTGATTGTTTTTCCTTTGGGTGTTTCATGGCTTCCAACACATCGAATTTTACCTCATCATCCTCAACTCGTACCTTGAGTTTTCCATTATCCACGTCAATGATGACTCTTGCCATTTTCATGAAAGGTCGCCCTAGAATTAAAGGCACCTCTAAGTCTTCCTCTATATCCATAATGACAAAGTCAACCGGAAAGACAAATTTATCAACCTTCACTAGAACATCCTCCGCTACTACATAATGAAATTTTAATGACCTATTCGCCAGTTGGAGGGTCATTCTAGTGGGTTTCACTTCCAGATCAACTATCCGTTTTAACATGGACAACGACATGAGGTTTATACTTGCGCAAGATCCAATAATGCATTCCCCACAGGAAGAGCACCAATAGTAATAGGGATAGTAAAACTACCCGGATCTTTGGTCTTATGACGCAAGGATTTTTGAATTATGGCACTACACCCGGCTTCTAGTTCCACAGTTTCATCTTTGAACTTTCTCTTTTTTGTTAACAAGTCCTTCATGAACTTGACATATGTGGGCATTTCCTCCATAGCTTCCATAAATGGTACATTTATTTGAAGCCGTTTGAAAATGTCTAGAAACCTAGCATATTCCCTCTCCTTTGTCATTTTCGATGGATGAACAGGATAAGGAACCTCCTTTACCTGAGGTACTCCATCCATCTTCTCGTTGTCCTCAACCTTCTTTTTGATTTTTTTTATTTTTTCTTTTTCTATATTTACATTATTTTTCTTCTCACTTTTTTCACCTTCACTTGCCTTCTCTACCTCCTCTATGGCTACTTTTTCAATTCTTCCTACAGCTCCTCGGGGTCATTCAAATGATCACCTATTCCTTTATCAATCTCCTTACCACTCCTTGTGACAATGGACTTGCATTGCTCTTTAGGGTTTGTTGTGGTATTAGCGAAGAATGGAGTAGTGGTAAGCTCTGCCAATTGTTTAGAGATTTGACCCACTTGCGTCTCAAGATTCCGGATAGACGCCTTGGTGTTTTTCTAGAAAGCTTCATTACTTTGGTGGTTAGCCAATGAAGCTTGGATAAATTTATCTAAGGTGTCTTCCAATTTGATGGTCCTCTCTACCAATGGAACAAATGGTGGCCTATTAGATGAATTTGTTGAATTTTTCCAATTCATTTGACCTTGTCCTTGAGGATTCTTCCACCCTTGCATTCCAGCATTGGAAACATTAGATTTAAAGGGTGAAGAAAAGAAATTTCCTCTTGACTGATTATTTAAAAAATTCAACTCCTCATCTTTTTGGCTAGAAGAATGTGGACATTGAGTGTATGAATGAGCTTCACCACACAATTGACATGATCCTTTTTGAGCTTGTTGGTTCACTACTTAAACTTGCTGGGGCTTTGGCACCAATTGTGTAATAGCTTGACTCAAAAGCTCAATTTGCTGAGTTATAAGCTTATTCTTTGCCAAATAGCATCAGAAGAATTTAATTCCAGGACACCCTTGGGCTTTGAGACTTGGCTTCTGGGTTGATGTCCAGCTCTATCACTTGCTCCCATAGAAGTGATAATTTCCATTGCAGTAGGTACATCAATGGTTTTTAATGACTGTCTAGCAGTTGCAGTGAGATGGATTGTCCACTGATGGTTACATCCTGCACAAAATATATTAAGCTTCGCAACATCGGTCAACCCATGATTTGGGCATTTTCTCAACAACCGTTGATACCATTCCCAAGCCTCTTGAAATGTCTCATCTTGTCACTGCTTTAAAGCAGATATTTCAGATTGCACTTGGATCATTTTAGAAGGAGGAAAGAATCTTGTTAAGAAGGCTTCTTCAACCTCACTCCATGTGTTCAAACTTTGACTCGGAAGAGTCTTGAACCATTCTTTAGCATCTCCAACAAGTGCTAAATGAAATAATTTCATATAGGCATCTTCAGCACTTGCTTCATCCAAGCCCATAGTCTCTACAAGATCATAAAAGGTCTCCAAGAAATTATGCGGATCGATTCCTTGGACCTTGCGGAATCACATAGTCACCAAGGACTACAACCCTCATTGGATTAGGAACTTCCGCAGCCATATCAAAAGTAACAGAATGTGTAGAGTTACTAGAAAAATCAGAGGAACTTTCACCCTCCTTTTGTTCATGGTATTTAATTGCAAACTGTCGTCTAGCAAATGCCTCGATTTCGTCAATATACAATAACTTTTCTCTTTGGCTTTTGCTGCGAGTAAGCATACAACAATACTGGAACAATGGTGAGAGTTAGGTACAAATATACAAATAATTACAAAAAGAATAACTATTCACAGTTTTTAAAAATCAACTCAAAACTTAAAAGAAATAAACAACCGTGCTCCTCGGCAACGGCGCCAGAAATTTTGTTAAAGAAAGGGTTAACTTGTTTCAGTATAGTGACTATACGTGTATCGTCCACAGGGAGAACTTGAATTTATTCGATTAAGAGTTAAGTTGACGGATTGTTCAAAAACATATCAAGTTCTGAATGGAAAAAAAAATAAACACTAGATAAAGAGATAAACAAATAAAATAACAATTCACCTGGGATTGAGTTTCATTACTTCACCTTGTTGCTTTCAATTTTACTTAATATTATAAGAAAAGATGCATACTCAACGTCACAAGTGCAAATCCATTTGTCACTTGATTCTAAGACACTAGTTTCTAGAGCTCAATCCCTTGGCACTTTAGGAACTAAGTCTTGCATTAAGCAGAGTATAAAGCAATCATAAGCACTTCCATCTATCCCTAGACTAGAAGGTTTTATGAGAGTTTTTCTCCAAATCTATTTATAAACCAGTTTCCCAACTGCGCAAATAAACTAACAGAAGAAGAACTCCAATTTATATATAATATAAACTAACAATTGAAAGAAACAAGAGACGAAGTAATCACATTCAATCCTGGTGGAAAGCTTAGCCTCTCAAGGCCATGAATTTCAAGAACTAAACCTAAGAGTATTAGAACTCTGACTAAAGCCTATACTTTGTGGTTTATTTCTATACAATTCACTATATCCTAACTTCTGAATGGCTGTATTTATAGGTGTTTTGGGCAGGGGTTTGGCGCTCGAGCGCCCTCCTAGCGCTTGAGAGCTGGCTTGACACGTGCTGGTTAATGAGCTTAATTGTCTGGTTAATGCGTCTGGCGCTCGAGCCCTGGTGTGGCGCTCGAGCGGCAGGCTCATAACTCTGGCAGAGAGGATCCAATGCTCAACGTATTCTAGCGCTCGAGCCCTAGTGTGGCGCTCGAGCACCAGACTCATAAATCTGGCAGAAGGGATCCTATGTTCCTCAGCTTTTAGCGCTTGAGCCTTGGTATGGCGCTCGAGTGCTTGCCTCTTAGATGCCCCAGCAACTTGATTTTCTTATTTTGCTTTCAAAAACACCTGAAAATACACTCCTAAAGTTAGAAAATTTATTATTACCACTTATTTACTCTTAAACTCACAAAGTAAGGAAAAGAGGTGAAACTATGTATAGAAACATGTAATTTCTAGAGAAGATAAGTGCAGATCCTTTATTAAATAAATACACTAATTTGCACTTATCATTTGGCGAGAATAAATGTCATCCAAAGCTTGGAGACCACAGTCATGTTGCCCAGGAGAACCTTGTGAGGAACTCCGTTCCTAGTCGTCTCCACAATCCTCCAGTCTTCATAGCAAATCCTCTCCAATGTCGTTTGGAGGTCCAAATCCCCTTAATTCCTCATTCTTGTGAAGTCATCAACCACCCCTTCACTTCTCTCATATGACGAGATAGGTGAAATGACTCCTCCGCCGATCTTCTCATTTACCCAATTGGCATTGTACGGTACCCGAATACCACGGACAACGGACACCTTCTCACGGGTCTTGGTTTCTTTACCCCAAAAGGTGTTCGCATAGAACTCCTTGACAATCTCCGGGTCGAACTTTTCCGGGAGCGAGGCAATGGACCACCAGTTGCGGAGAGTGAGCATACCAGTGAACTCTTGGCATTCTCCATGCCGCAACTCAACTCTACTCTCCACGATAAAGTTCGAGTCATCGATGACCCGTAACCGTTTAGCCCTCTCCCAGTCAATGAACCGATGGGGGTGGTCAGAATCACCACCTTGGGTTGAGGAGCCTCCTCTTCTCATTTGGCGGCCTTCCTTTCTCTTTTTAGAAGCACGCTCGGGCTCATGAGCGGGTGCCTTTCCTCAGTTCCTGTACAAATTATTAACATAACTCCTAAATTAGTAACAAAATAACCCAATCATCATCATCTTGTAGAGAAATACATTATAACTTTGGGTTTTAATAGGGACTATTTTCATAGCAAAACACATGTTATGATTTACAATCATATATCTCTAAGAACATTTTCTTCACAAAGGATGCTCAACAGAAATTCTAAATCACAATATGATACATCCCTAATCATAGTAATGAAAACAGTCTAGAGCAAGAAAACCCAATGATACATGTATTCAAAAGTTCAACTATTCTAGTTTTCACTTTCAACTCCCTCTTGATTCAGAATAACCAACACATGGGAAGAAGAAATCATGAAAACTGAACAATGAGAATGACATTTACCTGAACATGATGATGATGATTAACACAAATCCGAAAAGAAACTTGAAATATTTGATGATTTTTAAGAGATTTCGTGTGAGAAAATGGTGATTTTGTGCGTAACTGTTGAGATAAAGAGAGATTTTTTGAAAATAAACTGGTTCTGCACTGTTTTTAAAGCCAACGCGTGCCTGGCGCTCGAGCGCTGCTTCTGGCGCTCGAGCGCTGGTGCACTAAATACTAGATCAACCGTTAAGCTTTTCTGGCACTGGAGCGTCACAACTGGTGCTCGAGCGCCAGCTCAAAATAGAATGCAGTGAAGAATGGCTTTTCTGCTGTCTCTGGTGCTGGAGCGCTGATATTGGTGCTCGAGCGCCAACATCTGACCCAAAATTTTTTAAAACAGTGCCAATTTAATACCCCTAGTGCTTGAGCGCCATCCTGGCGCTAGAGCGCCAGGTCCAAAATATGGACAGTGTAGAAGCCATCTTCAAATGCTCAAATTTTTAATTTTCTCAAAAAAATTCTTTCAAAACTCATCAAATTTATTTATTCTAATTACAAAAAACACAAAAACAAACACACAAACAAATTGGGTTGCCTCCCAATTAGCGTTTGTTTAACGTCATTAGCTCGACGCCTGTAGCATTGCTATGCTTCCTTTAAACCCATTATGGTGGTTAGCCGCTCGATGTCACCACTAAGATATAGCTTCAATCTTTGACCATTCACTAGCCAGCTCTCATTTTTCACTCTGTCTTCAATTTCTATAGCTCCATAAGGCCTTACTTCTTTAACCCTAAAGTGTCCGGACCACTTGGACTTTAGTTTTCCCGGGAATAATTTCACTCGAGAATTAAAGAGCAAAACATATTGCCCGAGACTGAAAGCCTTTTTGACCAACTTTTTATCATGATACAACTTCATTCTTTCCTTGAATAATCTTGAAGACTCATAAGCACAGAGTCTCAATTCTTCCAATTCATGAAGTTGTACTTTTCGTTTTTGCCCAGCAATTGTTTGGTCAAAATTAAAGTACATTAAAGCCCAATATGCCTTATGTTCCAGTTCGACTGGTAAGTGACAGGACTTCCCATAGACTAACTGGAAAGGAGTTAATCCTATGGGAGCTTTATAAGCTGTCCGGTACGCCAACAGAGCATCATCCAATTTGATGGCCCAATCTTTCCTTGAAACACTAACGGTCTTTTCCAGAATTCGCTTAATTTCTCTATTCGAGACTTCAGCTTGACCATTAGTTTGGGGATGGTATGGACTAGCAATTTTATGTCTCACCCCATAATGTTCCAAGACCCTTTTTAATTGGGAGTTGCAAAACTGCGAACCCCCATCACTGATGAGTACTCTCGGGGACCCAAATCTTGAAAATATGTTCTTTTTCAAGAATGTCACTACCGTCTTTGCATCAGCTCTTGCACAGGGAATTGCTTCTACCCATTTTGAAACATAGTCCACTCCCACCAATATATATTCATTGGTGAAAGAGGGTGGAAATTAACCAACAAAATCAATTCCCCAGCAGTCAAATACCTCTACCTCCTGCATAACTGTTAGAGGCATCTCATTGCTCCTTGTTACTCCTCCAGTTCTTTGGCACTTATCACACTGCTTCGCATAGATGTGAGCATCTTTGAAGATTGTTGGCCAATAGAAACCGGATTGCAATACTTTGGCTGCAGTGCGTTCACCGTTGAAATGTCCCCCGTAGGGTGAATTGTGATATTGCCACAATATGCTTTTTGATTCCTCACGGGAAACACACCGTCTCAGAAGACCATGTCCTCCAATTTTAAATAAGTAAGGATCATCCCAAACGAAGTAAGAAGAATCTTTTAAAAACTTCTACTTTTGTTGCCAAGAAAACCCATCCAGAATAATTGCTGCTACTTTAAAAATCGCCATATCCGCAAACCATGGCCTTTCTTGAATTAACAGCAAACGTTCATCCGGGATTTCCTCGACAATTTCTTCTTCTTCGTTAGTCCCATTTGTGTTATGAAGTCGGGACAGATGATCAGCCACAAAATTTTCACATCCCTTCTTATCCTTGATGACTTGATTGAATTCTTGCAGCAATAAAATCCAACGAAGCAATCTTGGCTTTGACTCTTTCTTAGTCACCAAGTATTTTATGGCTACATGGTCAGTATAGACAATCACTCTTGACCCTATAAGATAAGACCTAAATTTTTCCATCCCATATACAATCGCTAGTAATTCTTTTTCTGTAGTTGCATAGTTCACTTGTGCATCATTAAGTACCTACTAGCGTAATGTATTGGGTCAAAAATTCTGTCTTTTCTTTGGCCTAATACGACACCAACAACATAGTCACTCGCATCACAGTTAAGCTCAAAGTCCAAATACCAATTTGGAGCAACTATGATTGGGGCCACAATCAGTTTTTCCTTAAGTCTCTCAAATGCCTCCAAGCACTTAGCATCAAAATTGAAATTCACATCTTTAACCAAAAGATTACTAAGTGGCTTGGCTATCTTGGAGAAATCCTTTATAAATCCTTGGTAAAAACCGGCATGTCCTAAAAAACTCCGTATTCCTTTAACATTCACAGGTGGTTGAAGTTTTTCAATGACTTCCACTTTTGCCTTGTCAACCTCAATCGCTCTAGACGAGATCTTATGACCAAGCACCACCACTTCTTCTACCATGAAATGGCCCTTCTCCCAGTTAAGCACTAAATTTGTTTGAACACATCTTCCTAGCACAATATTCAGATTGTTCAAACATTCTTTAAAACTTTTCCCAAAGACAGAAAAGTCATCCATGAAAACCTCGATACATTTCTCAACCAAATCCGAAAAAATGGCGAGCATGCATCTTTGAAAGGTTGCAGACGCAGTACACAGTCCAAACGGCATACGTTTATAAGCAAAAACTCCAAATGGACATGTGAAAGCTGTCTTTTCCTGATCTTCTGGGTTTACCAAAATTTGGTTATACCCAGAGTATCCATCCAAGAAACAGTAATATGCCTGGCCAGCCAGTCTCTCAAGCAGTTGGTCCATAAAAGGCAAGGGAAAAGGATCTTTCCTGGTGGCTTGATTTAATTTTCTATAATCAATACACATTCGCCACCTGGTCACTGTCCTTGTAGGGATTAATTCATTTTTCTCATTTGCAATAACTGTCATCCCTCCTTTCTTTGGGACCACTTGAACTGGACTTACCCACTCGCTGTCGGAGATGGGATAAATCATACCAGCTTTAAGTAACTTAAGGACTTCTTTCCTCACTACTTCTTTCATTGTTGGATTCAATCGCCTTTGAGGCTGGGCCACAGGTTTAAAATCCTCTTCCATTTGTATTTTGTCCATACAGAAAGAAGGACTTATCCCTTTGAGATATGTCAATGCCCATCCTACCGCCCTTTCATTGGCTCTTAAAACCTCTAAGAGTTGTGCCTCTTGTTCAGAAGATAGTGAACTGTTATTGATAACTGGCTTGCCTACCCTTCATCTAAAAATGCATATTTTAGTTGAGACGGCAACACTTTCAGTTCCAACTTATTTTTTTCTGACTTTTCCTCCTTGGGTAAGTCTTCCGGGACAAATGTTTTCATGGGGTCCTCTTTCAGAGTATCTAGGTCCCTCAAACATTTTTCAATCTCGACTTCCTCCAAGTCATATAACTGTGCATGAGATTGCACTAAGGCATATTCTAAAGGGCTAGCGTTGTACATTTCCTACTTCCCTAATAGAAATGCCTCCTCCATGACATCTACCCTAAAGTCTGATTGTTTTTCTTTTGGGTGTTTCGAGGCTTCTAACGTATCGAACTTTACCTCATCGTCCTCAACTCGTACCTTGAGTTGACCATTATCCACATCAATGATGACTCTTGCCGTTTTCATGAATGGTTGCCCTAAAATTAAAGGCACCTCCAAATCTTCCTCAATATCCATAATGACAAAGTCAACCAAAAAGACAAATTTATCAACCTTCACTAGAACATCCTCCGGTAATCTATGAGGGAATTTTAATGACCTATCTGCCAATTGGAGAGTCATTCTAGTGGGTTTCACTTCCAAATCACCAATCTGTTTTAACATGGATAACGACATGAGGTTTATACTTGCACCAAGATCCAATAATGCCTTCCTCACAAGAAGGGCACCAATAGTAATAGGGATAGTAAAACTACCCGGATCTTTGGTCTTATGAGGCAAGGATTTTTGAATTATGGCACTACACCCAACTTCTAGTTCCACAGTTTCATCTTTGAATTTTCTCTTTTTAGTCAACAAGTCCTTCATGAACTTGGCATATGTGGGCATTTCCTCCATAGCTTCCATAAATGGTACATTTATTTGAAGACGTTTGAAAATGTCTAGAAACCTAGCGTATTGCCTTTGCTTTGTTTTCTTTGATCGATGAACAGGACAAGGAACCTCCTTCACCTGAGGTACTCCATCCATCTTCTTTGATCGATGAACAGGATAAGGAACGTCCTTTTTTTATTTTTTTATTTTTTCTTTTTTCATATTTACATTATTTTTCTCCTCACTTCTTTGACTTCCACTTTCCTTCTCTACTTCCTTCATGGCTACTTCTTCAATTCTTCCTTCCACCTCCTCGAGTTCATTCGAATGATCCCCTATTCCTTTACCTATCTCCTTACCACTCCTTGTTACAATGGACTTACATTGTTCTTTTGGATTCGTGGTGGTATTAATGGAGAAAGGAGTAGTGGTAAGCTCTGCCAGTGGCTTAGAGATTTGACCAACCTACGTCTTAAAATTTCGGATAGACGCCTCGGTGTTTTTCTGGAAAGCTTCATTACTTTGGTGATTAGCCAATGAAGCTTGGATAAATTTATCCAAGGTGTCTTCCCATTTAATGGTCCTCTTTACCAATGGAACAAATGGCAGCCTATTAGATGAATTCATTGAATTTTTCCAATTCATTAGACTCTGTGCTTGAGGATTCTTCCACCCTTGCATTCATGCATTGGAAACACTAGATTTAAAGGGTAAAGAAAAGAAATTTCCTCTTGACTGATTATTTACAAAATTCAACTCCTCATCTTTTTGGCTAGAGGCATGTGGATATTGAGTGTATGAATGAGCTTCACCACACAATTCAGATGCTTCTATTTGAGCTTGTTGATTCACTACTTGAACTTGTTGCGGCTTTGGCACCGATTGGGTAATAGCTTGACTCAAGAGCTCAATTTGTTGAGTCATAAGCTTATTCTGTGCCAAAATAGCATCAAAAGAATTTAACTCTAGGACACCCTATGGCTTTGAGACTTGGCTTCTACGCTGATGCCCAGCTCTATCACTTGCTGCCATAGAAGTGATAATTTCCATTCAAGTAGGTACATCAATGGTTTTCAGTGACTGTCCAGCCGTTGCAGTAAGATGGATTGTCCATTGATGGTTCAATCCTGTACAAAATATATTAACCTTCGCAACATCGGTCAACCCATGATTTGGGCATTTTCTCAACAACCTTTGATACCTTTCCCAAGCCTCGGGAAATGCTTCATCTTGCCCGTGCTTAAAAGTAGATATTTCAGATTGCACTTGGATCATTTTAGAATGAGGAAAGAACCTTGTTAAAAAGGCCTCTTCCACCTCACTCCATGTGTTCAAACTTTGACTCGGAAGAGTCTTGAACCATTCCTTAGCATCTACAATAAGTGCTAAATGAAATAATTTCATATAGGCATCCTCAGCACTTGCTTCTCCAAGCCCATAGTCGCTACAAGATCATAAAAGGTATCCAAGAAATTATGCGGATCCTCACGATCTTTCCCCGTAAACTGATTAGTCAGAATGAGATTATACTAATATGGCTTAATCTCCATTTGTTGAGTAGTGGGGGACAAGACAATAGTGGACCAATTCCTTGGACCTTGAGGAATCACATAGTCACCAAGGACTACAACCCTTGCCCGATTAGGAACTTCCTCAGCCATATTAAAAGTAGCAGAATGTGTAGAGTTACTATAGAAATTTGAGGAACTCTCTCACTCCTTTTGTTCACGGTATTTTATTGCAGACTTTCGTCTAGCAATTGCCTCGATTTCGTCAATATACACTAACTTTTCTCTTTGGCTTTTACTGCGAGTAAGCATACAAAAATACTGGAACAATAGTGAGAGTTAGGTACAAATATACAAATACTTACAAAAAGAATGACTATTCACAATTTTTACAAATCAACTCAAAACTTAAAAGCTTTTAATGGAACTGGAAAGGATTAACTCGTTTTAGTATAGTGACTATACGTGTATCGTCCTCAGGGAGCACTGAATTTATCCGATTAAGAATTAAGTTCACAGAATGGTCAAAAACATAATAAGTTGTGAATGGAAAATAAAATAAACGCTTAGTAAAAACAAATAAACAAATAAGATAATGGTTCACCTGGGATTGAGTTTCATTACTTAACCATGTTTCTTTCAATAGAAGTTAAATATTATAAGAAAAGATGCATAATCAATGTCACAAGTGTAAATATCTTTGTCACTTGATTCTAAGACACTAGTTTCTAGAGCCCAATCTCTTGGCACTTTAGGAACTAAGTCTTGCATTAAGCAGAGTATTTTGGCAATCATAAGCACTTTCATCCATCTCTAGACTAGAATATTTTATGAGAGTTTTCTTCCAAATCCATTTTTAAACCAATTTCTCAACTGCGCAAATAAACTAACACATGGAAAAGGTGATCAAGCTTAAACCAAGAAAAGAAGAACAGGAGAAGAACTCCAATTCATATATAATATTATAACTAGTAATTGAATGAAACAAGAGTCGAAGTAATTACATTCAATCCCGGTGAAAAGCTTAGCCTAGCAAGGCCATGAACTTCAAGAACTAAACCTAAGAGTATTAGAACTCTGACTAAAGCACTATACTTTGTGGTTTTTTTCTCTACAATCTAATATATTTTCTAACTTCTGAAGAGCTGTGTTTGTAGGTGTTTTGGGCAGGGGTCTGGCGCTCGAGCGCCCTCCTGGCGCTTGAGCCCTAGCCTTATACGTGCTGGTAAATGAGCTTTAATGCCTGGTTAATGTATACGGCGCTCGAGCCCTGGTGTGGCGCTCGAGCGCAGGCTCATAACTCTGGTAGAAAGGATCCAATGCTCAACAGTTACTGGCGCTCGAGCCTTGGTGTGGCGTTCGAGCACTAGAGCAATTACACTGGCAGAAAGGATCCTATGTTCCTCAGCTTCCCGCGCTTGAGCCTTGGTCTGGCGCTCGAGTGCTGGCCTCTTATATACTCTAGCATCTTGATTTTCTTATTTTGCTTCCAAAACACGTGAAAATACATTTCTAAAGTTAGAAAATTTATTATTTATACCTATTTACTCTTGAACTCACTAAGTAAGGAATAGAGGTGAAATTTTGCATAAAAACATGTTATTTCTCTAGAAGATAAGTGCAAATCCTTTATTATATAAACACACTAATTTGCACTTATTAGAAACCAAGTAGCAAGTCTTGGTAGTTTCAAGAAAAAATTTGAAGTGTCAAATTTTCAAAGATAACATTTTTAGTAACTACTATTTTTAAAAGTTAAGGTGATACAATTTGGTATCAGAGCAGTTTGATCCTTTGGACTGCGATGAGTTGATAGTCAACTGAACAAGTAATATTCTGAACATATCTATTAGGCATGTCATAAGCTTCGAAGGAACATGCAGCTAATATTTGGTTTGATCAACTGAGTATTGATGCATGAGAGTAGAAGTTATGACTATTAATGGATAAGAATGATCTTTAAAAGGATTTTTCCTCTTTTAGAAACTTTCAGGGAAAGTAGGATAAGGCATTGGGATATAGATGTACAGTGTTTGTGACTATAAGATATTGAGCATGGCCAGTTCAGTACCTTACTCACGGCACTGACGCATTTAAAGTCAATGGATTCAAGTCACTAGCCTAGACTGAATACAAAGTAGAATATGTTAAGGAAAAATGTGGTTAGCCCTATGGAATATAGATAGTGGGAAATTAGTGTAAAGTGTATGCGGAGTTGGATTTCTCAAAGACAAATTATCGCTGAATTGGTAAGGAAGCCAAGAGGCAGGAAGAACTTAGAGAGTCGGGTAGTGGTAATCTCACAACAACAACTAAGGGGGCTATGTATTCTTAGTTGGATTCATGTTAAGAAGATATTCTTGATGGGAAATTGGGTAGGTATAGGAATAGATCATGTCATTAAAGCATGAAGAACTCTATCCCAACTTCTTTCATTTAAGTTTCCTCTAGGACTTAAATTCCATAAAACTCTAGTTTCTTTTGTATTTGATAAACTAACCATGTGAATCCTAGAAAATCAAATTCTTTCGGAAATTCACCAAGCCCAAATCCGAGTAGACGTTGTGACTGAAGAACCTTTATTGGAAGGATTTAAGCATCAACTCTAATTGGACGATCATGTATTCGTAGAAAAGTTCGATAACTCATATCGTATAGTAACCTTTTCATAATGGTAGCATAACATCGTAATGAGAAATTTGTTCTACCATAAGTTTCTTCTAGATAAAATTTAAAGGAGTCATTAGGGTCAAGATTTAGAAACTCTTTCTGCTTGAGGATTCGTTAAGTTAGTTTCATGGACTTGATCTTAGAGAGACTCATGTCCCACATCTTGCTCTATCCCAATTCTGAAATCAATTCCTTGAAGGAACTCTCTTTCAACATTCATGTAATCGGTCTAAATCTAATTATGGGATTCATATAGTACTGTTGTATGCGTGATGATGTTAAAGCTAAGTCTTTCTTTCCTTAAGTTAATCACGAAAATCTTAGTATACAATTCCTCAAATCTTAACAATATTTTAAAACACAACCTTAGGCGCTTTTATACAAAAGCTTAGAAAGGTCGTAAGATGAAGAATCCAATTTTGGATGCCATTTCAATTTAGCCAAGATTATTCCCAACGATCTCCTAAAGTTCTATTTTCACTCAAATTGTTTCATTTTCCTGAGCATGAACCCTTTTTGATTCGAGGGACCAATCAGCTATTGTAATCTTTCTATGTAAATAATTATAAGAGACGACTACTAGGGAAACTCCAAAATCTCGAAACCATGTTGTGAGACTTTCTAGCAAGCTTGGTAGGCGAACATGTTCCAGAACCTATCTCCTAGTTACTTGCATTAACTTCTCTGGTTATTCCAAAAACACAAATTATGGATTCCTCAATTCCAATCGTCTTAAAATTTTCGGTAGGTCATTGAGAAACTGGTTAACAAAAATCGTAAAGGATTCGGGTCATAAGAGTTGCGCTACAGGAGTATAAGCATATTCAACCTCATATCCCCGTCCAATTCCAAAGAGTCCAAATTTCTTGAGGTTAAATCACGCCGGTAAAGCTACTTAAGCATGTTACCCTATTTTTAAAACATACGCCAAGGTTAAGACGGTATTAAGATTATTTCATCCATCCCGATTTCCACGGTTTGGAAATTTACTCTATGTGATTCCATATTCTTTTTAGTTCTGAAGTTCTAAACAGTATAGGAAATTATTTCAAAACCGTAGTACGATATCACAATTAAAATATTTCTTTGATAATCTAAGCTCATAAAACCATATTGACAAATATCAAATTATCCTTCTTCATATTCAAGTTTCAAATCTTAGATCTGAGTTACCTTAAAGACGATTCAACCAAGAGCGACCCAATCATAACATTAGAGGAATTCTCTAAATCTATCTTTCAAATCCTTAAGATTTGAATTTTCCCAAAAGTCTGAACCCATCTAAGTTTCTATCTATGCATTCGATCCCTAACGGATTACTACTGATCGTTAAAAGAATCTGCTTTTAATTCTTAAAATCAAATTGAACTTAGTTTCCAAACTTTAATCCTATAAATTTTAGACCAGTCCAGCTACTCCTTGTAATTATCCGAATTTAAACTTTTAGATAGTTTCCTTCACAGCTTCCTGGAGACTTGAATAAACTCTGGTTTTCATACAATTTTGGATTCCGGCTAAGCACCCTGACCACTTTGTAAATTTATTAACTGTACTTATTCAGGGTATCAGCTAAAGATAAGTTTAACTTCATATTAAGTCTCTAAATTAAATCCTTGTGAATTTATGAGAATTTCCTTGACATAATACATCGTCAGTATAGTCATCAATTATAAATCCCCGCTAAAACAAATATGTTGACACTCGAATCAATTCTCAATTTTCTCCACCCTGAGTTCTTACTTAAAGGAAACAACTAACCCTTTCACGTAACTATTATTGCAGCCATTCTCTTTATAGCGTATCAATAAAATTCATAAACTACTAGTGTTAAGAGCCACGTGCTAAACACATCCTGATCCAATTTAACTCACATCGACAACTTAGAGTGAGTTAATCGTCCTAAAATTAATGGCCACCTGGGGTTATTTCCTACCCAATTCAAGTTTTCACAAATTGAAAGTTAACCTTCGTGTCAACTTTGTAAGACCTTCTTCTATTCACTAAGTCTATAGAATCCCGTTAGTTATAAATGCGTTAGGTTTCAAACCTTTAAATCCCTCAAAATACCTCAAATATAAATGTTCCTTTGGTCCAGGAATTAAAGTAAATTGTGAGGACACAATTCTTTTAAGGGGGTAGAATTGTAACATCCCAAAAATCCATAAAGGAAACTTAGGACGTAAGGGATTTGGTTACAATTTACAAAGAAAAGAAAGAGGAGGATTTGTTGTAAGTAGAGAGGTCAAAGGAAGGACAAAAATGACATGCATATTTGAATATGGATGTGTCATATTCGAATATGGACTGTACATATTCGAATATGAACATGCATATTCGAATACTATCTATGCATATTCGAATAGTATTCGAATATTAACAGTACATATTCAAATATGCACAGTAATATTTGAATACGAAAGTGTGGACTTGAAAACAGCAACCTTATATTAGAATATATATTCGAATATGGATCCTTGGGCCTATAAATAGGGGACTAGACCTCCACACTTCACCATTTCCCTCTACACTCTTTCAACCCCAAAGATACTTCACTAAACCTATGCCACGAATCAACAACACTCCACAAATCTTCCGTCTTAGAGTTTTCTCTCACTAGCCTCTTCTTGACTAAATCTTCAAGGAGTGAGATTCATACTCGGAGATAACAGGGGCAGAAGAAGGAAGTTAGAAACTGGGAGTTGAGCTTGAAGGAGAAATGAATTCTGGAAGGTAACCCTAAAAACCCCAAATCTAGGGCACTACAGGATATTAGGAACATGTGACTAGGAAATACTAGAGACACGTGATTAGGGACTAAAGACAACATGTTAGGAATTGGTTGATTTAAGATTTATGATTGTGAGTATGTTTGAGATTGCATGTCATGCCTGTACGATGTTGTGTTAACATGCTAATAGGTGTTGCATGAATGGAACTTGGAATATGATGTTTAATATGTCTGTATGATGCTGTTTGATCAAATGTGCGAAGAGATGTTGCATGTTTAGAAATTGTGAATGACGTATGAATGATAAAATGAATGTAACAGACAAGGGGTTCCAGATTATAAAATTGAGAAAAGGACTCTGGATAGATTTTCAACTGTTTAGAATGGATAAGTCCAGAGTTAGTATTAACTCGAATATGTACTCGAATATGGCGAGCCATATTCGAATAGATATTCGAGTGTAGAACTTATGATACATAATATCCGAACAAAGGATGTTTATGTTCGAATATTATGCTACTGGAACACTTGTTTGATTGGTTGTGATATAAATATGAACGTGTGATGCATGAGAATCCGAAATATATCAAATAAAAGGAAAAGTGGTGAATGCTTCCCCATCAACGTTGGTTGAGTAAGAGGGTTGAGTTCCGCTGGAAGTAGACCGGGTAAGTGGACAAGCATGGAAAAGAAAATGATTTGGGGGCTATTACCGGATGGGGTAATAGTTCTTGCAGACCTGTAATGGGTGTTGACTCTGAATAAGAGAAATGATTTGGGGGCTATCATCGGGTGGGGTAATAGTTCTTGCAGACCTCTATTGGAGATGAGACATGGACTCTGGTTAGGGACGCTTACCAGGGTTTGTAGAGAGCTCTAGAGTGCTATTGCCACGCACAATGGTGGATTCTCGCGTGCACCGAGTTTTCCGATAAAAGAGGAAAGAATGGAAAATGGAAAATGAACATGGCATACATACATACTTAAATTGTCATTGCATATATATTGTGTGTGTTTGTTAGGAAACTGGATTTGGGGCAGTTTTCTAGTTAGACTGGCTGTAATATTGTAAAAATGTTTTTAGTTAGACCGAGGGTTACTCGGTTATATGTTTTACATAAAACTGACGGTCGCAGTATTGCAGGTATTGGAAGACTGTGGAGCTAAAGCAATGGATGAGACAAAGATTTAGACTTTGCTTAGGTATAATAACACATGGTGAACCTAAGCCTTCTGTTCAGAAATTATATGGTTCAGCTATATAGGAAATTGTAATTTAAATAAAGAAATGTTTCCGCTGTATTTTAAATATGAAACCAAGTAGCAAGTCTCGTTTGTTTCAAGAAAAACTTTTAAGTGTCAGATTTTCAAGATAACATTTTTAGTAACTCCTATTTTCAAAAGTTAAGGTGTTACACACCCCCTAATGTAAAGTTTTAAAATTACTAGTATCAGAGATGTATGTGGATTATGCAGGTTATGAGGAGTTTCCCTCAATTTTTAGGGAGAGGTAACAAAACTCAATTGTCTAGATGCAATTATAAAAATTGTTCATACTCCTTATCAATAAAATTTTATTCTGTTTCAAATAATGAAAAATATTTGTAAAATTATTCTTTTAAACTGTTTTTTGTGTTCCTTACATAGAGGTTCATTCTGAGAGCTTCACATATCGACACAATCAGCCAATTTTTTATTTTTTTCATTTGCATTTGTGTTCCATCATGCTTTAGGCATGGCAGATTTGGCCTCCAATCTGGTCTCCGGTGCGGTGGTTTGGCTCCTCCGGCCACTCACCTGGCGGTGACGGGGGTACCTGCAAGCACTCTGACGATAAAGTAAGCTAAGTTTCACAGATAGTAATTCTCAGATATTGAGTAATGAATGCGTACCAAATGAAGATGAATCACAGGTATTTATAGTGCTAATTGGGTCACTAAAGTTAAACCTGTCACTGTCACACTTCCGTGAATTACGGCGGTAAGTACGGATCTGTAACTGTCCCCACGTGGGAGTGATGTCCCATAGGCTCTAAGTCGGGTGCCCATGTCGTGGAAACACGACATGGCACTGACGACTTGGGCCACCCACGTGAGTCATGCATGTGCCTTACCTGCGGGTTAGGTCCATAATAGTTGCCCCCAAGTCTATGGCATGTCGTTTGACATGCCGTTGACTTCTGGTTACGGCCAGACTTGGCGACATGTAGTCCTCCCAAGTCGTTGTCATTTTGAATTTCGTTTGTCAGTTCTCGCTTTGCCACGTGTCTTTGCGGTATTGGTTCTGACCCTTCATGGGCCGTGCCCATCATTATTCAGTGACGTCAGGCCTGCGCACATTAATTGCACCCTACGCCGTCACTTCTTCTTCACGCTTCATCTCCTCTTTCTCTTTCAATAAGTATTCCATTTCTTAACCTAAAAGACTCTTCTCTACTTCCAAGTTTTTTATGCGTAAAAACTCTTGCCTTCTTGCCATCAACCTCTATTTGATGTTTTCCAGCCTTCCTCGGTCCTCTCTCCTTCAACATTTCTGGGTACCTTCCTTCATTCCCTGTTCACTTTTTCTATGTGCTTTCTTTCTTCTCTAATCTTCTTAGAAATGTCTACTCCAAAGAGACCTACAAACTTTCCCCCAAAAGAAAGCCTTTCTGGGGAAGTTGGGAATTTCGTAGGTTCCCCCTCTGGGCCTGAACTATGTGATGGTAGTGATCATCACATTCCCACTCCCCTTTCAACCTCTGGTTCTGATTAAGAACCTTTATTTGAAGCCTCTGTGGAGTTCATTCCTGGAATTCCCCAACTCATCCCCTTCTCTGGGGCGCCATTCTTTGAATATGTTGCCCTCATACCCTTAAGGTATGGAGTTGGCAAGTATGATTAAGACGAGTCATCTGAGGGTAGTGATAATGCTGTAACATCTAACTTACATCCTCCTGCTCCCTTCTTAATCTGTTCTTCGTCTGAAACTTCTAGTTATAATTCTTCTAATAATTATCTAAATCTTCTGATTCAAATTCTTCTGACCCTCTTTTTGTCCCTCCTGTTTCTATTGTAGAACCCATGTCAGCGTCATCTCCCATGTCGGGATCAGAGTCTCCCTCGACTTCATCCCCTGCTCAAGCTGTCCGGAAGCCTTCCAAGAGCAAGGCTCTAGAACACCGTCGGCAAAAAATCCATCAATGGTATGGCCCGCCTAAGGAAGCCGCCAAGATAGAAGTCCCCAAAAAGCTTAAAGGAATACGGGATGTGAGAAGGATGTACTGGATTAACCACGACATTCTCCAAGTTCCGTCTGGACTTACCACAACTTTAAAATTCCATGTCGCCGATGTGGAATTTTGGGATGCTATGCACTTCCCTGGCACGACCCTGAAAGAGGACGTACTTTCTGGTCCAGTCATGCTGTATAAGGTGGAGCGCGTGGATCCTAACGAAAGGATTGGATCCTGTCCTCGCCAAGGCGCTTCCGATTTCCTGATGGTCTACGACTGCTTCTTCCGGATGGTTCGTCTTCGTTTTCCTTTCTCGGTTTTCCAAGTCGAAATTCTTAACCGACTTGATGTCGCTCCCTCGCAAGTTCACCCCAACGTCTGGGGTTTTATCAACGCCTTCAAAATTTTCTGCTGGGCCAATAACTGGGAAGGCTCCAGCAATCTCTTCTTGTACCTTTTTGCCCTTTACCACCTCTCAGACTTTGGATTCATCTCCTTCCGCCAAAGGAAAGATCACTTTTTCTTCCAAATTTTTTAAGATTCTTTTCCGGCCTTCAAAGATGCTTATTTCAAGGTTTTGTACACAGGAGATGAAGTCCCCTTCTGGAGTGGTCCTAATGGCTTGCCCTTATTCCCACTTTACTGGTAATATGAGCACTACCTCTGGGAGACAAAGTCGTTTATCACTGATGGGGCCTCCCTATTAGATTCTGACCATGCCGTGATTGCTGGGCTCCAGGAATTTATTGGCAAGCACGGGCTCATCAAATGCAAGGTCGTAATCCAGGGTCGCTGTATCAGTCGTGCTGATACCATGGGTAATGTTGTCTTAAACAATTTATTATTGCTTTATGGCATTAGGAATATGTTTACTTTGTTATTTCTATTATTAGGAATATATTGACGATTCTGTTGTTTTCGCTTTCAGCTGCCATCATGTCTGGATATGCCCAGCTGATGAAGAAAACTGGAGGAATGACCAAAAAGGGGAAGAAGGAGACCCCCGCCCATAACTTGGTAGGTGAGCTAACCACCGACCATGGGGTTCAATCTCCTGAGGCATCCCAGGGTCCGGCTGCAACCTCTGCTGATGTTGCGGCATTGTCGCCTAAAGTTCAGGCGGCAAAAAAGAGGAAGCTCATCCTTCGCAACCGCCAAAAGTCCCCCGTCCCTGCTGTCCAGGAGTTGGAGGCAATTTAATCTGCTCCTCACAACGAGATATCCATCTCGGATGATGAAGAAGAGGACACAGTTTGAGCCGCCCTAATGCGGAAAAGAGGTTAGTTAATCAATGTCTTCAAAACTTGTTAAATTCTAAGATTCTATTGATTTTTTATGCTAATGTCCCTTGCTGATTTCCTCTTATGTAGGAGATGCCCCTGCCGCCTCTACTACGGGATCGTCTCCATCCTCTTAATGGGAAGGCTTCCAAGCCCCGATTGTTTCCTTTCATTACGGGGAGTTCTTCAAGGAACTCTCTCGCTTTGCATTGAAGGTATTTTTCCTTTCCTTTATGCCACATAGTTCTCTTTTCTTATTCATGCTTACTTTTGTATATGAAATTGATGCCGTTTTTCATTTCGCAGGCCAATGTCGGGGAAGCCCTTGGCTGGATGTCCCGTCAGTCTGCTCTACTGAAGTACTTTCACGAAGAGTTAGAAAGGCCTAAAATCGTGGCTGATTTGGAAAAGAAGCTGCAAGCCACCAAAGCTGTAGCTGAGAAGCAAATCCAAGCTCTCACCAAGGAGCGGGACATACTAAAAGCTTCACAGTCTGAGCTTCGGGTCGAGGTTTCTACGGCATCCTCCAATTTTGAGCAATTGAAATTAGAGAATGCCAAGTTTTCCAAAGAGAAGAAGGAAATTCAAGTCGCTTTCTCCAAGGCTCAAGAGGAGGCGACTTCACTTCGCGGGGAGAACGGGCTTCTTTCCCACCTTAAAGATCAGCTGACAACGGATAAGGCGTCATTGGAGACTGAAAATGATTAGTTGAAGGCTAAGGTCGATGCACAAAGTCGCCTGGTCGCCAATGGCGGCTATATGGCATTTGCTAGTTGCCTCAAGCAGGTGGAGTTTTTAAACCCTAGGGTGCAACTCACCTTCAAGGGGGTTCATCCACTTCACGTGGTTGAGGGGGGTCAACTTTTGGACTATGACAACGACCCCACGACCCAAGTCAACCTTGATGACCCCGAACTGGAAACATTTGACCCCGATGCTGACTACTCTACTCCAACAGCTGAAGACGGGGATGCTGGAAGATAAATTATTCTTCTCCGGTCATAATCTATCTCATATTTCCTCCTTCTTTCTGGTGATTTGCAAGAAGAATACCATCGGAGTCAAGAACTCAACCTTTTTTCTTCTCACACACTCACATTTGCTAGATATCAAGGTGAATTCCGATCAGTTAATCGGTGCAAAAGCCATTTCTAACCGATTAATCGGTGAAATGTAACTTTTCACCGATTCGATAAAAGGATAACTGTCTTTCTTGATGTTTCTGTTATCAATACGATTAGATTCTTGCATATTTATGCGATTTCATCAATTATCCTCTTGTACTCTATTTCACTAATGTCGCTACATAAACATACGGCATGAGAATCTCTTGTACTTGCAGCAAAACAGGGAATAATTCATGCTAATCGAAAATTTAATTGTAACGAGATGGTGAACACCAGGAGGAAGAATCAAGCCGCGAAGGGAACATCTACCAATGCTAGCGGCATCCCGGGAGATTAGCCTTCCACGAACGGGCCTTCTCGACAGCAATAGCAAGAAGAAGCCAGGGCTGCTGGCTCTGCAATGTTGGAGCAAAGGATGACGACAATAGAGGACGGCATGCACGACCTAAAGGAGATGATCCGAAAACAGGCTGAAGAGATAGAAAGGATGAACAAGGAATGAGAAGCTTAGAAGAAACAACAAGATGAATTCCAAGCAATCTTGATCAATCTCGAGATGGGACAGCAACCCCCTCAGCGACCTGAGAACCTACACGAGGGGCAAAACCCCCAAATGGAAAGACAAGTTTCCATGGTCGTACCGCAGATCCCGCGATCGCAACCCGTTAACATTCCACCTCATCTACCCGACATGGATCAGGTGGCAGAGAATGACATAGGAATTGAGGGCTACCATAACCCCTTCATCCCAGCCATTATGAATTTCGACATGCCGACCAACTTTAAATTTGCTGTACAGATTGATCCATATGACAGGACGACCGACCCCTAGGACCACGCGTAGATCTTTCAACGGACAATAGTCTTTCAAGGGGCTAAGGAACCCGTCATATGTCGGGCCTTTCCCCTGACTTTAAAAGCTGCAGCCCGCAGATGGTTCTCATCACTACCAGCGGGATCCATCACGGGATGGAAAGCAATGAAGGACAAGTTCAACTCCAACTTCATGAGCAGCAAACAACAGTTCAAGACGGAACACCATCTTGAGAGAATAAGACAGAAAACAGATGAACCATTGAGGGATTTCATCATCCGCTTCAACGCGGAGTCCCTGGAGGTATGTGATGTTGCCCCTAACATGATGCTATACTTTCTTAGACAGGGGCTGAAGCCGGGAGGCTTCGCTAAAGACTTGGCGGGAGAAAAGCCCAAGACCATGGAAGAACTAAAGAGGCGGGATGAAAAATGGATCCATATCGAGGAATGGGTACGGAACAATATGGTAGACAACCAAGCCGCCAAGAAAGAGTGAGAAAAGAAAGACAAACAAAAGGCTTCTTATGGAGGGAGGCCCAAGGAGAGTGAAAGAACATACGATAAAGGCGGGAGACCACCCAGGGGAGCCTACTCGAGCTATGCCGCCTTCACCTTGCCGCCGTCATGGGTCTACAAAGAAATCATGTATTCAGAATTGAAGACCAAACCTCCCCCAATGAGGTAACAATCAAAAAATAAAGACAAGTTCTGTCTATACCATAAGGACCCTGGACATTAAACCAACGAATGCATCCATCTCAAGGACGCCATCGAAAAGTTGATATGACAAGGAAAACTGAAACAATTTGTTCAGAAGAATGAGGAAGGAACATCCCGCGGGAGGAGCCCGTTGCCATCCAAAAGACATGGATCCGGTCCAAGGAATAGGGACTCTAGACGGGACGAATGACGACGATCACGATCCCGGAGCCCCTAACGACATGAAAACACGGCTTCAAAAGGAGTCATTAACGTGATCGCTAGGGGCCTAGATTAGATGGAACCTGCAGAGTCGTCCAGAAAGCGATCTCGTGATGCAGAGGACCATTGCATGGTGTGAAGGCCATGAGAAGAATGACTTTGGCGTTTACAACAGACAACCTACCTACAGATGAGACTGGGTCTAATGCCCCCTGGTTATTACGGCCAGAATGGCGGGGTATGAGGTAAAAAGGTTATTTGTAGACCATGGGAGTTCAACTGACATCATGTTTTGGGATTTATTCCAGAAGCTAGGCCTAACAGAGAAAGATCTTATCCCTCACAAAGGGAGTTTGATAGGTTTCACAGGGGAAACTATCTTCCCTAAGGGCTACGTGAAGTTGAAAGCAACTTTTTCTGGCCGCAGCAGGAGCAGGTCGGTAGAAGTAAAGTTCCTTGTCGTGGACTGCCCATCAGCGTATAATGCCATTCTAGGAAGACCGACTTTGAATGCTCTAGGAGCTGTGGTCTCAACCTTACATATGGCAATGAAGTTCCCCAGAGACAAAGACGACATCGTCACTATCCGAGGAAAGGGCCTTGAGGCACAACTTTATTACTTGGAGAGCCTTAAAATAACAAAAACTGTTTCAGTGCAGCAAAAGGAAGAAGAGAAAAGTAAAAAGAAAGAAGCAAAGGGAAAGCAAAAGTTCATTAGGCGAGATGTCGCGGTCATGATGACAAACTTAGATCTGAGGGAAGAGCTACAACATGAATGACCTGAACCTGAAGGTGACTCAGTAGAAATACAAGTCGGTAGTAAGCCCGAACAAGTAGTCAAGGTTGGAAAAAACTTACCTATTAATCTTATGAAAAATATGATTAAAGTTTTGTAGGATAATAAAGATATTTTTGCATGGGTCACCTCGGACATGCCGGGTGTAGATCCAAGTTCTGCTGTCATCGACTTGCATTAAGGGAAGGAGCGAGACCAGTGGCCCAGAAAAAGAGGAGAATGGGCCAAGAGAGGACGACGACTATCGAGAAACAAGTCAACGAGTTGCTGAACGCGGTATTCATCCGCGAGGTACAATACTCAAATTGGCTGTCTAATGTCGTGATGGTAAAGAAGGCGAATGAAAAGTGGAAAATGTGTACAGATTACACGAACCTAAACAAAGCCTGCCCAAAGGATCCTTTTCCGCTACCCTCTATCAACGAATTGGTGGATAACTCAGCGGGTTATAAATATCTCTCCTTTTTAGACGCTTACTCTGGATATAACCAGATTCCTATGGCTCCCAAAGATCAGGATAAAACTGCTTTTATCACTGATCTCGGGGTATTCTGTTATAATGTCATGCCGTTTGGTTTAAAGAACGCAGGGACGACATATCAGAGGATGATGGACAAAGTCTTTGCCAAGATGAAAGGCAGAGAGGTTGAAGTATACATTGACGACATGATTGTCAAAACCAAAGATAGTGAAGATCCGTCCAAGGACCTGGAATCTGTTTTTCAACGCCTACGACAGTTTAACTTGCGACTTAACCCTTTAAAGTGCACATTTGGCATGGAAGCTGGCAAATTCCTGGGATTTATGCTTACAAGTCGCGGCATTGAGGCGAATCTGGACAAATGTCGGCTAATCCTCGACATGACTAGCCCAAAGACAGTCAAGGACGTGCAACAATGGAGGATTGCAACCCTATCTCGTTTCCTCCCAGCTTCAGCAAAACGCTGCCTTCCTATGTTCAAAGTTTTGAAGAAACAAGACTCCTTCAAATGGACTCAAGAGTGTGAAGACGAGTTCCACGAACTTAAGGTCTCTTTGGCATCTCCTCCTGTCCTAACTAAACCAATGACGGGTGACACTTTGATACTCTATCTCACGGTCGCTGATGAAGCCGTGAGTGGCGTATTGATACGAGAAGAAGGTAAAGGTCAATTCACAATTTACTTTGTTTCCAAAGTTTTGCAGGGGGCTGAATTGAACTATCAACGACTTGAAAAAGTAGCTTTCACGTTATTAATAGCTTCCAGGAAGTTGCGCCCGTACTTCCAATGCTACCCGATTCTAGTCAGAACCAACCAGCCAATACGACAGATCTTGCACAAGCCAGATTTGGCAGTAAGGATGATGTCATGGGCAATTGAATTAACTAAGTACGATATATCGTATGAACCACGACTTGCGATCAAAGCGCAAGTCCTACCTAGTTTCTTGCTGAAATGACGCACTCCGGGGAGAACCATCCCGGGGAATGGACGATATACGTCGACGGCTCCTCAAACACTAAGGGATGCGGTGCCGGGGTGATACTAGTAAACTCAGAGGGCCTGGCAGTTGAATAATTTCTAAAATTCGACTTTCCGACATGCAACAATCAGGTAGAGTATCAAGCCTGCCTGGCTGGAATACGGATGGCCAAGGAATTAGGGGCGAATGCGATAACTATCTGCTCGGATTCAAAGTTAGTGGTGTCCCAGATTAAGGGAGAATACCAGGCGAAAGAGCTCATAATGCAGAAATATCTTGCCGAAGTACGGGATGCTCTAGTGGGATTGTCTAAATTTGAAATCCGACATATACCAAGGGAAGAGAATGCACGGGCCGACCCTCGTTCCAAACTCGCCAGTACAAAGAAGACTTCAAACTACCATTCTGTGGTGGAAGAGGTATTTCCCTATCCTAGCTTGACTTTACAAGTGCAGGAAGCAGATTGGAGGACTCCCTTGATAGATTATATTGAGAGGGGGATTACTCCCGAGGATGATAAAGAATCAAGGAAGATCATGAAAAAAGCAACGAGATTCACAATGATTGAAGGCCACTTGTTCAGAAAAGGAATCTCAATCCCACTCCTGAAATGCATTGGCTTGGAAGAGATCGGGTACGTGTTGGCAAAGATCCATGGGGGTAGTTGTGGACACCATGTTGGTGCTAAATCTCTGGCTAGAAAAGCGCTGAGAGCGGGTTACTTCTGGCGTACAATGCAAGGACATGCCACTAGTCACGTTAAAAAATGTGAACAGTGCCAACGACATGCCAATATCCCTCACATCCCGCCGGAAGAGCTACATACTTTATCCGCCACTTGGGGAATGGACATCCTGGGACCTTTTCTTAAAGCCACGGGGCATTTGAAGCACCTTGTAGTGGTTGTGGATTACTTTACCAAGTGGGTAGAGGTCGAACCTCTTGCAACTATTACTTCGGCTAGGGTGGAAGCCTTCACCTTTAAAACAATCATCTGTCGCTTCGGAATCTCGGCCGAGATTATCACTGATAATGGAACTCAATTCACAAGGAGCCAGTTCAGGGAGCTCCTCCAAGGGTTGCATATTCGACATCATTTTTCAAGTGTTGAACATCCTCAAACAAATGGCCAGGCTGAAGCAACAAACAAAGTTATTTTAAATGGCCTAAAGAAACGACTTGAAAACGCCAAAGGAGCTTGGGTGGATAGTTTCTATCAGGTGTTATGGAGCTATAGAACCACTCCGCAAACTACCACAGGAGAAACTCCTTTCCGACTTGTATACGGAACTGATGCCGTGATCCCAGTTGAAATTGGCGAACCATCTTGGAGGGTTATGTTTACCCCACCAAATAATTAGGAATGCTAAAGAGAAGAACTTGACCTCGTAGACGAAGTATGGGAGTTGGCTCGACTAACTGAGATGTCGAGGAAGCAGCGAGTTGCTCAACGATATAACGCCAAAGTCGTGAAGCGTAAATTCAAAATAGGCGACCTCGTTCTTAGAAGGGCCAGTATTGGTCTGAAGAATGCTAAAGATGGAAAACTTGCAGCAAATTGGTAAGGCCCATACCGGGTAATCAGAAGTACAAGAAAAGGTGCATATGCATTGGAAACTTTGCAAGGAAGAGAATTGCCTAGAACTTTCAATGCCGCGGATCTAAGAAGGTACTACAGTTAGAGAGTATCCAACTTGTTTATGTTTAACTCTGTTGCGTTTCAATCTTAATGTACAATTTCTGTAAGGGGTACTCTTTTTCCTTCTCGGGTTTTTTCCTAAGGAGGGTTTTACCTTGAAGGTTTTAATGACGCCCCAGGTTTTGTAACCCAACGACATATGAAATAAAAATAAATATTTGTCAAAGTTTAAGATTTCAGTTGTAGATTTTTCATGATTACAACTCAGCAAGGCGCTTAAAAGGATAAAAAATCCCACCAAGGCGATATCCACCAACGTGATAGGCCTTGAAGTACTTCATCAGGATCAAAGATCCCACTAGGGCTACATGCCCCAAACAGGCCACAGGCCTCGAAGTACTTTATCACGATCAAAGATCCCACTAGGGCGACAGGCCACAAATAGGCCACAGGCGTTGAAGTACTTCATCAGGATCAAAGATCCCAATAGGGCGACATGCCCCAAACAGGCCATAGGCCTTGAAGTACTTCATCAGGATCAAAGATCCCAATAGGGCGACATGCCCCAAACAGGCCACAGGCCTTGAAGTACTTCATCAGGATCAAAGATCCCAACAGGGCGACATGCCCCAAATAGGCCACAAGCCTTGAAGTACTTCATCAGGATCAAAGATCCTAGCAAGGCAACGTGCTCCTACGATATGGTTATGCAATTTAAACTTTTTAAGGGACAAAGCCCCGTCAACAAGACGCGTAAAGTTTAAGTTGCAATTTGCGAAGGCCACGACATGTGGAAATGCAATGTTGAAAAAGTTATGAAGATAAAGAAGCAAAGAAATGTCATTAAGGATAAAGCATTACAAAAGAAAGGCTGACCAATATGCCAATAAATTGTTCACTAAGACAAAAAGTAAACCAAATTATTACAAAAACGAGCTTTAAGGCTCGGCAGGAGCAGCGTCCCCATCTTCAGCTGTTGGAGTAGAGTAGTCTGCATGGGGGTCAAATGTTTCCAGCTTGGGGTCATCAAGGTTGACCTGGGTCGGGGGGTCGTTGTCATAGTCCAAAAGTTGACCCCCCTCAGCCCCGTGAAGTGGATGAACCCACTTGAAGGTGAGTTGGACCCCGGGGTTTAAAAACTCCACCTGCTTGAGGCAACTGACAAAGGCCATATAGCTGCCGTTGGCGATCAGGCGACTTTTCGCATCGACCTTAGCCTTGAACTGATCATTTTCAGTCTCCAATGACACCTTATCCACTGTCAGCTAATCTTTAAGGCGGGAAAGAAGCCCGTTCTCCCCGCGAAGTGAAGTCGCCTCCTCCTGATCCTTGGAGAAAGCGACTTGAATTTCCTTCTTCTCTTTGGAAAGCTTGGCATTCTCTAATTTCAATTGCTCAAAATTGGAGGATGCCGTAGAAACCTCGACTCGAAGCTCCTTGGTAAGAGCTTGGATTTGCTTCTCAGCTGCAGCTTTGGTGGCTTGCAGCTTCTTTTCAAAATCAGCCATGGGATTAGGCCTTTCTAACTCTTCATGAAAGTACTTCAGTAGAGTAGACTGATGGGACATCCAGCCAAGGGCTTCCCCGATATTGGCCTGCGAAATGAAAAACGACATCAATTTCATATACAACAGTAAGCATGAATAAGAAAAGAGAACTATGTGGCATAAAGGAAAGGAAAAGTACCTTCAATGCAGAGCGAGGGAGTTCCTTGAAGAACTCCTCGTGATGAAAGGAAACAATGGGGGCTTGGAAGCCTTCCCATTGAGAGGATGAAGATGATCCCGTAGCAGGGGTGGCAGGGACAGCTCCTACATAAGAGGAAATCAGCAAGGGACATTAGCATCAAAAATCAATAGAATCTTAGAATTTAACAAGTTTTGAAGACATTGATTAACTAACCTCTTTTCCGCATTAGGGCGGCTCCAACTGTCTTCGCTTCTTCATCATCCGAGATGGATATCTCGTTGTGAGGAGCAAATTGAATTGCCTCCAACTCCTAGACAACAGGGACGAGGGACTTTTGGCGATTGCGGAGGATGAGCTTCCTCTTTTTTGCCGCTTGAACTTTAGGCGACACCGCCGCAACATCAGCAGAGGTTGCAGCCGGACCCTGGGATGCCCTAGGAGATTGAACCCCGTGGTCGGGGGTTACCTCACGTACCAGGTTTTGGGCGGGGGTCTCCTTCTTCCCCGTTTTGGTCATACCTCTAGTTTTCTTCATCAACTGGGCATATCCAGACATGATGGCAGCTGAAAGCAAAAACAACAGAATAGTCAATATATTCCTAATAATAGAAATAACATAGTCAACATATTCCTAATGTCAGAAAGCAATAATAATTTTTCTAAGACAACATTACCCATGGTATCAGCACAACTGATACAGCGACCCTGGATCACGACCTTGCATCTGATGAGCCCGTGCTTGTGATAAGTGCAAATTAGTGTGTTTATTCAATAGAGGATTTGCACTTATCTTCTCTAGAAATTACATGTTTTATACATAATTTCACCCTTTATCTTTACTTTGTGAGTTTAAGAGTAAAATAAGTGGTAATAATAGGTTTTCTAACTTAGAAATGTATTTTCAAGTGTTTTTTGAGGCAAAAATAAGAAGATCAAGTTGCTGGAGCATATAAGAGGCCAGCACTCGAGCGCCATACCAAGGCTCGAGTGCTGGAAGCAGAGGAACATTGGATCCTTTTCTGCCAGAGTTATGAGCTTGGCGCTCGAGCGCCACACCAGGGCTCGAGCGCCAGAATATGTTAAGCATTGGATCCTCTCTGCCAACAGTTATGAGCCTGGCGCTCGAGCGCCACCCTAGGGCTCGAGCACTAGAACATTGGATCCTCTCTGCCTGAGTATTAAGTCGGGCGCTCGAGATGCCAGACGCATTAACCAGGCAATTAAGCTCATTAACCAGCACGTGTCAGGCCAGCGCTCAAGCGCCAGGAGGGCGCTCGAGCGCTAGACCCCTGCCCAAAACACCTATAAATACAGCCTTTCAGAAGTTAGGGGAGAATATTGAGTTGTATAGAAATAAACCACAAAGTTTAGGCTTTTAGTCAGAGTTCTAATACTCTTAGGTTTAGTTCTTGAAGTTCATGGCCTTGCTAGGCTAAGCTTTCCGCCAGGATTGAATGTAATTACTTCGTCTCTTGTTTCTTTCAATTGTTAGTTTATATTATTTATGAATTGGAGTTCTTCTTCTGTGCTTCTTATCTTGGTTTAATCTTGATCACCTTTTGCCTTGTGTTAGTTTATTTGCACAATTGGGAAAATGGTTTATAAACGGATATGGAGAAAAACTCTCATAGAACCTTCGGATCTAGGGATAGATGGAAGTGTTTTATGATTGCTTTATACTCTGCTTAATGCAAGACTTGGTAGCTAGAGTGCCAAGGGATTGGGCTCTAGAAACTAGTGTCTTAGAATCAGGTGAAAAAGGGATTTGCACTTGTGACATTGAGTATGCATCTTTTCTTATAATATTTAACTAACATAGAAAGAAACAAGGTGAAGTAATGAAACTCAATCCCAGGTGACTCATTACCTTATTTGTTTATCTCTTTATCTATCGTTTATTTTATTTGCCATTCATAATCTTAATATGTTTTTGAACAATTCATCAACTTAATTCTTAATCGAATTAATCCAAGTGCTCCCTGTGGACGATACACGTATAGTCACTATACTGAAACGAGTTAACCATTTCCAGCACCATTAAAAAAGGTTAACAACTTGCCAGTAAATTCCCGGAGCCCAACAATCACGGCATGGTCAGAATCCAATAGGGAGGCCCCATCAGTGATAAACGACTTTATCTCCTGGAGGTAGTGCTCATATGACCAGTAAAGTGGGAATAGGGGCAAGCTGTTAGGACCACTCCAGAAGGGGAATTCATCTCCCGTGTACAAAACCTTGAAATAAGCATCTTTGAAGGCTAGAAAGGAATCTTCAAAAAGTTGGAAGAAAAAATGATCTTTCTGTTGGCGGAAGGAGATGAATCCAAAGTCTGAGAGGTGGTAAGGGACAAAAAGGTACAAGAAGAGATTGTTGGAGCCTTCCCAGTTGTTGGCCCAGCAGAAACTTTCGAAGGCGTTGATAAAACCCCAGGCGTTGGGGTGAACTTGCGAGGGAGCGACATCAAGTCGGTTAAGAATTTCGACTTGGAAAACCGAGAAAGGAAAACGAAGATGAACCATCCGGAAGAAGAAGTCGTAGACCATCAGGAAGTCGGAAGCGCCTTGGCGAGGACAGGATCCATTCCTTTCGTTGGGATCCACGCGCTTCGCCTTATACAACATGATTGGACCAGAAGGTACGTCCTCTTTCGGGGTCGCGCCGGGGAAGTGCATAGCATCCTGGAATTCCACATCGACGACATGGAATTTTAAAGTTGTGGTAAGTCCAGGCGGAACTTGGAGAATGTCGTGGTTAATCCAGTACATCCTTCTCACATCCCATATGCCTTTAAGCTTTTTGGGGACTTCTATCTTGGGGCTTCCTTAGGCGGGCCATACCATTGATGGATTTTTTGCCGAAGGCGTTCTAGAGCCTTGCTCTTAGAAGGCTTCCGGACAGCTTGAGTAGGGGCTGAAGTCGAGGGTGACTCTATGCTTGATATGGGGGATGACGCCGACATGGGTTCTACAACAGAAACAGGAGGGACAAAAAGAGGGTCAGAAGAATTTGAATCAGAAGATTTAGATGAATTATTAGAAGAATTAAAACTAGAACTTTCAGACGAAGAACAGATTAACAAGGGAGCAAGAGGATGTAAGTTAGATGTTACAACATTATCACTACCCTTAGATGACTCGTCATAATCATACTTGCCAACTCCATACCTTAAGGGTATGGGGGCAACAGATTCAGAGAATGGCGCCCCAGAAAAGAGCATGAGTTTGGGAATTCTAGGAATGAACTCCCCAAAGGCTTCAAATAAAGGTTCTTGATCAGGAACAGAGGTTGAAGGGGGAGTGGGAATGTGATGATCACTACCATCACATAGTTTAGGCCTGGAGGGAGAACCTACGAAATTCCCAACTTCCCCAGAAAGGCTTTCTTTTGGGGGAAAGTTTGTAGGTCTCTCAGGAGTAGACATTTCTAAGAAGATTAGAGAAGAAAGAAAGAACACAGAAAAAATGAACAGGGAATGAAGGAGGGTACCTGGAAATGTTGAAGGAGAGAGGACCGAGGAAGGCTGGAAGACAGCAAAGAGAGGCTGACGGCAAGAAGAAAAAGAGTTTTTACATAGAAAAAACTTGGAAGCAGAGATGAGTCTTTTAGGTTAAGAAATAGAATTCTTATAGAAAGATAAAGAGGAGATGAAGCGTGAAGAAGAAGTGACGGCGTAGGATGCAATTAATGTGCGCAGGCCTGACGTCACTGAATAATGATGGGCACGGCCCACGAAGGGTCAGAACCAATAGCGCAAAGACACGTGGCAAAGCGAGAACTGACAAACGGAATTCAAAATGGCAACGACTTGGGAGGGCTACATGTCGCCAAGTTAGGCCGTAACCAGAGGTCAACGGCATGTCAAACGACATGCCATAGACTTGGGGGCAACTGTTATGGACCTAACCCGCAGGTAAGGCACGTGCATGACTCACGTGGGTGGCCCAAGTCGTCGGCGCCATGTCGTGTTTCAACGACATGGGCACCCGACTTAGAGCCTATGGGACATCACCCCCACGTGGGGACAGTTACAGATCCGTACTTACCGCTGTAATTCACGGAAGTGTGACAGTGACATGTTTGACTTTAGTGACCCAATTAGAACTATAAATACCTATGATTCATCTTCATTTGGTATGCATTCATTACTCAATATCTGAGAATTACTATCTGTGACACTTAGCTGACTTGATCGTCGGAGTGCTTGCAGGTACCCCCTCACCGCCAGGTGAGTGGCCGGAGGAACCAAACCATCGCACCGAAGACCAGATTGGAGGCCAAATCCGTCATGCCTAAAGCATGATGGAACACAAATAAATTTAACGATGGTTACTATCATATGCCAAAATATGAATGAAGGTCTTTTTAATGTCATTTTTCTCTATGTTTTTTATTTTCTCCTTTAATGAACCGTTTTATCATATATATAAAGTTTTAAATAATATTTTTAGAAAATAATTAAATTTTTATTTTCAAAATTCTCTTTTCTTCTTTGATAGGACAAAGTGCGTCTACAAGGGTTCAAACCGAGGAGTGCCTACTCAAAGATTCACTCCCCAGCCACTAGGCTAACCTGTTGGATTCAAAATTCTCTTTAATTTTTGCTAGAAAAGGGGTTGGTGGGGATTTCTAATCTTCTACAAATTAAACCATTTAGATTATCGGGATACACTTGCAAAGAAAGTACAATCTAATATGGATAGTCTCATATGCCTAAATGCGAGTTAGGATCTTATTCATGTCTATCGCGCTCTATGTTTTCTTTATTTTTTCTTTTAATGGAAAATCTTATCACATATAAACTTTTAAATGATATTTTTAAAATATAAATTAATATTTTAAATAGTTGAAATTCTCTTAATTTCTTTATGAGAAATTGGGGTTGGTGGGGATCTCTAATATTTTAATAACATTTCAAACCACATTATAATAATATTTTAATAATGAACAAACACCTCACATAAACCATAGAAAAGTAGACCTAGACCACCTACCACAATTTCACTCACTATAAAAGCCCTAGGGTTTCTCACACTCCAACACTGAGCGGCAGCTATTTAGTTAAAGGAGGTTTGATCTTCTCATCACACAAGAAATCCATTAATCTGATGCTGTTTAGATGAAGGAGTTCTGATCTTTCTAGCAAAGTAGAAAGCCACGGATTTGCGATTGTGTTGTTGCGTTGTGCGATTTTTCTGGAATTTCCTCTAAGTGAGATGCAACTTCACCGCCATTTCAAGTACGTGCTCTCTCTTTCTCTTTCTCCGCCTCTATCTTTAGATGTTTAATCTTTTGTGAATATGAATCAGTGTTTTACTGGTGATATTTATTACTACCTATGCAGATCAAATCGCCAGACTCTGATTTGAAGACAATTCTTTGGATCTTGACATTCATGCACCAATCACCCTCAGCGTCATGAGTCTCTCTCTTTCAATTAAGATATTTTCTACTCAGACCCCATATATTATTAGAGATAATTAGAAACAGATTAGAGTTAGTTAGAGTTTATTAGTATATTAGGTTGATAGCTATTGTAATGGACACACACTTTCTCCTTTTAATACAGTTTCAATTTCAGTGTTCTATTCTCTCTAACTTTTCTCTCATTTTCCCTGAGATGCCAAGTTTACTAACATGGTATCAGAGCCTTTCCATCCACTTGAAAATACCTTCCGCTGTCCATGTTTTTACACATTTTCTTTCGTTTTCTTTTTCATTTCCTTTCTGTTCATTTTCCTAAGAAAGTCATTTTCTATTTTCCAAATCTCTCTCCATTGATCTTATTCTTCCTTCAAAATTATAGATTTGATCTCTCTCCCTTATTTCATTTCTCTGTTTCTTCGTATTCATTGAAGCTTTCTTCAGACAATTTTCATGAGAAAATCAAGCAAATATCTCTTACTTGCTCTTCCAGAATCCTCACTCTTCATATCTCTCATCGTGTTCATTTAGAGATTTGGTCTTTTGATTCCGTTTTCTTCATCAATTTGTTTTTCGATTTCTCTCTGATGGTTTTATCTATGATTTGGCAATTCGATGCCCTAACTGATGCGCAATTCTTCGAGAAGTTATGAAAGATGTTACTCCATTCTTCTCTACTAATTTAGTGATTCGGATCCAGATCCTTGCTATCTGATTCTGATTTTTGTTTGAGACATGGTGATATCAGTTCTTGCATCCTAATCACGTTTGATTTGGCTCTCTTCTGGTGTGAAACTTTTTTCATCTCGCCGCGATTTTGTTGCCTCTCCGATTCAATTTCACGTGTTGCTCTGGTTAGATTCAAGCATATGTTCTTCTGGACAGATTCGTGTAATTTGGAGTTTTTGGTTATTTTGTTCCTGTGTTCAGAAGGTTTCTGCCTGCCAGATGTTTGATGAGTTGCTTTCAGGCTGCTTGGTAAACCTGCAGACATGAAATACACGTCAATTGCTTGTTCATTCGTTTGGATTGTGCACTCTGACATTTCCAGCATTCAGTTTTGTTTGTTCTTTGTGATGTTTATGAATTTTTCATTGGTTTGGAATTTTGTTTATGCTTTAGCGGCTATAGTTGTACCAATGGTTTTGCTTCTTAGCTGACATTCAATCCTCTTTTGCTTGTGAACTGGATTCACGTGTTCTAGCATGAGGTCTTCATGCCTTTAGTGTTTGGATCTGTTGTTCTATTCTTGAGTTCAAAAGCTATTTGTGGATAGTCTCTTTGAAGACACTGGTTTGAAGTTAGCTGCTGCTGCATTTTATCTCTGATATAGTGTTGTCTTATGGTTTTTCTTAAAGTCTTTTTGGCTTCTTCTCATTGTGGTTAAGTGGCTATATGTTAAGCTTAACTTCTATTTTGAGTGGTTAAGCTCGTTGCTTCTGCAAAGTTGTTAAGCTATGTTAATTTTAGCTTTTGCTTGTGTGGTTAAACATTTGATGGTTTTGTTTCTACTAGGTGGTTAAGTGTTAAAGGTCATTTCTGTCCAATGGGGTTAAGTTTTGATGATTTGACAAGCTTGTATGCCTTTGCTTTGCTAATTTTACAGGATTGTATCTCTTTCCTTTTGGCCGATGTATTTTTAGCGCTACAGTTTTTTCTCTCTGTTTTTCACATAAGTTTCAGCAATTGTATTTGGCTCTTCTCATCATATTTTCACTTGTTTAGTTACTTTTGTAGGCTTATCCCAAGCTGGAAGTGGGGCTATTAGAGATAATTAGAAATAGATTAGAGTTAGTTAGAGTTTATTAGTATAAAAGGTGGATAGCTATTGTAATGGACACACACTTTCTTAGTTTAATACAGTTTCAATTTCAGTTTTCTATTTTCTCTACCTTTTCCTGAAATACCATCATTACTAAGATATATTAATATATAGTTGCAATAATCGTGTATTTTACACGATGATAGCAAACATGTGTACGCAAAATTCTCCAGATGTCTGCCTGGGTGGCGACCACAACTATCAAGGGCTCCTCCTCGTGTTGTCTCCTCTTTTAGGTTCGTGATGTTCTCTCTCTGAGTTTATTTGTTTATTTTCCCCTTTAAGCGTATAGCTGAAACAACCATTGCAATATATATACTTTGTTTATTCATTTGTTTGCTGTGAGCGTGTTGGTGTTGTGAAGAACTGTAGGTTAATACTCCTAATGAGCAAACATGTGCTCAAAGATATAAAAAATTAACATAAAAAATGATGATATAATTAATTAATAAATGTTTTAATATCATTAAAATACAAGTAAAATTATAAAATATTTATTTGAAGTTATTGCAATATTAATATCAATTTATTTTTATATTTGTAGTAATTATAAATAAGAGGAAAATATATATAATCACCTCATACTATTAATCGTTTTCAAATAAAAATACAACTTATTTTCAATTAAACCTTAAAGGCTTAAATTGTTTTCATGTTGATACCTACTTCCTTATGACTCAAATTATGTGTATCAGGATATGCTTGGATCTATTTGTATGATATTTTATATGTTTTTATTGCATGAACGTAACTATATGAAAAACAATTTACACGAGGGCGTGATAGAGAGAGTAAGATTGAGTTGTGTTTGTTGTGAGTGGACTCAAGGTAAGAATTTTAATAGTTTGAAAGCAATAGGAAACATGAGAATATTATAAGAAGAAAGTTCTCTCCTTAACTCTCAATTCATATGTTCTTTGAAACCAAACTTCGGCTTCCACATCTCCAAAGTATCCAAAATTAATGGAAAAACATGATTTTGCACTTTATAGTTGCATAAGAAAAGTAAAATAAAGCAGTGATGTGATGACCTATGACTCCTAAAAATACCTCAGTATAAAAAAAATACTATTTTAAATGCCAATGATAGAATCATTATGAATCTCTATTTTAAATACTATTTTAACTGAACTCACTCAGTGTGATAAATCTCTATTTAATGAAAACTCAAAGTCAATCATTATGTTCACTCACGCATTGCTTAATGGCCACATTCTCAAGCACTACGAAATCTTTAAATCATACAAAATTTTGGTCAGAACATATATTTCTCATGCCAATCAAAATTTTCTCCCCCGCTTGCCACTGCCAATTAAGTCCGCTAGAACCCTAAGCGTAACTTTGCTTCCTATATGCTTAGCACCACCATTTGAGTACTAGTTCCTACCTGAGTCGATTGATACACGCGTATATACCAAAAATTGAACACTCAAGGGGAAACTTTATAAAATGTCATCGCCTAGATATGTAAAAACCCTTTTCTTAAACAAGCAAGCAAGGTCAACGATTTTGGTTTCTCTTATGTTCTTCACCATGTTGTATCGCTGCTCAATTTTCTTTCCGTTTTGAGATAATCTGCTTGCAACGTCAATTGTCAATCAAGTCATGTCTCGTGCCGGTTAAGCCGTGCATGACTGTAGCAGAGTATGAAGGACAAGATACTGTTCTGTATAGTAGTATCAGTATCTCACGGATTAAAAATGTCCTGACAATAAATCGCTTAGAAGGAGTTAAAGAAAACTCTAAACTTAAATCACATTGCACAAAACTGCAAATGCAAATGAAAAAAATTAAAAATTTGCTGATTGTGTCAATATCTGAACCTCTCAGAATGAACCTCTATGTAAGGAACACTGAAAACAGAAGAAAAGTAACCTTTAAAAAATAGTTTAAAAGCATAATTTTACAAATATTTTTCATTATTTGAAAGACAATAAAATTTTCTTGATGAGGAGTATGAACAATTTTAATAATTGCATCCACACAATTCAGTTTTGTTACCTCTCTCTAAAGATTTTAGGCAGCACCTCATGACCTGCATCATCCAGATCCATCATCCAGATCCATGGTCAAGGTTATTCAAGATCTATGCCTATGGAGTAAAGTCGAAGAAGTAACACAACATCATATTCTACACCATTAGTGAAATAAAATATGGACGTAGTGTGCTGATTTGATTCAAAGTCATATATAGACATTGTAGAAGCAGTCACTATTTTGAGAAGAGAGCAAACAGTGAACAAGACGTGGACACAAGTGAACTTCTATAAGACCCAAACTTAGGACTAGGAAACTATTTACCGGTACCAAAAAGGCAAGCTTCAAGCTTGAAAGGAGTTTTGTCTTTGTTTAAAGTAACAAACATAGAGAATGCTTCACCATCACTCAAAGAACAAGATTTATGCATAAATTTAATTTCCTCTTATTTGAAAGAGAAAATTCACGCAAAATAACCATTTTATCATGGTTAATAGACCACAAACTTGTTGAGGAAGACGAACAAGTTTTCTACAATAAATTCGTAGAAGAAAATACAGTGATGAGAGGGAGAATCACTAGAGCTAGAATTCAATATATATAATTGTTGCCAATAGGAGCTATCTATGTTGTCGTTTGAAGAACACATTGTTAGTGATCTCAAACAACCATCAAGATGTATTTACCACTTTAAAAAGATGTATGTTTCAAAGATTTATTGATTGCTGCTTGACATGAAACTGGTGTACGAAAGCGCCAGGAAACATTAACCGTCACACAAAAGAAAATTCGTCAAATAAAAAATGATGGTTGTCGTCATTTTGTGCATATGAGGGAAACTTATTTGGCCGTGAGAAGTGTCCTTCTACATTCCATGGATACTCTATGAATATGGAGGTAATTAAATTAATGAGTTTTTATTTTCAATTCTTTAAATAATTTGTTTCTTATCAAATATCTTGAAGCAAGCATGTTAGATAGAAAAATTTTCATACTTTAGAGGGCTCCCTATTGTGATTGGTTAGGTCCTACTGTGTTTATGAATATTGTTGGCTCGGTGATGAAACTAAGCATCTCATCACCTATTCTCAGTGTCAAAAACTTCATAATATTTCTCTTTTGATCTGTTTAACCATCTTTCTTTATCTCTAGTATTTTCTAGGAGTTGGTTTAAAGATTTTACTTTTCCTTTAATTGAGGTCATTTAAATTTTTGTGGGTGAAAGATTACAACTCGCCTTACTCTTCTCAAGTTTAAATTACATTGACATGACGGTTTGTAATATTTTAATTTGTAGTTCATTGTGTGACACCCAACTACCCAAACCGTATTTATTATAAAAAGATATAATTTATTCATCATGAATATAATATTCAATAATTACCACCCAATACTTAATTAATGCATACTGAGTTCAAAAATATCAAATAGTTATAACATACTCATTTGACCAGGATGTCAACGTCTTAGCTTAGACTTATTTAATACAAAATAAAATAGTATATTGAACACGTGAGTGTATTCAATTATTCCCTTCACGCAACAACTTCTAAATCCAATTGGTTGATAAGAATAACAACCAAGAAGGTATAATTGATCTACTGTTCCTGCTCGACTAGCTCCTCATTGACCACGACGTGATCGTCTTGATCTAATAATATATTATAATTCATGTAGTCACAAAAACACAGAGGGGTGAGTAGTGTACACACAATTTAAACGGAGATAATAACTATATTAAAAGTACACAGAATATTATTAGTTGATAAATAACTAATCATCCAAATAAATATTTATCAATCTTTCACCAATAATAATTTTCAATTAAATCAAATACATAATTATTATCAATCAACCACACACAAATAATGTTAATTAATAAATCATTCATTTAAAATGAATATTTATTAATCTTCCGTTGTCCAAAAATCAAATATATGAATAGTCTCAATAAATTACACACACATGATTAGGTGTACGTGCCCGCAATCCAAGGTACCACACAGTGCCATATCACATCTTCTTTGGCCATATGTATGCAACACCCACCCTAGGTACCATACAATGCCATATCACATCTCATATCAGCTAACTGTATGCAACACCCCAGCGGTACACCCTACCACCAATCATGGTGAATTTAGTGCCAATAAGGATAATCCGTAATTTCACCAATCACAGGGAAGTAACATACAAGGATTATTAGTACCGATTATAACAAATAACATCAATTAAATAATTTCTTGAATAAATCATAAACATATAGAAAGAGTAATCGTAATAGTAATAATATCACATAAATATTATATAAATAATATTTATATAATATAATAATAAAGAGAGATTAAGGCTTCTCTCAAATATAACACCTCTAATATAGCTACTAGTCTCCTTGCATGTATACTAACATCCCCCCTTACCTCGAGTATTTGCTTGATTTCTTCTAGAAATAACTTTGGAAAACCGGTGCCTCGAAAGCTCCTTACTTGATATTAATTATAACACTCGAATAATTTTTTATTTTTTTTCTCTCACAGAAAAATTAGATATAGAATTGATACACACATAGAATTCAAGCGAGATGAACGTGAACTAAAGAATTGGCATTGGAATCCTTAGAAGTCATATCTTTATATATGCTAAGAGTTTCAATAAAAAATTATAAATGAAACACCATAATGACTATGTTAGTGCCGTGTAGTTGTATCATCATATTTTCCAATTGTCCATTTCCACTATAAATATATAATCATTATCTTTCTAATAATAGACCACTGTGTGCTTCACTTGCCACCAAATATCCCACTTTCTATTTTATTATTATTATTATTATTTATTAAACAAAATAAGTATGTTACAATTCTCCCCAACAAATAAGAATTTTTGTCCCCAAAAATGACTTACCTTATGTAAACAGATACGGATAAGATTCTCTCATTTGACTTTCTAATTCCCATGTGGCATCGGTTGGATTTGAACTATCCCAGATGACTTTGACCAAAGGTATGGTCCTTCCTCTTAGCTGCTTATCCTTTCTGTCCTCAATTCTTACAAGTAATACATCATAAGTAAGATTTTCTCGAATTTGTACTGTATCATGTTTTATGACATGTGAAGGATCAGGAATATATTTCTTAAGCTGAGAAACATGAAAAACATCATGGAGTTTAGAAAGAAAAGGTGGTAAAGCAATTTGATAAGCTACTGGTCCTATCTTTTTGAGGATTTGAAAAGGTCCAATGAATCCAGGAGTAAGCTTTTTGGACTTTATGGATCTATCAACCCTAGTCACTGGAGTGACTCTCAAAAACACATGTTCGCTTTCTTGAAATTCAAGGGGCCTTCTCCTTTTATCAGCATAACTCTTCTGCCTGCTTTGAGAAGTCCTTATCTTGTCTTGAATCATCTTGATTTTCTCAGTGGTCTGTTGTACAATTTTTGGTCCTAAGAGTAAATTCTCTCCAGACTCGAACCAACACAATGGGGTCCTACACTTCCTCCCGTATAATCCCTCATAAGGTGCCATCCCTATGCTAGAGTGATAACTATTATTGTAGGTAAATTCTATCAAAGGTAAAATTTTATCCCAATTCCCCCTATCTTCTATCACACAAGCTCGGAGTAAATCCTCTAACGATTGAATCGTGCGCTCCGTTTGTCCATCAGTTTGAGGATGATATGCTGAACTAAGTCGAAGTTTTGTGCCCAAAGCTTGTTGCAGACTAGTCCAAAATCTGGATGTGAATCGAGCATCCTTATCTGAAACAATGCTTGACGGAATCCCATGAAGCCTAACAATCTCCTTGATGTACAACTTGGCTAACTTTTCAAAAGGGTATCTCATACTTAAGGGTAAAAAGTGTGCTGACTTTGTGAGTCTATCCACTATAACCCAAATGGCATCATATCCCGTAGAAGTTCTTGGTAATCCAACAACGAAATCCATAGAAATACTATCCCATTTCCATTCTGGAATATTCAAAGGTTGGAGAAGTCCTGGAGGCTTTTGATGCTCAATCTTAGCCTTTTGACAAGTCAGACATGTTGACACATACTGAGCAATTTCTTTCTTCATTCCTCGCCAAAAGAACATCTTCTTGAGATCTTGGTACATTTTTGTTGTTCCTAGATGAATACTCAAATTACTTTTGTGAGACTCGTCCAATAACATCTTCTTTATTTCCAAGTCAGAAGGAATGCAGATTCTTCCTTTGTATCTTAGTATCCCATCTGTTCCCTCTAAAAAATCTGGCTCTTTATCCTCCTTCATCCTTTCCTTTATATCTTGAAGATATCCATCAACTGCTTGAGCGATTTGAACTTGTTTGAAGAAATCGCTTGATATCTTCGAGGTACTCGTAATGATCTTTCCAGGATGAAATTCAGATACTAGTCTTAGATCTCTGAATTCCTCAATTAATTCCAGCTCCTTAACCATCATGGCTGATATGTGTAATGTCTTCCTACTTAATGCATCTGCGACTACATTAGCTTTTCCTGGATGATATAACAACTCAAAGTCATAATCCATGATGAACTCCATCCAACGTCTTTGCCTCATATTGAGTTCCTTTTGATCAAACAAATACTTTAGACTCTTGTGATCACTAAAAACTTCAAATTTAGCTCCGTAGAGATAGTGTCTCCATATCTTCAATGCAAACACTATTGCAGCCAACTCCAAGTCGTGGGTAGGATAATTCTTTCATGCGTCCTTAGTTGTCTGGAAGCATAGGCTATGACCTTTCTTTCTTGCATTAGCACGCATCCTAAGCCCATCTTTGATGCATCACAGAATACTTCAAAGGATCTTTGCGGGTCTGGTAAAGTCAACACTGGTACTGTTGTCAACTTCTTCTTAAGCTCCTGAAATCTATCCTCACATTCTTGCGTCCATAGGAATTCTTGTCCTTTCTGTGTAAGCCTAGTCAATTGGGAAGCTATCTTAGAAAATCCTTCTATGAATCTCCTATAATATCCTGCAAGACCTACAAAACTCCTAATTTCAGTCACAGTCTTAGGTCGTTCCCACTTCAATACTGCCTCAACCTTTGATGGATCAACAGATATTCCTTCCTTAGAGATCACATGTCCAAGGAATCTTACTTCCTCTAACCAAAATTCACATTTGGACAATTTTGCATGAAGTTATTTTTCTCTTAGCACTTGCAAAACTATCCTCATGTGTTTCTCATGTTCTTCTCTAGTTCTAGAATATATCAAAATATCATCAATGAAAATAACCACAAACTTATCAAGGTAAGGTCGGAAAATCCTGTTCATGTAATCCATAAAAATAGCTGGTGCATTTGTCACTTCGAATGGCATCACTAAGTATTCATAGTGTCCATACCTAGTCCTAAATGCAGTCTTTGGTATATCTTCCTCCTTAACTCGAATTTGGTGATATCCTGACCTCAAATCTATTTTTGAAAATACCACTGCTCCTTTCAATTGATCAATCAAATCATCTATCCTAGGCAATGGATACTTATTCTTAATGGTCACCTTATTCAATTTTCTATAATCTACACAAAGCCTAGAACCTCCATCCTTCTTTTTGACTAACAACACGGGTGCTCCCTAGGGTGATACATTTGGTCTGATGAATTTCTTTTCTAATAGCTCCTCAATATGTTTCTTCAATTCAGCTAGCTCAGTGGGTGACATCCTATAAGGTGCTGTTGATATGGGTGCTGCTCCTGGAACTAAATCCATGGAAAAATCTATCTCTCTTCTAGGTGGCAAACCAGGGATATCGTCTGGAAATACTTCAGAAAATTCCTTAACCACAGGCAAACTCATCAAGTCATTCTCCCTATCCACTTCCAAAGAAGAGAGTAACATGTGTAGTTGGATTTCTTTGTTAAGAGAAGCTTCAACTTGATTGGCAGATACAAAATCTCTTTCACTAGGTTCAACAGGTCTAGATTCAAAGATCAGGGATTTACTGGAACAATCTAGTAGGATATGGTTAGAAGATAACCAATCCATGCCAAGGATAATATCTATCTGTGATAGAAGCAGACAGATCAAGTCAACAAGGAACTTTCTATTTTCAATAATGATGGGACATTGAAAACAAGCTAAAGCATTAATGACTGGGTCATTAGTAGGGGTAGACACAAGCAAATCATAATTCAATGAAGAAACGGGTAATTTCAAATTCTTCACACAATCAAGAGAGACAAAGGAGTGAGTAGCACCTGAATCATACAGTACAGTCAAGATCTTATTACTGATAACGCATTTACCTTGTATCAAATTTTCGGACTGTGCGGCTTCAGCACCACTAAGAGTAAAGACCCTCCCTGTGGTCTTTGGTCTTCCTGCTTGTTCGCTTCCCGAAGCTGGCTCGACTTTTTGTTGATTGCATTGATCAGTGTAGTGACCAATCTTTCTGCACTTAAAACATACTACTTCTTTCTCAGGACAGTCTTTAGTAGCATGATCCTTTCCACATTTATGACAGCGCTCCTCTGTCTTCCAATTCGACGTTTGTCGGCGCTGTTGATTCTGTCCAAAGTCATATGGTTTCTTATTTTGGTGTTCCTTCTTCTTCTGTTGAGGACCATAGTTCTTAGCTCTATAGTCTCTTTCCAAATCCTCTAGAGCTTGACACTTGTCCACCAGTTCAGGAAAATTCCTAATCCCATGAGTTATTATTGCTCTCCTTAGTTCATAACGAAGTCCTTGTTCGAATTTCTTGCACTTCCAACTTTCGTCAGGATGATATTGATAATAGGTAGAATATTTTGAGAGATTATCAAATTTGGCAGCATATTCTCCAACGGACATTGTGCCTTGTCTCAGATAAAGAAATTTGGATTCCTTTGCCCTTCTCACAGTGTTTGGAAAATACTTTCCGAAAAACTTTTCTAGAAAGAACGCCCAAGTAATTGGCTCTCCAACAGGTATCAACTGTCGAGTTGCCCTCCACCACTGTTCAGCATCTCCTTCTAGCGTATACACAGCGTAAGCTACTTTTTGCTCATCGGTACAATTCATTGCAAAGAATATCTTTTCAAGTTTCTGAATCCAAAGTTCTGCTCCATCTAGATTATAACCTCCGTTGAATGTAGGCGGATTGTTCTTTTGAAAATCATTCAATCCTCCAGTTCCTTCCCTCTTATGTCTTTCTTGACGTATTCCTTGTACTAGTTCAGTCATTGCCAACGCCATTTCACGAATCGCTCCAACGGACTCATCAATATCGCGTTCAGCCCTCCTTGCCATTGATTCCTATATATATTCATATAATATATTGGGTGATTAGTCTCAATATTTCACTATTTAAACGGGAACCAATAGTATTTGGAACCAGATCTATTAGGCATCTAATATCATCTTCCTTTGGAAAACGATCTTAGCAGACCCTTAACCAAGGTTTGTTTGGACACGACTTGCTCTGATACCACTTAATTGTGACACCCAACTACCAAAACCGTATTTATTATAAAAAGATATAATTTATTCATCATGAATATAATTATCAATAATTACCACTCAATACTTAATTAATGCATACTGAGTTCAAAAATATCAAATAGTTATAACATACTCATTTGACCAAGATGTCAACGTCTCAGCTTAGACTTATTTAATACAAAATAAAATAGTATATTGAACACGTGAGTGTATTCAATTATTCCCTTCACGCAGCAACTTCTGAATCCAATTGGTTGATAAGAATAACAACCAAGAAGGTATAATTGATCTACTATTCCTGCTCGACTAGCTCCTCATTGACCACGACGTGATCGTCTTCATCTAATAATATATTATAATTCATGCAGTCACAAAAACACATAGGGGTGAGTAGTATACACACAATTTAAACGGAGATAATAACTATATTAAAAGTACACCCAATATTATTAGTTAATAAATAACTAATCATCCAAATAAATATTTATCAATCTTTCACCAATAATAATTTTCAATGAAATCAAATACATAATTATTATCAATCAACCACACACAAATAATGTTAATTAATAAATCATTCATTTAAAATGAATATTTATTAATCTTCCGTTGTCCAGAAATCAAATATATGAATAGTCTCAATAAATTACACACACATGATTAGGAGTACGTGCCCGCAATCCAAGGTACCACACAGTGCCTTATCACATCTTCTTTGGCCATATGTATGCAACACCCACCCTAGGTACCATACAATTCCATATCACATCTCATATCGGCTAACTATATGCAACACCCCAGGGGTACACCCTACCACCAATCATGGTGAATTTAGTGCCAATAAGGATAATTCGTAATTTCACCAATCACAGGGAAGTAACATACAAGGATTATTAGTACCCATTATAACAAATATCATCAATTAAATAATTTCTTGAATAAATCATAAACGTATAGAAAGAGTAATCGTAATAGTAATAATATCACATAAATATTATATAAATAATATTTATATAATATAATAATAACGAGAGATTAAGGCTTCTCTCAAATATAACACCTCTAATATAGCTACTAGTCTCCTTGCATGTATACTAACATCTCCCCTTACCTCGAGTATTTGTTTGATTTCTTCTAGAAATAACTTTGGAAAATCGGTGCCTCGAAAGCTCCTTACTTGATATTAATTATAACACTCGAATAATTTTTTATTTTTTTTCTCACAGTAAAAATAGATATAGAATTGATAATATAGGCTAAGAGTTTCAATAAAAAATTATAAATGAAACACCATAATGACTATGTTAGTGCCGTGTAGTTGTATCATCATATTCTCCAATTGTCCATTTCCACTCTAAATATATAATCATTATCTTTCTAATAATAAACCACTGTGTGCTCCACTTGCCACCAAATATCCCACTTTCTATTTTATTATTATTATTATTTATTTATTAAACAAAATAAGTATGTTACACATTGGCGATGTTTAAAGAGTTTCAAAACAGAGTCATGGGCATGAACTTTTCAAGATTATATTGTATTGCAGTCAAAGCTACAAAGAGGTACATATACTTTCCTTTTGATTTGCATGCAAATACTTGTTTTCCCATTAATTTTACTCTAACCAAGTTCTTTTAAATGTAAGATTTTTGACAATTTGGAGAACTCAAAATTGATATTTCTGGACGTTACTTTCAGAGGGTTATCCCTCCAACAATATATGTCTTTTATGTTTCCCTCAACTAGGACACAATATATGAGAAAAAAAAATCAAAGGGTGTAGTTGCATTCACATTGATGAAACAATCTTTTAAGGGTACAAATTACAAACAAACATACATTATTGTGATTCAAAGCGTACTGTGCAGTTGTTGGTAAGCACATTGATGTTTACCTACCTACCTTGTTATAGAACTTTTTAATGTTGCCATCAACAATTATGTTTTTTCGTGGTATTCAACATTTGAATATTTTTATTCCCATCACTCAGCTTTGCTTTTTTATAAGCATGAATTATGCGGATTGATTGTTTTTTGTTGTATATTATTCAGTTTAAAATTAACCGGGGTTAAATTTAGCTATTTTTATACATTCATCCGGGTAAAAACATGCAATCATCGGTGTGGCTTTTATCACGTAACATTCTTTTTATTTTTTGTTTATTTATCTTCTCAACGTTTTGGCTACTACATTTGTAAACCTCTTTATAACTTTGAAATACCATTATACCCTCCTAAAGTTCTCCCCACCGCAATTTCATAGTATTAACACACTCTAAGATGGCAAAACTCTTATTTACTACTTCATTGCTCTATAGAATGGGACAAGGGTTGCAGAGATACCTTTTATCACCATCAAAAAGGCATGCGAGTGACATGGGATTTGCAAGAAGCTAATGATAATAATTGAAAGGATAAGTGGTACGGTTAACAAAGTCTCATAATCCGTTATAGGGTGTTCATTCAATCAATGATAGTAGATATGAATAGGAATTTAGGTTTCTATCAGTGGCATTCAAAGTAGTATTTTCTTATATTGAGGTATTTTTTGGAGTCATAGGTCATCACATCACTGCTTTATTTTACTTTTCTTATGCAACCCTAAAGTGCAAAATGATGTTTTTCCATCTATTTTGGATACATTGGAGATGTGGAAGCCGAAGTTTGGTTTCAAAGAGCTTATGAATTGAGAGTTAAGGAGAGAACTTTCTTCCTATAAGATTATTATTTTTCTTATTTCTTTCAAGTTATTAAAATTCTTACCTTGAGCCCACTTACAGCAAGCACGGGTCAATCTTACTCTCTCTCCCACGCCCTCATGTAATATGTTTTTCATATAGTTTTACCCCTTTTGAATTCCTTTGTGTGCTTGATCATATGACCCTATTCTCAACTATCATGTCAATATCATTCAAAGTATGTTGGTGCTAGCAGATTATTCTTGGATACTGAAGATTACATGTTTGTGTATCCCTTTGTACTTAATTTTATTTATTTCAATTAAAAGAAATATAATTTCACTTACATACTTTATCTCACATATTATCAAAAATCACTTGAGAAATTTTGATTCAATTTTTTAATTAAGTATTAGACCCTATAATTTTATTTAAATAATTTTGAAATTCATACAGTTTAAAAATTTTTAGAAAGTTTTAAACTTCTATTTTTACAAAAATAAAATGTCTAATTTTGTATAAGTCTTGAATTAATCATATTCTGTCATAATTTTGTTCATGTAATAAAAACATGTAAAATATCATACAAATGGCTCCAAGCATATCATGATACACAAAATTTGAGTCATAAGGCAGTAGGTATCAACACGAAAACAATTTAAGCCTTTAAGGTTTAATTGAAAATAAGTTGTATGTTTATTTGAAAACGGTTAATAGTATGAGATGATTATATATATTTCCCTCTTATTTTTAATTACTACAAATAAAAAATAAATTGATATTAATATTGCAATAACTTCAAATAAATATTTTATAATTTTACTAATATTTTAATGATATTAATTGTAACACTAGATTTTTAGCGTAGTTTTTTTTTTTAAAAAAAACAACAGCGAAAGATAAAACATATATATATACCAAAATTCAAATATTTACATACTACAATCCAGAGAATATACATGTGTCCAACTAAGATAGCCATACAATGACACTAATGACTACCTAAGTAACAGGAAAGGGATGCAAAACTACTCACACGCTTACACCCTCCGAGCCCGAGCCACCTGCAATACTGTAACCGTCAGTTATATGCTCGACATATAACTGAGTAACCCATCGGCACTGAAAATAGTTTTATACAGTATTACAGCTAGTCTAGCTGGAAAACCGTCCCAAATCCAAGCCCTACCAAACATACATACAACAAGTATAATTTCAATCACATAGATATGCATGCATGATCATTTTCCATTTCATTTCTTTCCTCTTTCAATGGGAAACCTGTGCATTGGGAATCCACCATAGGTGTATGACAATGAATGCACGACTGAGCTCATCATCATGGTCCTGGCAGCCGTCCCCCCAGGACCCTACTGCCGGGCTACCAACCCTCTCTAGGGCTAGCCCAGGGACTATCTACCCCTTTCGGGATAGCCCCTTTGTACTAGACTATCTACCCCGTTTTCAAGATAGCGTAGCACTTCAGGTTATCTGTCCCTTTCGGGATAACTCTACATTCTCATTTTTTCCATTTCCTGCTCTGTCCTCTTACCCGGTCTACTTCCGGTGGAACTTAACCCTCTTGCTCAACCTCTATTGAGTGGGAAAGAGCATCTTTTAACCTTTCCATTTTAATTCTAATGCATCACACATTCTCATGAAGCATATAGCATATAAACAAGGGTTTCAAGTATACTCGTATCCGATTACAAACACTCCATACTCACATACTTCGTGACCGAGGGTTATATTCATATATCTATTTGAACATGGCATCCCCATATTCAAATACATATTTGAATATACTAATACTGGGACTTAATCTCTTTTCAAATCCATTTTTAAAACCATCTCAACATCCAATTCCCAGTTAGTGTCACAATTAAGTCTGGAATACCTTATTTATACGATTATCATTTTCCAAAATATCACATGCATTCCTAGTCAACATAAAGCATGTCAAGATTCACACGAATATCAGTCATAGCATGAATAATACAAAAATACATCAAACCTTAAAACAAAACAATGTCTAACCATAATAATTTGATTTTCCTAAGCATGTTCATAGCATCTCCTAGTCACATGTTCCTAAATTCAAAGTAACATGGATTTGGGGTTTTTAGGGTTACCTGCAACTTCCCTGAATCCTTTTCTCCTAAGTCTCCTTCTCCAGTTCTTTTGCCGTAGCTGCCTCTGAATCTGAATCAAATCGTTGGAACCTTTTAGTCTTAGGAGATGAAAGCCTATAGGTTAAGGAGTTGTGACGTAGTTGGTTCGGGACAGAGGTTTTGAGAGAGTGAAGAGCGAGGAATCTGAAGAACAACCAGTTTGGAGACAGGGCACCCCTATTTATAGACTTTGGGGTCCATATTCGAATATATATTCGAATATAAGGCTCTTGTATTCAGTTCCTCACTTGTATATTTGAATATTATCTAGCATATTCGAATACTATTCGAATATTATCTTGCATATTCGAATACTATCCGAATATTGACATGCATATTCGAATACTTTTCGAATATGACAAGGCATATTCGAATATTATTCGAATATGACAGCTCATATTCAAATGTTCATGTTATCTTTGTCCCTCTTTTGACCATTCTACTTACAACTAATCCTTCTTTCCTTTTCTTTGTTAATTGCAACCAATTCCTTAAGTCCTAAGCCTCTTTTATGGATTTTCGGGCTATTACAATTCTACCCCCCTTAAAATATTTTTTCCCTCAAAATTAGCAATTACCTCAACTAAATAACTCTGGATATGTGCTTATCATATCATGTTCCTTCTCCCAAGTGATCGCTAAGGAGTTAACGTTCTCCAGAGGACCTTCACTAATGGGATTGTCTTGTTTCTTAGTGTCTTTTCTCCTCAGTTTAAGATTTTCATAGGCTTCAACTGATATGAGATGTTGGGCTTCAACGGAATATGATCGGCTTCCAAAATGTGTGAGGGATCAGTTGGAAAGGATTAACTCGTTTTAGTATAGTGACTATACGTGTATCGTCCTCAGGGAGCACTTGAATTTATTCAATTAAGAGTTAAGTTGATAGGATGTTCAAAAACATAGTAAGTTGTGAATGGAAAATAAAATAAACACTTGATAAAGAGATAAACAAATAAGATAACTATTCACCTGGAATTGAGTTTCATTACTTAACCTTGTTTCTTTTAATAGAAGTTAAATATTATAAGAAAAGATGCATACTCAATGTCACAAGTGCAAATATCTTTTCACTTGATTGTAAGACACTAGTCTCTAGAACACAATCTCTTGACACTCTAGGTACTAAGTCTTGCATTAAGCAGAGTATTTTGGCAATCATAAGCACTTCCATCTATCTCTAGACTAGAAGGTTTTATGAGAGTTTTTCTCCAAATCCATTTATAAACCAATTTCTCAACTACGAAAATAAACTAACACATGGAAAAGGTGATCAAGTTTTAACAAAGAAAAGAAAAACAGAAGAAGAACTACAATTCATATATAATATAATAACTAGTAATTGAAAGAAACAAGAGACAAAGTAATTACATTCAATCCCGGCGTAAAGCTTAGCCTAGCAAGGCCATGAACTTCAAGAACTAGACCTAAGAGTATTAGAAATCTGACTAATGCACTACACTATGTGGTTTATTTCTCTACAATTCCCTCCATTTCCTAAATTCTGAAGGGCTGTATTTATAGGTGTTTTGGGTTGGGGTCTGGCGCTCGAGTGCCCTCTTGGCACTTGAGCGCTGGCCTTCCACGTTCTGGTTAATGAGCTTAATTGCCTGGTTAATGCGTCCGGCGCTCCAGTGCCAGGCTCATAACTCTAGCAGAAAGGATCTAATTCTTAACGTATTCTGGCGCTCGAGCCCTGGTGTGGCGCTTGAGCGCCAGGCTCATAACTCTGGCAAAAGGGATCCTATGTTCCTCAGCTTCCAGCGCTCGAGCGCTGGCCTCTTATATGCTCCAGCAACTTGATTTTCTTATTTTGCTTCCCAAAACACCTGAAAATACATTTCTAAAGTTAGAAAATTTATAATTACTACTTATTTACTTATAAACTCACAAAGTAAGGAATAGAGGTGAAATTATGTATAGAAAAATGTTATTTCTAGAGAAGATAAGTGAAAATCCTTTATTATATAAACACACTTATTTTCACTTATCAGACACGTACTTCCGAAGTTTGGATACGTGAAAAACGTCGTGAAGGTTCGAAAGATGAGGTGGCAAGACGAGTTGATAAGCAACAGGCCCCACTTTTCGGAGAATCTGATAGGGACCAATGAATCTAGGTTGCAACTTCTTTGTTTTCATCACTCTCCCAACAGCGGTATAGGGCGTAACCTTCAGAAACACATGATCTCCTTCTTCAAATTCTAGAGGCTTTCTCCGCTAATCTGCATAACTCTTCTAGCGATCTTGGGCTCTTTTTAACCTTTCTTTGATACGCCTAATCTTGTCTGTTGTTTCTTGCACTAAATCTGGCCTTAATAGCAACTCCTCTCCTGTTTCAAACCAACATACTGGCGACCGGAATTTTCTCCCGTAGAGTGCTTCATAGGGCGCCATGCCTATACTCGAATGAAAGTTGTTGTTATAGGCAAACTCTACTAATGGCAAATACTTTCCCCAGTCACTGCCTTCTTCTAGTACACGAGCTCGCATCATGTCTTCCAAAGTCTGTATGGTTCTTTCGGACTGTCCGTCGGTTTGGGGACGATGAGAGGTACACAGATGTAACCGAGTTCCAAAAGCTTTCTGCAATGCTCGCCAAAATCGAGAAGTAAACTTAGGGTCTCTGTCTGAAATGATACTGATCGGTGCCCCATGTAGTCAGACTATCTCTACAATATATAACTTGGCATACTTCTCCACGGAATAAGTGGTATTAACAGGTAAGAAGTGAGTAGATTTAGTCCGTCTGTCTATTATGACCCAAATTGAATCATAACCTGCCGGAGTCCTAAGCAACCCAACCACAAAGTCCATATCAATAGATTCCCGTTTCCACTCTGTGATTTCCAACGACTGAAGTGGTCCAGAGGGTCTTTGATGCTCTACTTTGATCTTCTGGCAAGTGAGACACTTGGAAACGAATTCTGCAATGTCTTTCTTCATTCTAGGCCACCAGAATAGCTTCTTCATGTCTTGGTACATTTTGTAGCTCCAAGATGTACCGAGTACTGGCTACTGTGATTCTCTTCAAGCATTGTCTTCTTGACCTCTGCATTATTCGGAATACACACTCTGCCTCTGAATAAGATCATCCCATCACCAGTTAAAGGGAAGTCATCTTGCTCCTTGATCTTCTATAACTCATAATCTTGCTTCTACGCTTCTCGGATTCGGTCTCTAAGTGTATTCTTCAAGTCAAGCTTATACACAGAGATGCTATCATCGTAGCAAGACACATCCAAGTGTAGATCTTTGAATTTCTCCAAGAGCTCCATTTGATGAATCATCATAGTCGACACGTGCAAGGTTTTTCTACTTAAGGCATCGGCCACTACATTAGCCTTTTCTAGATGATATTTCAACTCAAAATCATAATCTTTCAGGAATTCCATCCATCGCCTCTGTCTCATGTTCAGCCCCTTCTGATTGAACAAGTACTTCAAACTTTTGTGGTCACTGAACACTTCAAACGTAACTCCATACAAATAGTTCCTCCAAACTTTTAACTCAAAGACTACTGCAGCTAACTCCAAGTTATGCGTTGGGTAGTTTGCTCCATGCGGTCGCAACTGTCGGGAAGTGTAAGTAACTGCCTGTCCTTCTTGCATAAGTACACATCCCAAGCCTTGCTTAGACGCATCGCAATACACTTGAAAATTCTTTGTTGGATCAGGAATTACCAACAGCGGCGCTATTGTTAGTTTTTCCTTCAACAACTGAAAATTGTCTTCACACTTAGCATCCCACACAAACGGAACACCCTTCCGTGTTAACTTGGTCAAGGGAACGGCAATCTGAGAGAATCCCTTGATGAATCGCCGATAGTATCCTGCTAGTCCCAGAAAACGTCGGATTTCTGTGGTATTAGTTGGTCTTTCCCATTTCATCACAGCTTCAACTTTGCTTGGGTCCACAGCCACACCGTCTTTGTTAATTACATGGCCTAGAAATTGGACTTCTTCTAGCCAAAAATCACACTTATCCAACTTAGCACACAATTGCTTCTCTTGGAGTATTCCTAGCACCAATCTTAAGTGTTCTCCCTGTTCTTCAGTAGTCTTGGAGTAGATGAGGATGTCGTCAATGAAGACCACTGAAATTGAAACTGTATTAAACGGAGAAAGTGTGTGTCGATTACAATAGCTATCCACCTTATATACTAATAAACTCTAACTAACTCTAATCTATTTCTAATTATTTCTAATACCCCTTGCAAGCTGGAAGGTGTTACTAACAATTCCAGCTTATGATAAGCCCACAAAACTAACCAAACCAGTGAAAATATAATGAGAAATGCCAAATACAATTGCTGAAACTTAAATTAAAAACAGAGAGAAAAAAACTATAGCGCCGAAAATACATCTGCTAAAAGGAAAGAGATATAATCCTGTAAAATCAGCAAAGCAAAGGCATACAAACCTATTAAATCATCAAAGCTTAACCCCACTAGACAGAGATGACCTTTAACACTTAACTATATAGCAGAAACAAAACCATCAAATGTTTAACCACACAAGCAAAAGCTAAAATTAACATAGCTTAACCACTTTGCACAAGCAACAAGCTTAACCACTTTGCAGAAGCAACAAGCTTAACCACTCAAAACAGAAGTGAAGATCAATATATAGCCACTTAACCACAATGTGCATATGCCCAAAACAGTAAGAAAAGGAGGATTGAATTTCGAAGAGACTATCCACAAACTTATTTTGAACTCAAGAATAGAACAACAAATCTAAACACAGAAGGCATGAAGACCTCTTCCTAGAACACATGAATCCATGTCACAAGCAAAGGAGGATTGAATTTCAGCCAGAAAGCAAAACCATTGGTACAATTATAACAGCTAGAGCATAAACAAAAATCCAAACCAATGAAAAATTCATACACATCACCAAGAACAAACAAAACTGAAAGCTGGAAATGTCAAAGCGCACAATCCAAACAAATGAACAAGCAATTGACGTGCATTTCATGTCTACAGGTTTACAAAGCAACCTGAAAGCAAATCATCAAACATCTGGCAAGCAAAAACCTTCTGAACACAAGAACAAAATAACCCGAAACTCCAAATTACACAAATCTGTCAAGAAGAAAATATGCTTGAATCTAACCATAGCAACACAGGAAATTCAAATGAAGAGGCAACAGAACCGCGGCGAGATGAAAAACTTTTCGCACAAAAAGCGAGTCAAATCAAACAAGATTAGGATACAAGAACTGGTATCACCATGTCTGAAATAAAAATCAGAATCAAAAAGCAAGGATCTAGATCCGAATCAGTAAATTGATAAAGAAGAACAAAGCAACATCTTTCATCACTTCTAGAAGAATCGCGCATCAGTTAGGGCATGGAATTTCCAAATCATAGATTGAACCATCGGAGAGAAATCAAAAAACAAATTTATGAAGAAAACAGAATCAAAAGACCAAACCTCTGAATGAACACGATCAGAAATATGAAAATGGAGGATCCTGGAAGAGCGAGAAAGAGATATTTGCTTGATTTTCTCATGAAAATTGTCAGAAGAAATCTTCAATGAATAAGAAGAAACAGAGAAATGAAATAAGGGAGAGAAATCAAATCGACCATTTTGAAGGAGGAATAAGATCAATGGAGGAAGATTTGGAAAATAGAAAATGACTTTCTCAGGAAAATGAACAAAAAGGAAAAGAAAAAGAAAACGAAAGAAAATGGGTAAAAACATGGACATCGGAAGGTATTTTTAGGGTGGATGAAAAGGCTCTGATACCGCGTTAGTAAACATGGCATCTCACGAAAATGAGAGTAAAGTTAGAGAGAATAGAAAACTGAAATTGAAACTGTAATAAACTGAGAAAGTGTGTGTCTATTACAATAGCTATCCACCTTATATACTAATAAACTGTAACTAACACTAATCTATTTCTAATTATCTCTAATAATATATGTAACACCAAGATTTTTAGGGTAGTTTTTTTTTTTAACAAAACAGAACATAGTGGAATTTAATAAAATATATACATATATCAAAATACAAGTGTTTCATCTGCAGTCCAGAGAATCTACATATGTCCATCTAAGGTAGTCATACAAAGACTCTAATGACTACCTAAGTATCAGGAAAGGGCTGCAAAAATGTTCGCGCGCTGACAACCTCCGAATCCGAGCCACTTGCAATACTGTAACCGTCAGTTATATGCTCGACATATAACTGAGTAACCCGTTGTACATAAAAATAGTTTTATACAGTATTACAGCCACTCTAACTGGAAAACCGTCCCAAATCCAATCCTAGCAAACATACACACAACAAGTATAGTTTTAATCACATAGATATGTATGCATGATCATTTCCATTGTCATTTCTTTCCTCTTTTAATAGGAAACCCTGTGCACCAAGAATCCACCAAAACACGTGGCAGTAACGCGTATTGAGCTCATCATCATCACGGTCCTGGCGAGCGTCCCCCCAAGGATCCTCCTGCCGGGCTACTAACTCTCTCTCGAGCTAGCCCAGGGAACCATCTACCTCGTGAAGATAGTACCCTTTGTACTTAGACTACCTACCTCGTGAAGATAGCCCAGTACTTCAGGTTATTTTCCCCCTTTTGGTATAACCCTACATTCTCATCTTTTTTCCATTTTCTGCTATGTCCTCTTACCCGGTCTACTTCCGGTGGAACTTAACCCTCTTGCTCAATATCTATTGAGTGGGAAGAGCCTCTTTTAACATTTCCATTTTTAGTTCTAATGCATCACACATTCACATTTAAACATATAGCATATAAACAAAGATTTCCAATATACACCTATCCGATTACAAACTCTCATTTGTTCGGATTCTAATTGACAAACGTGTTATATTCATATATCTATTTGAACATGGCATACCATATTCAAATAAATATTTGAATATGCTAATACTGGGATTCAATCCTTTTCAAATCAATTTGATATCATTTCAATATCAGATTCCCAGTTAGTGTCACATTTGATTCTAGAAAACCTTATTTATACCTTTAACATGTTTCACAATATCACTTACATCATTCATCAACATAAAGCCTATCAAAATCATACAATATCAATCATATCATGCATATTTAAATCATAGTATGCATCATTTATCAAACTTAAACAAAACATAATAGTTTGATTTTCCTAATAGCATGTTTCTATCCTTTCCTAGTCGCATGTTCCTAAATTCCAAGTATTAGGAATTTGGGGGTTTCAGGGTTACCTGGAACTCGCTGAATCCTTTATCCTTTAGCTTCCAGATCCAATCTCCTACTCGGGTTCCTTTGCCATAGTTGCCTCTGAATTTGAATCAAACAGTTTGGAACCTTAGTCTTTTGAGTTGGAAGCCTTAGGGTCGAAGAGTTGTGACGTAGTTGGTTTGGGAACAGAGGTTTTAGGAGTGTGAGAAGTGAAGAAACTGAAGAACAGCCAGTTTGGAGACAAGGCACCCCTATTTATAGACTTCGGGGTCCATATTCGAATATATATTCGAATATAAGGCTCCTGTATTCAGTTCCTCACTTGCATATTTGAATATTAGCTTGCATATTCGAATACTATTCGAATATTATCTTGCATATTCGAATACTATTTGAATATGGACATGCATATTCGAATACTATTTGAATATGACAAGGCATATTCGAATATTATTCAAATATGACAGCTCATATTCAAATATTCATGTTATCTTTGTCCCTCTTTTGACCTTTCTGTTTACAACTAATCCTTCTTTCCTTTTCTTTGTAATTTGTAACCAAATCCCTTTAAGTCCTAATCCTCTTTTATGGATTTTCGGGATGTTACAATTCTACCCCCCTTAAAATAATTTTGCCCTCAAAATTAGGAATTACCTTAACTATGTAAATAACTCTGGATATGTGCTCCTAATTTCTTGTTCCTTCTCCCAAGTGATTTCTGAAGAATCAATGTTCTCCCAGAGGACCTTCACTAATGGGATCACCTTGTTTCTTAGTCTCTTCTCTCCTCGGTCCAAAATCCTCACAGGCTTCAACTGATATGAGACGTTGGGTTTCAACGGAATGTCATCGGCTTCCAAAATGTGCGAGGGATTAGACACGTACTTCCGGAGTTGGGATACGTGAAAAACGTCGTAAAGGTTCGAAAGATGAGGAGGCAAAGCAAGTTGATACACAACGGGTCCTACTCTTCGGAGAATCTGATAAGGACCAATGAATCGAGGTTGCAGCTTCTTTGTTTTCATCGCTCTGCCAACAGCGGTGTAAGGTGTGACCTTCAAATACACATGATCTCCTTCTTCAAATTCCAGAGGCTTTCTCCATTGATCTGCATAACTCTTCTAGCAGTCTTGGGTTTTCTTTAAGTTTTCCTTGATACGCCCAATCTTGTCTGTTGTTTCTTGCACCAAATCTGACCCCAATAATAACTTTTTCTCCAGTTTCAAACCAACATACTGGCGACCGACATTTTCTCCCGTAGAGTGCTTCATGGTCGCCATGCCTATTGATAAGTTCAAATTAGTGTGTTTATATAATAAAGGATTTGCACTTATCTTCTCAAGAAATAACATGTTTTTATACATAATTTCACCTCTTTTCCTTACTTTGTGAGTTTACGAGTAAATAAGTGGTAATAATAAATTTTCTAAACTTAGTAATGTATTTTCAGGTGTTTTTGGAGCAAAATAAGAAAATCAAGTTGCTGGAGCATATAAGAGGCTAGCGCTCGAGCGCCAGACCAAGGCTCGAGCATTGGAAGCTGAGGAACATAGGATCCTTTCTGCTAATGTAAATGCTCTGGTGCTCGAGCGCCACACTGGGGCTCGAGTGCCAGAATACGTTGAGCATTGGATCCTCTCTGCCAAAGTTATGAGCCTGGCGCTCGAGCGCCACACCAGGGCTCGAGCGCCAAAATGCGTTGAGCATTGGATCCCCTCGGCCAAAGTTATGAGCCTGGCGCTCGAGCGCCACACCAAGGCTCGAGCGCCAGACGCATTAACCAGGCAATTAAGCTCATTAACTAACACGTGTTAGGCCAACGCTCAAGCGCCAGGAGGCCGCTCGAGTGCCAGACCCCTACCCAACACCTATAAATAGAGCCTTTCAGAAGTTAGAAATGATATTGGATTGTAAAGAAATAAACCACAAAGTATAGGCTTTAGTCAGAGTTTTAATACTCTTAGGTTTAGTTCTTCAAGTTCATGGCCTTGCTAGGCTAAGCTTTCCGCCGAGATTGAATGTAATTACTTCGTCTCTTGTTTCTTTCAATTTTTAGTTTATATTATATATGAATTGGAGTTCTTCTTCTGTTCTTCTTTTCTTTGTTTAAGTTTGATCGCCTTTCGCCATGTGTTAGTTTATTTGCGCAGTTGGGAAACAGGTTTATAAATGGATTTGGAGAAAAACTCTCATAAAACCTTCTAGTCTAGGGATAGATGGAAGTGCTTATGATTGCTTTATACTCTGCTTAATGCAAGACTTAGTTCCTAAAGTGCCAAGGGATTGGGCTCTAGAAACTAGTGTCTTAGAATCAAGTGACAAAGGGATTTGCACTTGTGACTTTGAGTATGCATCTTTTCTTATAAAATTTAATTTTAATTGAAAGAAACAAGGTGAAGTAATGAAACTCAATCCCAGGTGAATTGTTATTTTATTTGTTTATCTCTTTATCTAGTGTTTATTTTATTTTCCATTCACAACTTGATATGTTTTTGAACAATCCTTCAACTTAACTGAAACGAGTTAACCGTTTCCAGCATCATTAAAAGGTTAACTAAATTTCTGGCGCCGTTGCCGGGGAGCACAGTTGTTTATTTCTTTTATGTTTTGAGTTGATTTATAAAAACTCTGAATAGTTTTTTTTTTCTTTTTGTAAGTATTTGTATATTTGTACCTAACTCTCACCATTGTTCCAGTGTTGTTGTATGCTTACTCGCAGCAAAAGCCAAAGAGAAAAGTTAGAATATATTAACGAAATCGAGGCATTAGCTAGACGACAGTCTGCAATTAAATACCATGGACGAAAGGAGGGAGAAAGTTCCTCAGATTTCTCTAGTAACTCTACACATTCTGTTACTTTTGATATGGCTGCAGAAATTCCTAACCCGACGAGGGTTGTAGTCCTTGGTGACAATGTGATTCTGCAAGGTCCAAGGAATCGGTCTGCTATTGTCTTATCCCCTACTGCTCCGCAAATGGAGATTAAGCCATATTGGTATAATCTCATTTTGACTAATCAGTTTACGGGGAAAGATCATGAGGATCCGCATAATTTCTTGGAGACCTTTTATGATCTTGTAGCGACTTTGGGCTTGGATGAAACAAGTGCTGAAGATGCCTATATGAAATTATTTCATTTAGCACTTATTGGAGATGCTAAGGAATGGTTCAAGACTCTTCCGAGTCAAAGTTTGAACACATGGAGTGAGGTTGAAGAAGCCTTCTTAACAAGGTTCTTTCCTCCTTCTAAAATGATCCAAGTGCAATCTGAAATATCTGCTTTTAAGCAAGGGCAAGATGAAGCATTCCACGAGGCTTGGGAAAGGTATCAACGGTTGTTGAGAAAATGCCCAAATCATGGGTTGACCGATGTTGTGAAGCTTAATATATTTTCTGCATGAACCATCAGTGGACAATCCATCTCATTGCAACTATTGGATAGTCACTGAAAACCATTGATGTACCTACTGCAATGGAAATTATCACTTCTGTGGCAGCAAGTGATAGAGCTGGGCATCCGCCCAGAAGCCAAGTCTCAAAGCCCAAGGGTGTCCTGGAATTAAATTCTTCTGATGCTATTTTGGCATATAATAAGCTTATGACACAACAAATTAAGCTCTTGAGTCAAGCTATTAAGGGAATAAGGAGTTTTCTAGGACATGTCGGTTTTACCGTAGATTTATAAAAGACATCTCCAAGATTTCCAAGCCACTTAGTAATCTTTTGGTTAAAGATGTGGACTTCAATTTTGATGCTAAGTGCTTGGAGACATTTGAGAGACTGAAGGAAAAACTGATTATGGCCCAAATCATAGTTGCTCCAAATTGGTCTTTGGACTTTGAGCTTAATTGTGATGCGAGTGACTATGTTGTGGGTGCCGTATTAGGCCAAAGAAAAGACAAAATTTTTCATCCAATACATTACACTAGTAGAGTACTTAATGATGCACAGGTAAACTATGCAACTATAGAAAAAGAATTACTAGCGATTGTATATGGGTTGGAAAAATTTAGATCTTATCTTATAGGGTCAAGAGTGATTGTCTATACTGATCATGCAGCCATAAAATACTTGGTGACTAAGAAAGAGTCGAAGCCAAGATTGCTTCATTGGATTCTACTGCTGCAGGAATTCAATTTAGTCATCAAGGATAAAAAGGGATGTGAAAATTTTGTGGCTGATCATCTTTCCCGACTTCATAACACAGAGGGGACTAGCGTAGCAGAAGAGATTGTCGAGGAGTTCCCGGATGAACGATTACTGCTCATTCAAGAAAGGCCATGTTTTGCTGATATGGCAAATTTTAAAGCAGCAGGAATTATTCTGGATGGGTTTTCCTGGCAACAAAAAAAGAAGTTCTAAAAGGGCTCTTCTTACTTCGTTTGGGATGATCCTTACCTATTTAAAATTGGAGGAGATGGTCTTCTGAGACGGTGTGTTTCCCGTGGCGAATCTAAAAGCATATTGTGGCATTGTCACAATTCACCCTATGGGGGACATTTTTAATGGGGAACACACTGCAGCCAAAGTACTGCAGTCCAATTTCTATTGGCCGACAACTTTTCAAAGATGCTCACATCTATATGAAGCAATGTGATAAGTGCCAAAGAACCGGAGGAGTGACAAGGAGAAATGAGATGACTCTCCCAGTTATGCAGGAGGTAGAGGTATTTGACTGCTGGGGAATTGATTTTGTTGGTCCATTTCCACCCTCTTTCACCAATGAATATATATTGGTGGGAGTGGACTATGTTTCAAAGTGGGTTGAAGCAACTCCCTGTGCAAGAGCAGATGCAAAAACGGTGGTAACTTTCTTGAAAAAGAATATCTTTTCAAGATTTGGAACTCCGACGGTACTCATCAGTGATGGGGGCTCACATTTTTGCAATGCTCAACTAAAGAAGGTCTTGGAACACTATGGAGTAAGGCACAAGATTGCAAGTCCTTATCATCCACAAACAAACGGTCAAGCTGAAGTTTCTAACAGAGAAATCAAAAGAATACTAGAAAATACCATGAGTGTTTCAAGAAGAGACTGGTCCATTAAGTTGGATGATGCTCTATGGGCTTACCGAACAGCTTACAAAGCTCCTATTGGATTAACTCCTTTTCCGTTAGTCTATGGGAAGTCTTGTCATCTTCTAGTGGAATTAAAACATAAGGCGTATTGGGCTTTAAAATTCTTCAACTTTGACCATACAACTTCGGGAGAAAAAAGGAAATTACAACTTCATCAATTAGACGAGTTAATACTTCATGCTTATGAGTCTTCTCGATTGTACAAAGAGAGATTGAAGTTGTACCATGATCAGAAGCTGGTCAAAAAGAATTTTCAACCTGGACAATATGTTTTACTCTTCAATTCGAGATTAAGATTGTTTCCATGTAAGCTAAAGTCCAAATGGTTTGGACCTTTTAGGGTTAAAGATATTAGACCCTATGGAGCAGTTGAAATTGAAGACCCAGTCATAAAGGAGAGCTGGGTAGTAAATGGCCAGAGATTAAAACTGTATCTTGGTGGTGACGTCGAGCAGCTAGCCACCATAGTAAATTTAATTGAGGAATAGACATGAATCAGGCGTCGAGCGAATGACATTAAACAAGCGCTGGTTGGGAGGCAACCCAATTTGTTTGTTTGTTTTGTGTATTTTGTAAATAAAAATAAAAGAAGTTTGATGACTTTTGGAAGAAGTTTTGTGAAATTGTGTTTGAAACATTGGTAGAATGTCCAGGGTGCGTCTTGAACTCTCTGACAAAGTCACTTTCACTGTCCCAAATTTTTTGCTGGCGCTCAAGCACTGTTATGGCGCTCAAGCGCCAGAAGCATTAATTTGGTGGATCTTTTCAAACTTTTTTGTCAGAAGTTGGCGCTCATGCGAGAGAGTTGGCGCTCGAGCGCCAGATGAGCACTGGGGATTAGTTTTCTCTGCCTACAATTTTGGGCTCGCGCTCAAGCACGAGTTGTGGTGCTCAAGCACTAAAGAAGCGTAACGGTTGGCTTGGTTATGAGTGTGCTAGCGCTCGAGCGCTGCATTTTGGTGCTCGAGCGCCAAGAACACGAAGGCTTTAAAAACAGAGCAGTTTCAGGGATTTGCTCGCATCTCTCTTTTCCTCTCTTCTTAAGTGCATGTTTCTTCCGTTGTTGTTCACAAAACTCGTTCTAAAACTTCATGAAACTTTTGTTTTGAGTGTGAAACTTCTGCAACATTCTCTTCCTATTTGCATTTTGTTCTCCTTCATCATGAGTTTCCGGTATGTTTATGGCTATTTCTTGATTTTTCATGCTTCTCATTTATGTATATCTGTTCTTAAAAGAGAAATGAGTATGAAATTGAAGTTATAGGATGAATATACATGTTGGTTAGTATCTCTATTATGGACTTTTATTTTAATGTGAGATGATGCCATGTTCTTGATGCTAATATATGTTCTTATCTGTTCATAATGGAAAGGTTAGAATATGAAAAAATTGTTGTGATTCTCATTTTTTTGAAGGCATCATCTTTTGTTTCAAGCAAGTCCTATATAGAAACTAGTTCAATATGTGATACTCATCATGATGATAGTATGATGTGGTCTAATTTTGTGTTTTCAATGCAGTAACCGAGGCAAAGCTCCTGCTGTTGAGACTATTCATGGGTCTAGGAAGCATAAAGATGTTCCACGGAGGAGCAGAGGTTCTTCCTCCAGTGGAGGCTTTGACAGAGACAAATTCATTGACCGTGACCATGCTGAACGGTACCGGGTGATTGACAATTGGAGGTTCATTTCTGAACGGAGAGTGGAGTTGCGGGGCGGAGAGTGCCCGGAGTTTACTCAAATGTTGACTCGCCGCAATTGGTGGCCACTCGCATCTCTACCAGAGAAGTTTGACCCGGATATCATCAAGGAGTTCTATGCCAACACTTAAGGAGGCAAAGACAGCAAGTCACGGGAGAAGGTTTCGGTGGTGAGGGGTACCCGAGTTCCATATACTGCTGATTGGATCAACGAGAAAATTGGTAACTCGGTTATTTCCCATATCTCTTCCTTTCAAAGAAGTGAGGGTGTTCTGGACGATTATGCTCGTATGAGGAACCAAGGAGAACTTGACTTGGAGTCCACATTGGCCAAAATCTGTTATGAAAACCGCAGAATTGCATAAACCAGTCATACCGGGGTTCCCCACAAGGTTCTCTGGGTCAATATGACAAGGATTTTAAAACTCTGGATGACATTTATTTTGGCCAATTTGCAACCCAAGTTGCACCCCTCTGATTTCCCTTTGGAAGAGTTCCACCTGCTGAGCTGCATCATGACTGAAGGGACCACTGTTGACCCCGCCCGAATCATTTCTGATATGATTTGGGTAAATATGCAAAAAGGAGGCAAGAAGCAAGGTTTGACATTCCCAAGTCTTATCACATGCTTATGTGAGGAGGCGGGAATTCCGGTTGTGCGAAGTCAAAAGATTAGGGAACCTATTGACTTGAAGTATCTCCGCAACAACTGTGCTGATCCAAACCCGAATGCACTAGTGCAGCCGCCACCAAGAGCACCACGGAGGACTATGGAGGAATTGTGGGCCAACATGAGCACTAGGCTTGACCATCAGGACCTACAATTTGCTGCCCTGCATAGGGGAATGACTAGCCTTCACCTGTCCCAATATTCCATGGCCCAACATTACATGCCGGATCAAACATTTTTCCAGAACCCGGAGGCCTATGCGGCTCATATGAACTGGCCAGGGGACCGGCCAGCTTCACTGGGGGAGGCAGGTGGAGAAGATGGTGAAGCAAGTGGCGGTGGTGAGGATGATGGGGGAAATGGTGATGGAGACATAGACATCAATGATTACTTGGAGGAGGATGATCCCATGTTTTCATAGGGAAGTTTCTGTAGTTTCTGTTGGTTTTTCGTGATTGAACTTGTTTTGTTTTGTTCTTTTTTTTATTTTTTTATGAATAAAAGTAATGTAGTTTCTTTTTATTTTTGTTTTGAAAAAAAAATATGAAAAATATATATAATAAAAATGTTTGTTTTGTTTCAGTGGCAAGTGTTGGTCTTTAGTGGTGTGAAAAATGAAAGTTCTTATGATATTGCATGGTTTGGAAAAAGAGGAATTGTGAAAAATACTGATTTGAAAGTTAACTGATCATGAGATGATTTTTGTGCATTGGGAGTTGTGAAAAATTATTTTCAAGGTTAAAGCCTTTTTAGCCTTGTATGTTGAGTGAATCCCACAAAAATTGTATGAGAGTCTTCTTTGTTAACTTGAATGGATTTTGTTTGATTTTGTAATTACCATGATCAATTGAGACTTGAAAATGATAGAGGCATGGTTTTCTTGATTAAGTTTGAGCCAAAAATCTTACCTGTGAAATTACATCTTTTATTGGTACCCACTTTGAGCCATGAATTCTTTCTTAAACCCTAAGATACCTATGTGAATGTTTTATCCATACCTTTGAGTTGGAGAAAAATATTTATATGTTCAGGGGGAAATAATGGGTAAACAAATGATGTATGATTCTGTTGGCTTAGAAAATGACTCAAGTGTTTCTGGTAAGAGTGAAAATCCTTGGGCAGCCTTGTGTATATATGTCAAAAATAAAAAGAAAAAGAAAAGAAAAACTAAAAAAATAAATAAAAAGAGAAGGTGCCTTGGGAAAAGAAGAATGAGAAACACTTGAATGAAAATATTTTCTCCAACTCGTTTTGCATAACCAGAAAAACAAAGATTCTTTGTAGCCCAGCCTCATTACAACCTTTTGAAAAGACCTCTTGATTTATTGTTCGATTTTGTGAAATTGTTTGATGGCAAATGAAAAACAAAATTCAAGTTAAGTGACATTGAGGAATGAGCGAAAATGACACCATGTAAGGTTTGAGAGTAAACCTTTGTTAATGGTTGATTACAATTTCCTTTGCACTTAAGTCAAAAACTGGTCCGTTGCTTCTCTAAATTAGGTGATCACAAAGTTTCTCTTAACTCTTTCTATGCATATCATGAGGATTAAAGTTTGATAAACTTTGCTCTAACCCATACTTGCCATGTTTCTTTTGTTGTTTTTCTTTGTTTTCGGATACATTGCTTGAGGACAAGCAAAGTCTTAGGTTGGGGGAGTTTGATAAGTTAAAATTAGTATGTTTATATAATAAAGGATTTGCACTTATCTTCTAGAGAAATAACATGTTTTTATACATTATTTCACCTCTTTTCCTTACTTTGTGAGTTTACGAGTAAATAAGTGGTAATAATAAATTTTCTAAACTTAGAAATGTATTTTCAGGTATTTTTGGAGAAAAATAAGAAAATCAAGTTGCTGGAGCATATAAGAGGCCAGCGCTCGAGCGCCAGACCAAGGCTCGAGCGCTGAAAGCTGAGGAACATAGGATCCTTTCTGCCAGTGTAAATGCTCTGGCGCTCGAGCCCCACACCAGGGCTCGAGCGCCAAAATACGTTGAGCATTGGATCCTCTCTGTCAGAGTTATGAGCCTGGCGTTCGAGCGCCACACCAGGGCTCGAGTGTCAAAATGCGTTGAGCATTGGATCCTCTCTGCCAGAGTTATGAGCCTGGCGCTCGAGTGCCACTCTAGGGCTCGAGCGCTAGACGCATTAACCAAGCAATTAAGCTCATTAACCAGCACGTGTCAGGCTAGCGCTCAAGCGCCAGGAGGTCGCTCGAGCGCCAGACCCCTACCCAAAACACCTATAAATAGAGCCTTTCAGAAGTTAGAAATGATATTGGATTGTAAAGAAATAAACCACAAAGTATAGGCTTTAGTTAGAGTTTTAATACTCTTAGGTTTAGTTCTTGAAGTTCATGGCCTTGCTATGCTAAGCTTTCCGCCGGGATTGAATGTAATTACTTCGTCTCTTGTTTCTTTCAATTTTTAGTTTATATTATATATGAATTGGAGTTCTTCTTCTGTTCTTCTTTTCTTTGTTTAAGTTTGGTCGCATTTCGCCATGTGTTAGTTTATTTGCACAGTTAGGAAACTGGTTTATAAATGGATTTGGAGAAAAACTCTCATAAAACCTTCTAGTCTAGGGATAGATGGAAGTGCTTATGATTTCTTTATACTCTGCTTAATACAACACTTAGTTCCTAAAGTGCCAAGGGATTGGGCTCTAGAAACTAGTGTCTTAGAATCAAGTGACAAAGGGATTTGCACTTGTGACTTTGAGTATGCATCTTTTCTTAAAATATTTAATTTTAATTGAAAGAAACAAGATGAAGTAATGAAACCCAATCCCAGGTGAATTGTTATTTTATTTGTTTATCTCTTTATCTAGTGTTTATTTTATTTTCCATTCACAACTTGATATGTTTTTGAACAATCCGTCAACTTAACTCTTAATCGAATAAATTCAAGTGCTCCCTGTGGACGATACACGTATAGTCACTATACTGAAACGAGTTAACCCTTTCCAGCATCATTAAAAGGTTAACACTTATACTCGAATGAAAACTGTTGTTGTAGGAAAACTCTACTAATGGCAAATACTTTCCCCAGTCACTGCCTTTCTAATACACAAGCCCGCAGCATATCTTCCAAAGTCTGTTTGTTCTCTCGGACTGTCCGTCGGTTTGGGGATGATGAGAAGTACTCAGATGTAACCGAGTCCCAAAAGCTTTCTGCAATGCTCCCCAGAGACGAGAAGTGAATTTAGGGTCTCTGTCTGAGATAATACTAGTCGGTGCTCCATGTAGTCGGACTATCTCCGCAATATACAACTTGGCATACTTCTCTACGGAATAAGTGGTCTTAATTGGCAAGAAGTGAGCAGTCTTAGTCAATCTGTCAATGATAACTTAGATTGAGTCGTGTCCTGCTGGCATTCTGGGTAATCCAACCACAAAGTAATTGGCTATTGACTCCCATTTCCACTCTGGAATGTCCAATGGTTGTAGCGGTCCAGAGAGTCTTTGATGTTCAACTTTGATATTTTGACAAGTGAGAATCTTGGAAACAAATTCTGCAATATCTTTCTTCATTCCAGGCCACCAGAACAACTTCTTCATGTCTTGGTACATTTTTGTAGCTCCAGGGTGTACCGAGTACTGGCTACTGTGACTTTCTTCAAGCACTATTTTCTTGACTTCTGCATCATTCGGAATACACACTCAGCCTCTGAATAGGATCATCCCATCACCCGTTAAAGAGAAATCATCTCGCTCAATGAACTTCTGTAACTCATAATCTTGCCTCTGTGCTTCTTGGATTCGGTCTCTAAGTGTATTCTTCAAGTCAACCTTATAGACAGAGATGCTATCATTGTAGCACGACACATCCAAGTGCAGATCTCTAAATTTCTCCAAGAGCTTCATTTGATGAATCATCATAGTCGAGACGTGCAAGGATTTTCTGCTTAAGGCATCGGCCACCACATTAGCTTTCCCCAGATGATACTTCAGTTCAAAATCATAGTCTTTCAAGAATTCCATCCATCGCCTCTGTCTCATGTTCAGCTCCTTCTGATTGAACAAGTACTTCAAACTTTTGTGGTCACTGAACACATCAAATGTGACTCCGTACAAGTAGTGCCTCCAAACTATCAACGCAAAGACTACTGCAGCTAACTCTAAGTCATGCGTTGGGTAATTTGCTTCATGCGGTCGTAACTGTCGGAAAGTGTAAGCAACTGCTTGTCCTTCTTACATAAGTACACACCCCAAGCCATGTTTTGACGCATCGCAATACACTTGAAAATTCTTTGTCAGATCAGGAATTACCAACACCGGCACTGTTGTTAGCTTTTCCTTCAACAACTGAAAGCTGTCTTCGCACTTGGCATCCCACACAAATGGAACACCCTTCCTTGTTAACTTAGTCAAGGGAATGGCAATCTGAGAGAATCCTCTGATGAATCGCCTGTAGTATCCTGCTAGCCCTAGGAAACTTCGAATTTCTATGGCAATGGTTGGTCTTTCCCACTTCATCACGGCTTCAACTTTACTGCGATCCACAGCCACACCATCTTTGTTAATCACATGGACTAGAAATTGAACTTCCTCTAGCCAGAAATCACACTTATCCAACTTAGCATACAGTTGCTTCTCTCTGAGTATTCCTAACACCAATCTTAAGTGCTCACTATGCTCTTCTGCAGTCTTGGAGTAGATGAGAATATCGTCAATGAAAACTACAACAAACTTGTCCAAGTAGGGTCGAAAAATCCGGTTCATGTAGTCCATGAAAATTGCAGGAGCATTTGTCAATCCGAACGGTATCACCAAGTACTCATAATGACCTAACCGCGTCCGGAAAGCAGTCTTAGGAATATCCTCAGGCTTAATTCTGATCTGATGATATCCTGACCGAAGATCAATCTTTGAAAACACCTTGGCTCCCCCTAACGAATCAAGTAAATCATCAAATCGCGGCAAAGGATACTTATTCTTCACTATCAACTTATTCAACTCTCTATAGTCTACACACAGCCGCAATTTCCCGTCTTTCTTCTTGACAAGCAATACTGGAGCTCCCCACAGCGAAGCGCTTGGTCTAATGAACTGTTTTTGCATAAGTTCTTGGATCTGACGCTTCACTTCTGCCAGTTCCAACGGTGCCATTCTATATGGTGCCTTAGAGATAGGTCCAGCCCCCGGAATGAGCTCAATTGAGAACTCTACTTCCCTTTCGGGTGGCAAGGATTCTATATCTTCGGGAAATACATCTGGAAAGTCTTGGACTATAGAGAGAGAATCAACACGCACCAGATTCTTAACATTGCTCATACAAACAATCAAATACTTGGGACCGATATCATACTTAGGCAGATTAGGAAAATCAGAAGTAGGATGATGCGTACAGTAGATCCCCAAGCCTCGGTCTGGAATATGCACGGGCTTAGTGGCACAATCAATTCTGACCTTGTGAGCTTTGAGCCAATCCATGCTTAGGATCACATCTAGTCCCTTCATCGGTAAGCAGTACAGATCTATGGAGAAAGTCTTGCCTTGAAAATCTAGGAACACTGGGGAACACATGGTTGTCGTACAGGTGTTCTCTTCGGAGGGAGTAGATACTAGCACTTTGTAAGGTAGCTTAGACATAGGAAAATAAATTCGCTTTACACAATCTAAGGAAATGAATGAATGAGTGGCACCCGAGTCAAACAAGACGTGAACAGGATGTGACTTGATTAATCCCATCCCTTGGATAAGATCTTTGGAATGGTCAACCTCCTCTGCATTCAGCGTATAAACCCGGCCTCTCACAGGATTCTTTTTCTTCTCTTTGCCCTCAGTTGGCTTCTGATCTTTGTCTGGACATTGCCAGCTGTTATGTCCCGGCTTCTGGCATATAAAGCAAATCACTTGTTCTTGTAACATTCTCCTCTATGAAACTTCCCGCAAGTCTCACACTTCGGAATGGTATTCTTGCTTTTGTTCACTTCCTTGTCCTTTTTCTCCTTAGAGCTTCCATCCTCCCTCTTACATTTCCACAACAACTGTCTACTAGCCACCACCGCGGCTAAGGATTGCTCAGCAAGCTGACATGCCTGAATCAAAGTCTCGTACTCCCGAATTTGCTGAGTAATCACCAAGTTCTTGACCTCGGGTCTGAGTCCTTGTTCGAACCTCTTAGACTTCCATGCCTCATTAGGTTGGTTCTACAGGTTATTCGAAAATCTGGCTAAACTCTCGAATCTGGAAACATATTCATCTATCATCATGTCCCCCTGTTGCTACGTCAGAAATTCTATTTCCTTCTGATCCTTCACATTCGAGGGAAAATATTTGTTCAGGAACAGAGTTTTAAATCCCTCCCATGTCACATTACCTCCTGTCGCCACCATATGTTTGTGATACCGCTTCCACCACTGTGCCACTTCTCCTCTTAGTCGATAGGTAGCTAACTCCACCTTGTCCTAATCGGCAGATCTAGTTATTCTAAATATCTCCTCCAACTGATCTAGCCACTCCTCAACTATCATGGGGTCTCTCCCACCAGAGAAGATGGGTGGGTCATGTCTATTGAAACTCTGATATCGGTCTACCCGTCCTTTCGCCTCCATCATCTAAGTCATGGCTTGTGCCATTTGCTATATTAACGGAGAATCACTCGGAGTTGGTGTCGCATTGGTGTTAGTACGAGGTCTACCGGGTGGTCTGCCTGCCATGTCTTCCTGCATACAACGCACCACACTGAGTTGATCAGGCTCAATATAATGAATCGCATACGGTCAACATCTCAGGTTAAGACCGAACTTATTTCTCTATACTTTTATCTAAGTTACGCATTGGGATAACACAGTCTGGATAGGACCAAACTGCTCTGATACCAAATTGTAACACCTAGATTTTTAGGGTAGTTTTTTTTTTTAACGAAACAGAACACAGCGGAATTTAATAAAATATATACATATATCAAAATACAAGTGTTTCATATGCAGTCCAGAGAATCAACATATTTCCATCTAAGGTAGTCCTACAAAGACTCTAATGACTACCTAAGTATCAGGAAAAGGCTGCAAAACTCCTCACGCGCTGACACCCTCCGAATCCAAGCCACTTGCAATACTGTAACCGTCAGTTATATGCTCGACATATAACTGAGTAACCTGTCGGCCATAAAAATAGTTTTATACAGTATTGCAGGTGGCTCGGATTCGGAGGGTGTCAGCGCGTGAGCAATTTTGCAGCCCTTTCCTGATACTTAGGTAGTCATTAGAGACTTTGTATGGCTACCTTAGCTTGACATATGTAGATTCTATGGACTGTAGTTGAAACACTTGTATTTTGATATATGTATATATATTATTAAATTTCGTTGCATTTTGTAAAAAAAAAAAAAAAAAAAAAAAAAAAAAAAAAAAACTAGCCTAAAAATCTAGGTGTTACGATATATGTGATCTGGGTAGAAAATAACTTAATTGAATAGAGAGAGACTCGCGATGTTGAGACTGATTGGTGCATGAATCTCAAGATCCAAAGAATTATCCTCAAATCAGAGTTTGGGGATTTGATATGCATAGGTAGTAATAAATATCACCAGCAAAACACTGATCCATATTCACAAAAGTTTAAACTTCTAAAGAGATAGCACGTACTTGAAATGCCGGTGAAGTTGCAGCTCCCTTAGAGGAAATCCAAGACAATTGCACAATGCAACAACACAACTGCAGATCCATGGCTTTCTTCTATGCTGGAAAGATCATAACTCCTTCAACTTAAGGGCATCAGATCGATGGATTTCTTCTATGCTGAGAAGATCAAAACTCCTTCAACTAAATAGTTGTTGCTGAGTGTTGGAGTGTGAGAAACCCTAGGGCTTTTATAGTGAGTGAAATTGTGGTAGGTGGTCCAGGTCCACTTTTCTATGGTTGATGTGAGGTGTTTGTTCATTATTAAAATATTATTCTAATATGGTTTGAAATGTTATTAAAATATTAGAGATCCCCACCAACCCCAATTTCTCATAATAAATTAAGAGAATTTCAACTATTTAATATATTAATCTATATTTTAAAAATATCATTTAAAAGTTTATATGTGATAAGATGGTCCATTAAAAGAAACACAAAGAAAACATATAGAGAGATAGACATGAAAAAGATCCTAACTCACATTTAGGCATATGAGACTATCCATCGTTAGATTGTACTTTCTTTGCAAGTGTATCCCAATAATCTAAATGGTTTAATTTGTAGAAGATTAGAAATCCGCACCAACCCCCTTTTCTAGCTAAAATCTAAATGGTCCATTAAATGAGAAAATAAAGAAAACATAGAGAAAATAAAAATAAAAAAGATTATCTTAACTCATATTTAGGCATATAAGACTACCTATCACTAGATTGTGCTTGTATCACATAAGAATATAAGATATTTCTAGAAGACTTAATGTATTTTATTCATGTCCTTTTGTATTTATTTTATCATTTATTAATGGAATATCTTATAACACTTAAAGTTGCAAAACTTCATTTTTTTTATAAGATGATCTATTATTAAATAAGAAATTTGAAAAAAAAAGACATATAAAAAGTTAAATAAAAAAAGATATTAACTGGTATTTATGAGTATGAGATCATCATATCATTAGACTATATTCGTATGTGTATCTAGGTGGTCTAAGGTGTTTCTAGAAGACTAGAAATTCCCACTAACTCCGATTTCTTGTAAAAATTAGAGAGAATTTTGAAAATAAAAATATCAATTTATTTTCTAAAAATATGTTTTAAAAGTCCATATGTGATAAGTTAATTCATTATCAAACGACAAAATTGTAACATCCCGAAAATCCATCAAAAAGGTTTAGGACTTAAGGGATTGATTACAATTTACAAAGAAAAGGAAGAAGGGTTACTTGTAAGTATAAAGGTCAAAAGAAGGATAAAGATAAGTAAAATATTTGAATATGAACTGTCATATTCGAATAATATTCGAATATGCCTTGTCATATTCGAATAGTATTTGAATATGCATGTCCATATTCGAATAGTATTCGAATATGTAAGCCTATATTCGAATAGTATTCGAATATGAAAGTTAATATTCGAATATGTAGGTGAGGAATTGAAAATAGGGACTCTATATTCGAATATGGACCCAAAATCTATAAATAGGGGTGCCTTGGCTCAAAAGGGGTTGTTCTTCAGATTCCTCGCTTCTCACACACCTAAAAACCTCTGTTCCTAAACCAACTAAACCATAACTCTATAACCCTAAGGCTTCAATTTCAAAGGACTAAGGTTCCAAACTGTTGATCTAGATTCAGAGGCATCTACAACAAAGGAATCAGAGTAGGAGATTGGGTTTGGAAGCGAAGGATAAATGATTCAGGGAGTTCAGGTAACCCTAAAAACCCCAAATCCTTAAATACTTGCAATTTAGGAACATGTGACTAGGGAATGTTAGGAATATGTTATTAGGGAAATCAAACTGATATGTTGTGATTAAAGTTTGATGTATGATTGAATTATGAATACTACGTGTGAAATATGCATGATGTGGTTGATACTGTATGATTTTGATATGCCTTATGCTGATAAGTGATGCATGTATTATTGTAAAATATGTTAAGTTATAAACAAGGAATTCTAGAGTTAAATGTGACACTAACTGGGAATCTGATATTTAAATGATTTGAGTCCCAGTATTAGCATATTCAAATATGTATTTGAATATGGAATGCCATGTTCAAATAGATATATGAATATAACACGTTTGTCACATAGAATCCGAATAAATGAGAGTGTGTAATCGGGTAAAAGGATACTGGAATCCCTTCTTTGTACGCTATGTTCTTAATGTGAATGTGCGATGCATTAGAAATGTAAATGGAAATGTTAAAAAGAGGCTCTTCCCACTCAATAGAAATTGAGCAAGAGGGTTAAGTTCCGCCGGAAGTAGACCGGGTAAGAGGACAGAGCAGAAAATGGAAAAGATGAAAATGTAGGGTTATCCTGAAAGTGGGAAAATAACCTGAAGTACTGGGCTATCTTCACGAGGTAGGTAGTCTAAGTACAAAGGGTACTATCTTCACGAGGTAGGTAGTTCCTTTGGCTAGCTCGAGAGAGAGTTAGTAGCCCGGCAGGAGGATCCTTGGGAGGACGCTCGCCAGGACCGTGATGATGATGAGCTCAATACGCGTTACTGCCACGTGTTTTGGTGGATTCCCGGTGCACAGGGTTTCCTGTTAAAAGAGGAAAGAATCAAAAATGGAAAATGATCATGCATACATATCTATGTGATTGAAATTATACTTGTTGTGGGTATGATTGGTAGGGCTTGGATTTGGGACGGTTTTCTAGTTAGACTGGCTGTCATACTGTATAAAACTGTTTTTATGGCTGACGGGTTACTCAGTTATATGTCGAGCATATAACTGACGGTTACAGTATTGCTGGTGGCTCGGACTCAGAGGGTGTTAGCGCGTAAGATGTTTTGCAGCCTTTTCTGATACTTAGGTAGTCATTTGAGTCTTTGTATGGCTACCATTGCTGGACATATGTAGATCCTCTGGACTGTAGACAAACACTTATATTTTGATATGTATATATTTTATTAAATTCCATTGTGTTCTGTTTTGTTGAAAAAAAAAAACTACCCTAAAATTGTAGGTGTTACAATTTGGTATCAGAGCAGTTTGGTCCTATCCGGACTGTGTTATCCCAAAGCGTAACTTAAATAAAAGTCCAGAGAACTAAGTCCTGTCTTAACCTGAGATGTTGACCGTATGCGATTCTTTATATTGAGCTTGATCAACTCAGTGTGGTGCGTTGTATGCAGGAAGACATGGCAGGTAGACCACCCGGTAGACCCCGTGCTAACACTAATGCGACACCAACTCCAAGTGATTCTCTGTTAATACAGCAAATGGCACAGGCCATGACTCAGATGATGGAGGCCCAAGGACGTGTAGACCGATATCAGAGTTTTAATAAACATGACCCACCCATCTTCTCTGGTAGAAGAGATCCCATGATAGCAGAAGAATGGCTAGATCAGTTGGAGGAGATATTTAGAATAACTAGATCTACCGATCAGGACAAGGTGTAGTTAGATTCCTATAGACTGAGAGGAGAGGCGGCACAGTGGTGGAGACGGTATTGTGATCATATGGAGGCAACAGGAGGAAATGTGACATGGGAAGAATTTAAAACTCTGTTCCTGAACAAATATTTTCCCTCGAATGTGGAAGATCAGAAGGAGATAGAATTTCTGACACTACAACAGGGGGACATGACGGTAGATGAATATGTTGCCAGATTCGAGAGTTTGGCCCGATTCTCGAACAATCTTCAGAACCAACTTTATGAGGCGTGGAAATCCAAGAAATTTGAGCAAGGACTTAGACCGGAGGTTAGGAACTTGGTGATCACTCAGCAAATTCGGGAGTACCAGATTTTGATACAGGCATGTCAGCTTGCTGAGCAATCCTTGGCCGTGGTGTCGGCTAGCAGGCAATTTCTGTGGAAACGCAAGAGGGAGGATGGAAGTTCAAAGGGGAAAAAGGACAAGGAAGTGAACAAAGGCAAGAGTACCATTCCGAAGTGTGAGACTTGCGGAAAGTTCCATAGAGGAGAATGTTACAAGAACAAGAGGACTTGTTTTATATGCCAGAAGCCGGGACACATCAGCTGGCAATGTCCAGACAAAGATCAGAAGCCAGTTGAGGACAAAGAGAAGAAGAAGAATCCCGTGAGAGGCCGAGTTTATACGCTAAATGCAGAGGAGGTTGACCATTCCAAAGATCTTACCAAGGTATGGGATCAATCAAATGACATCCTGTTCATGTCTTATTTGATTCAGGTGCCACCCATTCATTCATTTCCTTAGACTGTGCAAAAAGAATTTATTTTCCTATGTCTAAGCTACCTTACAAAGTGTTAGTATCCACTCCCTCCGAAGAGAACATCTGTACGACAACCATGTGTTCCCTAGTGTTCCAAGATTTTCAAGGCAAGACTTTCTGCATAGATTTGTACTACCTAACGATGAAGGGGCTAGATGTGATCTTAGGCATGGGTTGGCTCAAAGCTCAAAAGGTCAGAATTGATTGTGCCACCAAGACCGTGCATATTTCAGATAAAGGCTTGGAGATTTACTGTACGCATCATCCTACTTCTGATTTTCCTAATTTGCCTAAGTATGATATTGGTCCCAAGTATTTGATTGCTTGTATGAGCAACGTTAAGAATTCGGTGCATGTTGATTCTCTCCCCATAGTCCGAGACTTTCCCGACGTATTCCCTGAAGACATAGAATCCTTGCCACCCGAAAGGGAAGTAGAGTTCTCGATTTAGCTAATTCCAAGAGCTGGACCTGTCTCTAAGGCACCATATCGAATGGCACCGTTGGAGTTGGCAGAAGTAAAGCGGCAGATTGAGGAACTTATGCAGAAGCAGTTCATTAGACCAAGTGCTTCGCCGTGGGAGCCCCAGTATTGCTTGTCAAAAAGAAAGATGGGAAATTACAACTGTGTGTAGACTAGAGAGAGCTGAATAAGCTGACAGTGAAGAATAAGTATCCTTTGCCGCGGATTGATGATTTACTTGATCAGTTAGGGGGTGCCAAGGTGTTTTCAAAGATTGATCTTCGATCAGGATATCATCAAATCAAAATCAAGCCTGAAGATATTCCTAAGACTGCTTTCCAAACGCGGTACGGTCATTATGAGTACTTGGTGATGCCGTTCGGATTGACAAATGCTCCTGCAATTTTCATGGACTACATGAACCGGATCTTCCAACCATACTTGGACAAGTTTGTTGTAGTATTCATTGACGATATTTTCATCTACTCCAAGACTGCAGAAGAACATGAAGAGCATTTGAGATTGGTGCTGGGAATACTCAGAGAGAAACAATTGTATGCTAAGTTGGACAAGTGTGAGTTTTGGCTAGAAGAAGTTCAATTTTAAGGCCACGTGATTAACAAAGATGGTGTGGCTGTGGATCCAAGTAAAGTTGAAGCCGTGATGAAGTGGGAAAGACCATCCAACGCCACAAAAATTCGAAGTTTTCTGGGACTAGCAGGATACTACCGACGATTCATCAAGGGATTCTCTCAGATTGCCATTCCCTTGACTAAGTTAACAAGGAAGGGTGTTCCGTTTGTGTGGGATGTCAAGTGTGAAGACAGCTTTCAGATGTTGAAGGAAAAGCTGACAACAGCGCCGGTGTTGGTAATTCCTGATCCGACCAAGAATTTCCAAGTATAATACGATGCGTCTAAGCAAGGCTTGGGGTGTGTACTTATGCAAGAAGGACAAGCAGTTGCTTACACTTCCTGACAGTTGCGACCGCATGAAGCAAATTACCCAACGCATGACTTAGAGTTAGCTACAGTAGTTTTTATGTTGATAGTTTGGAGGCACTACTTGTACGGAGTCACATTTGAAGTGTTCAGTGACCACAAAAGTTTGAAGTACTTGTTAAATCAGAAGGAGCTGAACATGAGACAGAGGCGATGGATGGAATTCCTGAAAGATTATGATTTTGAGTTGAAGTATCACCCGGGAAAGGCTAATGTAGTGGCCGACGCCTTAAGCAGAAAATCCTTACACGTGTCGACTATGATGATTCATCAAATGGAGCTCTTGGAGAAATTTAGAGACCTACACTTGGATTTGTCTTGCTACGGTGATAGCATCTCTGTGTATAAGCTTGAGTTGAAGAATACTCTCAGAGACCGAATCCGAGAAGCGCAACAACGGGATTATGAATTATAGAAGTTCTAGGAGCAAGATGGTTTCTCTATAACTGGTGATGGAATGATCTTGTTCAGAAACAAAGTGTGTATTCCGAATAATGCAGAGGTCAAGAAGGTAGTGCTTGAAGAAAGTCACAGTAGCCAATACTCGGTACATCTTGGAGCTACAAAAATGTACCAAGACATGAATAAGTTGTTCTGGTGGCCTGGAATGAAGAAAGACATTGTAGAATTTGTTTCCAAGTGTCTTACTTGCCAGAAAATCAAAGTTGAGAATTAAAGACCCTCTGGACCGCTTCAGCCATTGGACATGCCAGAGTGGAAATGGGAGTCAATAGCCATGAACATTGTGGTTGGATTACCCAGAACACCTGCAGGACATGATTCAATTTTGGTCGTCATAGACAGACTGACTAAATCCGCTCACTTTTTGCCCGTCAAGACCACTTATTCCGTGGAGAAGTATGCCAAGTTGTATATTGCAGAGATAATCCGACTACATGGAGCACCGACTAATATTATCTCCGACAGAGACCCTAAGTTTACTTCTTGCTTTTGGGGAGCATTGCAGAAGGCTTTTGGGACTCGGCTACATCTGAGTACTTCTCACCATCCCCAAACCGACGGACAGTCCGAAAGAACCATACAGACCTTGGAAGATATGTTGTGGGCTTGTATACTAGAAGAAGGCGGTTACTGGGGAAAGTATTTGCCACTAGTTGAGTTTGCCTATAACAACAGTTTTCATTCGAGTATAAGCATGGCGCCCTATGAAGCACTCTATGGGAGAAAATGCCGGTCGCCAGTTAGTTGGTTTGAAACTGGAGAAAAGTTGCTATTGGGGCCGGATCTGGTACAAGAAACAACAGACAAGATTGGGCGTATCAAGGAAAAGTTAAAGAAAGCCCAAGACCGCCAGAAGAGTTATGCAGATCAGCGGAGAAAGCCTCTGGAATTTGAAGAGGGAGATCATGTGTTTTTGAAGGTCACACCTTACACCGCTGTTGGCAGAGCAATGAAAACAAAGAAGCTGCAACCCCGATTCATTGGTCCTTATCAGATTCTTCGGAGAATAGGACCTGTTGCTTATCAACTTGCTTTGCCACCTCATCTTTCGAACCTTCAAGACGTTTTTCACGTATCTTAACTCCGAAAGTACGTGTCTGATCCATCACATGTTTTGGAAACTGATGACATTCCATTAAAGCCCAACGTCTCATATCAGTTGAAGCCTATGAGGATTATAGACCGAGGAGAGAAGACACTAAGGAATAAGGTGATCCCATTAGTAAAGGTCCTCTAGGAGAACATTGATTCATCAGAAATCACTTGGGAGAAGGAACAAGATATGAGAAGCACATATCCAGAATTATTTACGTAGTTGAGGTAATTGCTAATTTTGAGGACAAAATTATTTTAAGGGGGGTAGAATTGTAACATCCCAAAAATCCATCAAAAAGGTTTAGGACTTTAAGGATTGATGACAATTTACAAAGAAAAGGAAGAAGGGTTAGTTGTAAGTATAAAGGTCAAAAGAAGGATAAAGATAAGTAAAATATTTGAATATGAACTGTCATATTCGAATAACATTCGAATATGCCTTGTCATATTCAAATAGTATTCGAAAATGCATGTCCATATTCGAATAGTATTCGAATATGCAAGCCTATATTCGAATAGTATTCGAAAATGAAAGTCAATATTCGAATATGTAGGTGAGGAATTGAAAACAGGGATTCTATATTGGAATATATATTCGAATATGGACCCAAAATCTATAAATAGGGGTGCCTTGGCTCAAAAGGGGTTGTTCTTCAGATTCCTTGCTTTTCACACACCTAAAAACCTCTGATCCTAAACCAACTAAACCATAACTCTGTAACCCAAAGGCTTCCATTTCAAAGGACTAAGGTTCCAAACTGTTGATCCAGATTCAAAGGCATCTACAACAAAGGAATCAGAGTAGGAGATTGGGTTTGGAAGCGAAGGATAAAGGATTCACGGAGTTACAGGTAACCCTAAAAACCCCAAATCCTTAAATACTTGCAATTTAGGAACATGTGACTAGGGAATGTTAGGAATATGTTATTAGGGAAATCAAACTGATATGTTGTGATTAAAGTTTGATGTATGATTGAATTATGAATACTACGTGTGAAATATGCATGATGTGGTTGATACTGTATGATTTTGATATGCCTTATGCTGATAAGTGATGCATGTGTTATTGTAAAATATGTTAAGGTTTAAACAAGGAATTCCAGAGTTAAATGTGACACTAACTGGGAATCTGATATTGAAATGATTTGAGTCCCTGTATTAGCATATTCAAATATGTATTTGAATATGGAATGCCATGTTCAAATAGATATATGAATATAACACATTTGTCACATAGAATCCGAATAAATGAGAGTGTGTAATCGGATAAAAGGATACTGGAAACCCTTGTTTGTACGCTATGTTCTTAATGTGAATGTGTGATGCATTAGAACTGTAAATGGAAATGTTAAAAAGAGGCTCTTCCCACTCAATAGAAATTGAGCAAGAGGGTTAAGTTCCGCCGGTAGTAGACCGGGTAAGAGAACAGAGCAGGAAATGGAAAAGATGAGAATGTACGGTTATCCCGAAAGGGGGAAAATAACCTGAAGTATTGGGCTATCTTCATGAGGTAGGTAGTCTAAGTACAAAGGATACTATCTTCACGAGGTAGGTAGTTCCCTGTGCTAGCTCTAGAAAGAGTTAGTAGCCCGGCAGGAGGATCCTTTGGAGGACGCTCGCCAGGACCGTGATAATGATGAGCTCAATACGCGTTACTGCCACGTGTTTTGGTGGATTCCCGGTGCACAGGGTTTCCCGTTAAAAAAGGAAAGAATTGAAAATGGAAAATGATCATGCATACATATCTATGTGATTGAAATTATACTTGTTGTGTGTATGTTTGGTAGGGCTTGGATTTGGGACGGTTTTCCAGTTAGACTGGCTGTCATACTGTATAAAACTGTTTTTATGGCCGACGGGTTACTCAGTTATATGTCGAGCATATAACTGACGGTTACAGTATTGCTGGTGGCTCGGACTCAGAGGGTGTTAGCGCGTGAGATGTTTTGCAGCCTTTTCTGATACTTAGGTAGTCATTTGAGTCTTTGTATGGCTGCCATTGCTGGACATATGTAGATCCTCTGGACTGTATACAAACACTTATATTTTGATATGTATATATTTTATTAAATTCCGTTGTGTTCTGTTTTGTTTAAAAAAAAAAAAAACTACACTAAAATTCTAGGTGTTACAAAAATAATAAAGAAGACATGGAGAAAAATGAAAGAAAGATATTAACTAGTATTGACACATATGAGAGTATCTATCGTCGTATTGTACTTGTATTTATATCATGGTGGTCTACCATATTCCTAGAAGATGAGAGCCTAGAGCAGTAAAGTCATCCCAGTTTACAGCTTATATGGAGTCCACCAATCCCTTCAAAGATGGAAGTATCTTTGGCAATTAATTCTTAACCATCTCCCATCAAAAGACAAGCTGCTTCAATGGGGGGTACTTGTAGTGGAGAATTGAATAACCTCATTTTACATTGTGGCACTGCAGCTAGTTTGTGAAATCTTAGTCTTTCGTGGTAGGAATTCTCATCGGTATCACTGACTCTGCTGTTTAACTAACCTCGTTGTTTAACAAACCTCACAAGATTGGAAAATTTAGGGATGCTACATGTTACGTTCCAAAAACATACATATTAACTATGACATATATAATGTAATAAGGACAATTATATATTTGTTATTTATTTTGGATCCGTATTATAATGGAAAAAATTAATTTAAACCAGGTTTTGAAATGTTAAAAAGGAAAAGTAGGAAAATTTGATTAAATACAAAGGTAAATAGTTTTCATAACTGTTGTTGAATTTAAAATTTTTATGTAATTAGAATCAAATACTAAACTAGATCAAAATAAAAATCAAAATAGCAAAAAAACATAAATGAAATTTTGGGTGAAAATTTGGTTTCCCTCTAAGAAAATCTTTGAGGGACCAAAATGATATCAAATATATCTTTACATATTTTTACATAATAAAAAAGATTATTAAATCATAAAAAATAAAAATTTCTTGGAACAAAATGATATTTTACTCAATAATGGACTAATAGCATTTAGTTCAAATGTAGACAAAAACATTATGTTAGATCAAATTTCTTTAAATTTTCGTTTTCATTAATAAAATTAAGAAAAAAACTTATGTTAAAATAATTTATAAATCTCAAATAAATTCAAATGGAGACAATAAAATTATTTTATATCAAATCAAATTATTGCATATATTTATTTCAAATAATCTCAAGTCAAATTAACAAGTAAAAGGTATCTAATCATAATCAAATAATAAAAATTCTATAAATTTATGAAATCATTAATTTTTATTTTAAAAACATATATTAGAATAAATTATAAATCCCAACTCAATTCTAGTTCATAGAATAGAATTATAACATATCAAAGCAAATCTATGCATAAATCATTTGAAAATATGGTGAGTTATTTTTAGATCTAGAAAAGACTATATGACTAAATAAATATAACTCTTTCCAAACAATTTCCTTAATTAAATTTTAGTTTCCTTAATAAATCATGATGATTTTGGAAATTCCACCAAATAATTTATTAATCCTCCTAAATTTCAAATTTGGATAAAATCAAATTATTACAGGAAAATATTTCCAAATCAAAGCATATCAATGCATAAATCATTTCCATAAATGGAGAATTATTTTAAGATTTACAAAAATTTAAATTTCTAAACAAATGTAACTTTTTTCAAATAGTCTCCTTAATTAAAACTTATTTTCCTTTATATTATGATTATAATTTTCGAAATTCCACTAAATAGTTATCTAGTGCTCGTAAATTTCAAATTTGGATAGAATCAAATTATAACTAGAAAAGATTTCCAAATCAAAGCATAAATCATTTCCATAAATGGAATTTTTTTTAGATCTACAAAAATTTAAATTTCTAAACAAATGTGACTTTTTTCAAATAGCTTCCTTATCTAAACTTTAGTTTCCTTCATATTATGATGATGATTTTCGAAATTCCACCAAATAGATTTTTTAGTCCTCGAAAATTTTCAATTCACGTAGAATGAAATCTTAACTGGAAAAAAAATTCAAATCAAAGAAAATCAATGCATAAATCATTTTTAAAAATGGCAAAGTCTTTTTAGACCTAGAAAAACTTAAATTTCTAAACAAATGTAACTTTTTTCAAATAGTTTCTTTAATTAGATTTTAGTTCCCTAAATAAAATGATGATTTTCGAAGTTTCACCAAAATGTTATCTATTGCTCGTAAATTTCTAATTTGGGTAGAAACAAATCGGCAAAAAATATTCCTAGTCAAAGCAATACAACGCACAAATAATTTCCGAAAATGACAAATTATCTTTAGATCTAGAAAAACTTAAATGTCTAAGACTTACATTTTGGACAAAAAAAACCTTTTAGAATGTAACCTACATTTAGGACCATAGGGAGTGTTTTATTAAAAACAAAAAGTAAGGTTATTTGGGCCTGTGGGCCTAGGCCCTTTCCATTTATTAAAATAAAATTAAAGTTGTTTCTCAAAATACTGTTTCCACATCAAAATATAATTCATTCATTAAATAAAAAACATCACTCATTTTGATTCTTCACTTCTATCAAGCTACTTAATGAGAAGCAAGTTAAAACACCATTTCGTACACATCATTAGGGAGATAAAGAACTTGTGTTGGGAGATTCAATGTTAAAGTTGGAACACATACACTTACAGATAAGCTAAGATAACCAATGCGCAGATTGAGCATTACCCTCATATCACCTATAGGTTTGGCAGCAACCACCTCTTGATTTAGTTTTTTTGTTGGATGCGCTGCAAACTGCTTAAATTAGGCAATAGTGGTTCTTTTTATTAGATTTTATTTAATTTTTCTATTTTTTCACTCAGCCATAATATAAAAATACATTTGAAATTAGGATCACCGTCAATTGAAAGAAATGACCTTAAATTATTACGTTATTTGTAACAATTTTGTTCTCTTAATAATTTTTAAAATCGTTCCAACCTGATTAATAAGTTGTTTCATCTAACTACTTCAATTTTTTAAAAAATATAAAATATATTTACAAAATACATGGCAGGGAATTAAACTACATGCATATTCTCTTTGTTGTATCAGCTAAAGCGTGCAATTGTTCACCACTAAAAGGAGTGCAATTAGTAATGTTTTTTTTTAAAAAAAATTCTTAACAATCAAAACTAATAAATTGATGAGAAGTCAAAGTCACTTTATTTTAATTCATTTAAGGGCAAAGAAAATCACTCAAGAATATTGAGATTGGCATTTCATCATGTGTACAGTGACCTATGTCTCAAATTTCTTTTGTGATTAAAATCTCAATGGCCATATTATGTTTGCCGATTGATAGTGTTTGAGGAGAAATACTTCTTATGTCAGTCAAATTTTTCTCACTATGAAGTCAAGTCAATAACTGACCTCACTTAGTGAGATAAAACTCTATTTATTGAAAAGTAGAAGTCAATCATTATGTTCACTCATACATTGCTTAATAGCCACATTAGTAAAACCCATTGTAGGGATTCGAAGTTGAGACCGTATAGCAACAATGAAGCAACGAAATCCACCAGACAAACAATGATTATATGCATTCTTTGCTTGTTAATCAAGTGGCCTCTATGCTCAAGAGGGGGGGTGAATTGAGCTTTTAAAAGTTTTCAAAAATTCGTTGAAAATAATAACAAAAACTAAACAAGATATGTTAGTTGATGTATGAAATTGAAATATAATAAAATTCTAAATGAAGATCAACAAAATTTAAACAAAAATGAGTTTTATGGATAGAGAGAATAGCACTGAGTTTTATACTGGTTCAGTCACACACCACTGGTGACCTACGTCCAGTCTACCAATCTCCGCCACGCGAGATTTCTTATATTGCTTTTCAATAATTACACACTAAGAGCACCTTTCTCAATTGGATACCCCACCAATTTTAAAGGCCTCAATCTAGGGATACCTCACCCTAAGAACACTTTGAAGGATACCCCACCTTCAAACAATTTGGAAGGATACCACACCTTCACACAAAATTAGCTCACAACAATTGAAACTCTCAAAAGAGTAAATGATACAAATTGGAGCTCTAATTTATCTGATTTAAGGCTCTTTGTTTTGATGAAAGAAACAGTATAGGTGACAACAAAGTAAGCCTTAGGCAAAAGCACAAGACCCTTGATTTAGAGAGATTGATGATAAGAAGTAATTTCAAAACAATGTTAAGCCCACATGGGTATATTATATTTAAAATCAGAAGCCCTTTATATAGATGGCAGAAACAGCAATCAGAATTGCGCATATTTTATTTTCATATTCGAATATTCTATTCGAATACAGCATTTACATATTCGAATATAGCATTGTCATATTCGAATATAACACCATCATATTCGAATATGTTATTCGAATATAGTGTTTCTGCGTTCAAAAAATGATTTGTGTAGGCTTCATATTCGAATATATATTCGATATGGAGGTTCCATATTCGAATATGTATTCGAATATAAGAGTTCTGGAAGGTGGCAAGGCCAAGGTTTCTTATTATATTCGAATATGGCAAGCCATATTCGAATATATATTCGAATATACAGATTCTGAAAGATCTTTAGGCCAAAGAAATATGTCATATTCGAATATGTATTCGAATATGGCAAGCCATATTCGAATATATATTCGAATATACTGGCGAGGAAATTCAAATTTTATTTCCAGAACCTTGATATTCGAATATACATCCAATTTTGACTTTTTCAAGTAAAAATCAATTTTTAGATGTTTTCTTTGAGGGTCTTTTCTTTTGAAAATGATTTTATCTTTGACTCTTAATATTTTTCTAAAAATTCATTTTTAGAAAAATGTTTGTTTCAATTCAAAGAGCCTTAACCAAATTTACATTCATAATTTTAATAACCTAAATACCCTTTGTTGTTGTGGATCTATTTACTGTGCTTATTCACGTGATTTAACCTTTTGATTCTTCGTTTGTTGTGGAATCATCGAAACTCCAAACGTAGAGCATTTGCATTTACATTGCGCACCATAACAGTAATAATTTATTTTTTGCTGAGGAGGGGGGCATGACCTCCCCTTCCGTCTGTCCCTGTTCTCAAGCACTATGAAATCTTTAAATCATACAAAATTTTTGTCAGAAGATATATTTCTCATGCCAATCAAAATTTCTCCACCGCTTGCTACTGCCAATTAAGTCCATCAGAACACTAAGCTTCAATTTTTTTTTGGTACATGGGAAAAATAAATAAAAATAAAAACTAAAAAACTAAGAAGGAAGGGATCTAAAGTGAACAACACCTACTCTATCAGCCAACAACAAACTAGACAGCTGAGGGATAGGAGAGTGGATCACTATGAGAGGAAAAACACCGTCAGATGCAAGCTTCACGAGGGCATCAGAACACTAAGCTTGAATTTGCTTCCTAGATAATCTGCTTGAAACGTCAATTGTCAAACAAGCCATGTCTCTAGTGCTGGTTAAACCGTGGAAGATGGTAGCAGAGTATGAAGGACAAGATACCAGTTCTTATAGTAGTATCAGTATCTCACACATCAAAAATGTACAAACAATAAATTGCTCAGAATGAGTCAAAGAAAACTCTAAAGTTAAATGACATTGCACACAACTGCAAATGCAAATGAAAAAAATAAAAAATTGGTTGATTGTGTCAATATCTGAACCTCTAAAAATGAACCTCTATGTAAGGAACACATAAAACAGAAGAAAAGTAACCTTTAGAAAACCGTTTAAAAGCATAATTTTACGAATATTTTTCATTATTTGTAAGAGAATAAAATGATGAGTATGAAGAATTTTGATAATTGCATCCAGACAATTATGTTTTGTTACCTCTCCCTAAAATTTCCAGGCAGCTCCTCATGTCCTGCATCATCCAGATCCATCTCTGATAGTAGTAATTGTAAAATCAACAAAAGGTTGTTTACCTCTCTATTAGAAAACCGACGACCGACAAGCATTTCAAAACCGGGTTGTCGAGGCAATGAAAGGAATGCCAGCACAAGAATAGCACTTCTGCTTATTTTCAATTCCTGAAATTAAAATTACCAAAACTTTAAGCAAATAAAATTTTGATATCCTTTGGTCAGAAGATATATTTCTCATGCAATCCAAATTTTCTCCACCGTTTGCCGCCGCCAATTAAGTCGGCCAAAACACTAAGCGGGACTTTGCTTCCTATCTGCTTAGCACCACCATTTGAGTACTACTTCTTACCTGAGTCGATTGATACATGCGTATATACAAAAACTTGAACAGTGAAAAGGAAACGGTATAAAAAGTCATCACCTTAATATGTGAAAACCCTTTTCTTGAACAAGCGAGCAAGTCAATGATATATCTACCAATGCCTAATTTAAGATGACTGTTCTACACTTCCACTTACCAAACTTCCTCACTTTGCTCAATATTCAAGTCTTGAAATGACCTCTCTAGTCAATATATCTTGTGTTTCTTTGTCAATTTGACTTTTAGTTTTCTTGTCGTTGTTGCCTTGGCTACCGTATACATAATAGAGTCATAAGAGAAAAGAAAGGAATTAAAATAAGGGTAAGCCTAAAACAAAAACTTTACAAGAGAGGGAGTGAGATAGAGAGTATTTGTCGGCTGTAACAAGGCTTTGTACACATTCAGAGAAATAGGAAACATCAAAAAATTATAGGAAAAAAGTTCTCTCTCTTAAACTCTCTGCTGAACTCTTTCAAACCAAATTTCTACTTACTTATCTCCAATGTATCCAAAGTAGATGGAATGACGAGATTTTGCAGTTTTAGGTTGCAAAAGAACTGTAAAATGAAGCAGCGATGTGAGGATCGATAACCATCAGAAAATACATTACTATAAAAAAACTATGATTTGAATACCAATGATTGGAACCTAATTAGCTATCAACATCTACTATCCTTGGTTTAATGGACATCATACAAGGGATCAAAGGACTTTGTTAATCACTTACCTTTCATTTATTTTCATTAGCTTCCTGCAAATAACTTGGCCCATGCATGTCTTTTCGGTGGCAAAAAAAGGCAACTTTACAACCCTTGTCGCATAAATTCTATGGGATCCATGATACAATAAATTAAAATATCCATCTTAATGTGTGTTAATATTATGAAATTTGGGTCAGGAGAAGCTTAGGGGGGTTACAATGGTATTTTAAAGTTACAAAGAGGTTTACAGACTTAATAGCCCAAAAGTTGAGAAGGTAAACAAATAGAGAAAAGAACGTTACCTAATAGAAGTTGTGCCAAGGGCTCTGTTTAATAAGCACTGACACGGGGAGGAGGATAGTTTTTCTTTTATGTTATATGGGGTATATTCTACTCTAGTTTATGTCATATGTTGCTGTTTAGTTTTTTTAACTGAGGCTCAATGGCTTTTAGTCTACTTAGACTTCAAATGTTGATGCACGAGATCTAGATTATATTTGTTCTCGTTTATAGGTGCACCGGAACACGTGTATGTATTGGTACATTTTGTGCCATATATAGTAAAATATATCAGTTGTTGATGAAAAAGGAAGTCATGCAAACGATTACATCATTTTTTTCACCATAAGTATATAGAAAGGGCTAGTATTAACCCGGTCAAAGTTAGATGAACATAGTATACAACAAAAAATCAAAAGTTTGCATAATTCATACTCATAGAAGAAAGTAAAGATGAGTGGTAGGAGTAAATGGATTCAAATGTTGAATTCAAAGGGAAAAAATGTTGAATAACAATGTAGATACGTAAACATCAATGTGCTTACCAACAGCAGCATATTATGCATTGAATCACATCAATGCTTGTTTGTCGGCATGTTATTGTCTTAAAATAAAGATTCATTCATCAATGTGAATGAAACTAAAACCTTCCAATTGTTTTCCATATATTGTGATAGATTGAGGGAAACTTGAAAGTCAGATGTGTTGGATGGATGACTCTCCAAAAGTAGCTTTCAAAAATATCATTTATTGCTGCAAGTGAGTTCTCCAAATTGTTATATATCTTTAACTTTTTTTTAAAAAAACTTGGTTAGAATAAGGTTAATTAGAAAACAAATATATGTATAATCTTGAAGAGCTCATGTTCATTGATTCTTTTGTGAAAATCTTAAATCATCCCCCAATGAACCACAAAAACAATACAAAGTATCATGTTAGCAACAACAATTTGTCAAGAAATTGAAATTGGAGAAGAGTATAAGGAGAGTTGTAATTTTCCATCCGCAAACATTTAAATGTTTTCATTTTGTACTAAAATTCTTAATAAGGAAAATTAAAATCTTTAAACCAACTCCAAAAAAATACAAGAGATAGAGAAAAATAGCTAAACATATGAAAAGAGAAATCTTTTAGATTTTGTCATACTTCAAGCATGTGATAAGATGCTTAGTTTCATTAACTAGTCCACATCATTTACAAATGCCACAAGGAGATAACCAGTCACCATAGCAGGCCTCATGCAATTTGAAAAAATTGAGCAATCCTCAATATTTGTGTAGTCTAACAAACATATTTGCTTCAAGAAACTTCAAAATTTCAAGAGTTGAAAATAAAAATTCATTTAAATTTCTCCATATTCATACAATATGGATGGGATGTCGAAGGAAACTTCTCACATCCGAATAAGTTTCCCCCATCTCCACAAACTAAAAATGAACCACCATTTTGATTTAAAGAATTCCTTTTGGTATGACGATTAATGTTTCCTTGCGTTTTTGTTCACCAGCCTCATACCAAGTAGGAATCAATAAATCTTGTGAAAACATACCTTTTTTTGAAGAGGTAAATATATTCATATTGTTGTTTGAGATCACTATCAGCGTTTTTCAAATGCCAACGCATAAACCTCATTTTGGAAACAATTACAGAGAATTCCACTCTAGGAATTCTACCTATTGTTGTTGCACTTCCCGCTATGAATTTGTAGTAGAAAACTTGCTCATCTTCCTTAACAACTTATGATCTATTAGTTATGACAAAATGGATTTTTTGCATAAATTTGTTCCTTTGTATGAAGAGGAAACTAAATTTATACAAAAATCTTATTCTTTGGGTGAAGGTGATGCATTTTCCATTTTGTCACTTTAGACAAACACAAAACATCTTTCAAGCTTCAAGATTGCCTTCTAGGTTTTGATAGATAGATCGTTCCTTGTCCCTAGGTGTGGATTTTAGGAAGTTCACTTAAGCCCAAGTCTTGTTTGTCATTTCCTTCCTTCTCATAACAACGACTCCTTTTATCATGTCTACAACTTCGAATCAAATCAACACATGAGTCAACATTTTCATCGACAATTATAGAATATGAGGTCACGTTACTTCTTTGACTTTGTTTCCTGGGCCTAGATATTGAACAAGAAATAAGTTGAACGAGAAATTACTCAATGAAATCAAACATTATCTATCAAATAAGTTGAACGAGAAATTCATATATAGATTTTCAAATTAGTTACTTATATTATCGAAAATTTATTTGATAAAATACATACTTTGTTACTTACAGTACCACTCATGCTCTAGAGTTTGCACTTCGAGAAAAAAGTTTGAAGCTCTTCTTATAGATTTAAAGGTATGTTTTCTAATGGTGATTATTTTCCACATTAAAGCTCTTAATCTTTTTGGTAAACTTCATTCTCATTTGGAATCTAAATCTATACAACAATTACAATGAATCTATTTTAAGGAATATGGTATTATCACATCATTGTCTTAAAACTAAATTGATGTTGTGCAGACATTTAGTATATTTTTATATAGTTTGCTTTTATCCCTTAGTTTGAGGTTTGTACCATTAAAACTTCAATTTTAATTATTGGAGTTTCATTCCTTTAGTTTCAAAATAATAGAATGTCATTCCAAGGGATGAAATTCGAGCAATTAAAACTAGGGGATGTATGATCCTTAAACCTCAAACTAGGGAGTCAAAAGTGTAATTAAGCCAGCGTGCTATATATGTCATTCATGGGATTCAAACGTCAGTGGTGGGGGTTTGAACTCTTTCTACCAAGAAAGTTAAATGGAAATTATCTACCTTATAAGAGTACTGTTGCAACATCAATTGCAAAATAAAGAAAACTTTTTTTCAATTATATATGGAATATATATGATCTTTACACTAGATTCTAGATTTGAAGATTGTGCAACAATTAAGAGAAAAACAAGGTAAAAATCTATAAAATGTCCGTGCAACATCAAATTAATAAGAAAACTATAGTTGTAGAGAATAAATTCATTAATTTTTTTTTTCTAGGTTGAGATTCCAAATGAAAATGAACTCTACCAAGCTAATTGAGTGCTCCATTGTGGAAAATAATTACCAGGAGAAAACATACATTTAAATCTAGAACAAGATCTTCAACCTTTTTCCTTCACACGCAAATTCTCTAAAGTTGAGCAGCAACTAATATGAAAATATACAAATTGTCTACGCTGCTTTTTTTGATAGAAAATATTTGATTTCAACTGAGAACTTTCGTATTTATATTAGGGTTTGATAAGACTAAACTCTTTTCCAAATACAAGGAGTGGTGAAAAAACCCTAACCATTTGTTTGGAAAACGGAAGCAAGAGTGATTAAAAAATGTAGAGAGAAGAGAAATATCAAGAAAAAATTAGTGTGTTAGGTTTTAAGAGAAAGAGAGAATAAAGAAAAATGATTTTTAAAAAGAGAGATGTAAGATTAAAGAAAAACATGAAAGTTGTCCTGGCTTTTTAGCACTTAACTTTTAAAAGCTATCTTCTAATTCTGGCCCAAATAATTTTGCTTTGTCAAAGCATGACATTCGCTGACTAGAAGCAAATAAGATGCAATATTCATTAAGACAAGAGAAACAAAATGTTTTTTACACAGTTAGAAAGTGACTTAGACCTCCGTGGTCAAGATTATTCAAGATCTATGCCTATGAAGCAAACTCGAAGAAGTGACACGACATCATATTCTATAACATTAGTGAAAGAGTGCTGATTTGATTCAAAGTCATATATAGACGTTGTAGAAGGAGTCACTATTTTGAGAAGAGAGCAAATGGTGAACATGACGTGGAAAAAAAGTGAACTTCCATAAGACCCAAACCTAGGAACACGAAACTATTTACTAGTCCAAAAAAGGCAAGCTTCAAGTTTGAAAGGAGTTTCGTCTTCGTTTAAAGTATCAAAGACATAGAATGCTTCACCATCACTCCAAGAACAACATTTATGTATAAATTTAATTTCCTCTTATTTGAAGGAGCAAATGTATGCAAAATTACCATTTTATCATGGTTAATAGACCATAAACTTGTTAAGAAAGACGAACAAGTTTTCTATAATAAATTCGTATCTAAAATTATAGTGATGATAGGGAGAATTATTGGAGCTATAATTCAATATAATTGTTGCCAAAAGGAGATTCTATGTTGACATTTGAAGAACACATTCTTAGTGATCTCAAACTAACATATGGATGTATTTACCACTTGAAAAAGACGTGTGTTTCCAAGATTTATTGATTGCTGCTTGACATGAAGCTGGTGTATGAAAATGCTGGAAAACATTAACCGTCACACAAAAGAAAATTCGTCAAATCAAAATGATGGTTCTCGTCAGTTTGTGCATATGGGGGAAACTTATTTGGCTGTGAGAAGTGTCCTTCTACATTCCATAGATACTGTATGTATATGGAGGTAATTAAATGAGTTTTATTTTAAATTCTTGAAATAATTTGTTTCTTTTCAAATATCTTGAAGCAAACATTTTAGATAGTCAATTTTACATATTGCGGAGGACTCCCTATCGTGATTGGTTACGTTCTATCGTGTTTGTGAATATTGTGGGGTAGGTGATGAAACTAAGCATCTTATCTCCTCTTCAGTGTGACAAAATTCATAAGATTTCTCTTTTGATTTGTTTAGCCATCTTTCTTTATCTCTGGTATTTTCTAGGAGTTGGTTTAAAGATTTTACTTTTCCTTTTTTAAAATCTTTGTTACAAAATTATTTGAGGTCTGATAGCGTTTTGCCATGCTCTAGCAAGTGCACTAGTTTGTTTAATGAGATAAAAGGCGAATAGGGTATCGTCTCCACGGGACTATGTTTAAGAGTATCTAATCCCAAAGACTCTCACTATTTGGACGATTGAAAACATGTTTTGAGAGTAATTATGCATGAATTAAACAACAAGTAATGAAAATAAGGTAAAGAATCAAGAAAAGGAGAGGTTAGGGTCATGGTTCATTTGATCCTTCCCAAATGTAATTATCCCCTGAGTTTCATTCAAGTCCAATCTCATCAATTGAAGATAATAATCCACAATTATAAACTAAGTCTATTCCTAGATTATTAGCCCATTTGTTGTAACTAAAACTCCCTAATTCCTTAGGCCAATTTTACAGAAAACAAGAAAGTAGTTGATTTTCACAAAAGCTCACAACCTACAAGTTCTATTCCTATAATCATGCAAGATTATGGTGAATTACAACAGTTCCAATACAACTACCAATTTTCCAATTGCCTAATTGCATCTAGATCAAAATCCCTATTGATTAATTCAACTGTAGCACTCACGTCGGAGGCAATCCCACCAAAATTGAATATAATCAACCAACAAGAAGTATTAAGAGAAGTAATCACTCAATTGATAAGAAACAACAATGAATTTCAACTCATATTCAAGTTACATAGTTGGGATCAAAATTCCCAATTCCCTAACCATAGAGATCTAGCCTAACATAATAGAGAAGAGAGAAGAGACAAAAACCAAAGAATAGGAGGAATCCATGAGATCTTCAATGTCTTGCTTCAACAAATCCTTTTCATAGCGCAAGAACACTCCAAGAACAGAGATAAGTGAGAAGAAGGAGGAGAATCACGCTAAAAATAGAGAAATGATCCAAAGATGTCAAGAAATTACTAACTAACAGCTATACATAGCAAAGGCAGCGCGTGCTCGCGCAGGATTTGGGCGTGCTCATGCTGCTCTGCTTGATGCTTTCTCCCCTTCTACTTCAAAGGAGGGCGTGCTCACGCTGGATTTGGGCGTGCTCACACGCTATCCAGGTGCTTCCATTCTCGAGGGCGCATGCTCACGCTAGATTTGGGCGTGCTCACGCTCTAGTTCCCGAGAGCTATTTCCATCCAAGCGTTGGCAACTTCCTCTTGAGCGTGAGCACCCTTTGATTGGGTGGTTTCTTGCTTAGTTCACTTCTTTTCAAGCTTTATGGCTCTTTCCTTGCTTGGTTCTTCAATCATCTCGAACTCTTGATCCTAGAATGTCATCAAATCAACAAAACAATATCAAAACGTGGGAATTTATTAAGAAAACACTACAAAATTAAAAAGTCTATCCTAAACCAAAGCATTCAAACAAATGAGTAATTTCCTATAGTTTTCATGCTTCAAAATACTAAACTACACTAAAAACAAGGTGAAAATAACCCCTAAAACATAGATAAGTGGACACTTATCAAGGTCATTTAAAACTTTGCAGGTGAAAAATTACAACTTGCCTTACTCTTCTCCAATTTTAATTACATTAACATGACGGTTTGCAATATTTTAATTTGTATTTCATTGGCAATATTTAAAGAGTTTCACAAAAGAGTCATGGGCATGAACTCTTTAAGATTGTATTGCAGTCAAAGCTTCAAACAGGTACATATACTTTCCTTGTGATTTGAATGCATATACTTGTTTTCTCATTAACTTTATTCTAACCAAGTTCTTTTAAATGAAAGATTTATGAAAATTTTGAAAACTCACGTGCATACATCTTGTTGTGATATTTCTGGAAGTTACTTTTGGAGGGTTATCCATCCAACAAATATGACTTTTATGTTTCCTTCAACTAGGACACAATATATGAGAAAAATAATCAAAGGTTACAGTTGCATTCACATTGATGAATTAATCTTTTAAGGGAACAAATGACACACAAATATGCATTATTGTGATTCAAAGCATGTTGTACAGTTGTTGGTAAGCATATTGATGTTTACCTCTCTACATTGTTATAAAACTTTTTAATGTTGCCATCAACATTTATATTTTTTTCGTGGTATTCAACATTTGAATCTTTTTAATCCTATCACTCATCTTTTCTTTATTATAAGCATGAATTATGTTGATTGGTTGTTTTTTGTTGTATACTATTCAGTTTAAAATTAACCAGGATTAGTTTTAGCTATTTTAATACATTCATCCTGGAAAAATGCAATCGTCGGTGTGGCTTTTATCACGTAACATTTTTTTGTTTTCGGTTTATTTATCTTCTCAACATTTTGGCTACTACATTTGTAAACCTCTTTATAACTTTGAAATACCATTATACGCTCATAAGGTTCTCCCCACCCTAATTTCATAGTATTAACACACCCTAAGATGACAAAACTCTTATTTACTACTTCATTGCTCTTATACTTAGGTATTTTTTGGAGTCATAGCTCATCACATCACTGCTTTATTTTACTATTCGTATGTAACAAAAATCATGTTTTTCCCTTTATTTTGGATACTTTGGAGATGTGGAAGCAGAAGTTTGGTTTCAAAGAGAATGTGAGTTGAGAGTTTAGGAGAGAACTTTCTTCCTATAATATTCTCATCTTTTCTATTGCTTTCAAACTATTAAAATTCTTACCTTGAACCCTCTCACAGCAAGTACGGGTCAATCTTTCTCTCTCTCACGCCCTCACATAAAGTGTTTTTGATATAGTTTTACACCTTTTTAATTCCTTTCTTTGCTCGATCTTATGACCCTATTCTCAGCTATCATGACAATATCATTCATAGTATGTTGGTGCTAGGAGATTATTCTTGGATTCAAAAGATAACATGTTTGTGTATCCCTTTATGCTAAATTTGATTTATTATTTCACTTAAAAGAAAGATAATTTCACTTACATACTTAATCTCACATATTATTAAAAATCACTTGAGAAATTTTGGTTCAATTTTTTAATTCAAGTATCACACCCTATAATTTTATTTATATAATTTTGAAATTCATATAGTTTAAAATATTTTTAGAAAGTTTTAAACTTCTATTTTTTCAAAAATAAAAATATGTAATTTTGTATAAGTCTTGAATTAATCATATTATGTAATAATTTTGTTCATGCAATAAAAACATATAAAATATCATACAAATGGCTCCAAGCATATCACCATACACAAAATTTGAGTCATAAGCTAGTAGGAATAATCATGAAAACAATTTAAGCCTTTAAGGTTTCATTGAAAATAAGCTGTATATTTTTTTGAAAACGGTAATAGTATTAGGTAATTATATATATTTCCCTCTTATTTATAATTACTACAAATAAAAAAATAAATTGATATTAATATTGCAATAATTAGATCACCATTTTTTATGTTAATTTTTTATATCTTTCGGCACATGTTTGCTCATTAGGAGTATTAACCTAGACTTCTTCACAACACCAACACGCTCATGGCAATGGTTGTTTCATATATATGCTTAAAGGGGAAAGTAACAAAATAAACTCACAGAGAGAACCTTATCAAGCTAAAAGAAGGAAACAACACGAAGAGGAGCCCTCGATAGTAGTGGCCACCGAGTCGAAGATCTGGAAGAGAATTTTGAAGCCACATGTTTGCTATCAGCCCTGTAAAATACACGATTATTGCATCTATATATTAATATATGTTAGTAAACATGGTATCTTTGGAAAAATGAGAGAAAAGTTAGAGAGAATAGAAAACTACAATTTAAATTTTATTAAATTGAGAAAGTGTGTGTCCATTACAATAGCTATCCACCTTATATACTAATAAACTCTAACTAACTCTAATCTATTTTTTTCCATCATTCACTTAGTATGGTGGATTTGGCCTCCTATCTGGTCTCCAGCGTGGTGGTTGGATAATTCCGGCCACTCACTTGGCGGTGAGGGGATACCTGCAAGCACTCCGACGATCAAGTTAGTTATGTGTCATAGGGAATAATTCTCAGATATTGAGTAGTGATAAGCGTACCAAATGAAGATTAATCACAGGTATTTATAGTGTAAACAGGGTCACCAAAGTCAAACATGTCACTGTCATACTTCCGTGAATTGCGGCGGTAGGTACGGATCTGTAACGGTCTTCACGTGGGGGTGATGTCCCTTGAGCCTTAAGTCGGACGCCCATGTCGTGGGAACACGACATGGGACCGACGGCTTAGGCCACTCACGTGAGACCTGCACGTGTCCTTTCCGCAGGTTAGGTCCATAAAAGTTGCCCCCAAGTCTTCGGTATGTCGTTTGGCATGCCGTCGACTTCCGACTTCGACCTGTCCTGGCGACATAAAGTCTTCCCAAGTCGTTGCTGTTTTGAATTCTGTTTGTTAGTTTAGGCTTTGGCACGTGTCTCTGTGGTATTGGCCCTGACCCTTCGTAGGCCGCGCCCATCATCATTTAGTGGCGTCAGGCCTGTGTGCATTGATTGCACCCCACGCCGTCCGCAAGCCTTCCAAGAGTAAGGCTTTAGAACGCCGCCGACAGAAGATCCACAACTGGTACGGTCCTCCAAAAGAAACTGCCAAGATTGAGGTCCCTAAGAAGCTTAGGGGTATACGGGACGTACGGAGAATGTACTGGATTCACCATGATATTCTCCAGGTCCCATCTGGACTTAACACGACATTGAAATTCCATGTCGCTGATGTGGAATTTCGAGATGCGATGCACTTTCCCGGGGCGACCCCAAAAGATGATGTTCCTTCTGGTCCCGTCACCCTGTATAAGGGCGAGCGTGTGGATCCCAATGAAAGGATCGGGTCCCGCCCTCGCCAAGGTGCCCCCAACTTTCTAATGGTTTATGACTGCTTTTTCAGCTCGTTCATCTACGCTTCCCCTTCACAAGTTTTCAGATTGAGATCTCAACCGACTTGAGGTAGCGCCATCACAAGTTCACCCCAACGCTTGGGGTTTCATCAATGCTTTTGAGATTTTCTGTTGAGCCAACAGTTGGGAGTGCTCCAGCAACTTGTTTTTATATCTCTTTGCCCCTTATCATTTATCCGACTTTGGGTTTATCTCCTTCCGTCAACGAAAGGACCACTTCTTTTTTCAACTCCTTGAAGATTCTTTTCCCCCTTTTAAAGATTCGTACTTTAAGGTGTTATACATGGGAGAAGAATTTCCATTCTGGACTGGCCCTAATGGCTCTCCCTTGTTTCCATTGTACTGGTCCTACGACCACTATCTTCGGGAGACCAAGTCCTTTATTACCGACGAGGCCTCCTTGTTAGATTCCGACCACGCCGTGATTGCTGGACTCCGAGAATTCACTGGAAAGCATGGACTTATTAGATGCAAAGTCGTGGTCCAGGGTCGTTGCGTTAGTCGGGCTGACACCATGGGTAAAATCGTCTTAGGCCATTTTAATATTTCTGCTTATATTGTTAACTTTGCCATTGTCTTTCTTTTCAGCTGCTATCATGTCGGGATATGCCCAATTGATGAAAAAGATAGGGGGCATGACGAAGAAGGGGAATAAGGAGTCCCCAGCCCAGAATTTGGTCCGAGAGCTGACCACTGACCATGGGGTTCAATCTCCTGGGGTGTCCCAAGGTCCAGAGGTGGAGACGGCCGATGTCATGGCGGCTTCACCAAAAGCTCAAGCTGCAAAGAAGAGGAAATTGATCCTCCAAGGTGGCAAGAAGCATTCTGCTGCTCCCCCTTCTGTCTTGGAAGCAGCCCAACCCGCTCCTGAAAACGAGATATCAATCTCAGATGATGAGGAGATAGAGAGACCGTTGGACTTGTTCTGAACCGGCAAAGAGGTTAGTTAATCCACGTCTTTGTTTCAAGTAATCTTTTATACTTATGTGTGTGGCTAAATTCACAATTTAGCTAACGCTTTGATGTCGTTAACTCTGATTTATTTCAATTTGTGTAGGGGTTGTCCCTGCCGTTCCCGCCACTGGGTCATCTTCTTCTTCTATGTGAGAAGGCTTTCAGGCCCCCATTGTCTCCTTCCATCACGGGGAATTCTTCTAGGATCTCCCTCGCTCTGTGTTGAAGGTATTTCCCCTTTTCCTTGCCATATATATCTATCTTTTCTTCTTCTTTTGAGTTTCTACATGAGACTAATGTCGCTCCTTACTTTGTAGGCTAATGTCAGGGAGGCTCTTGGGTGGATGTCTCGCCAATCTGCTCTTCTGAAACATTTTCATGAAGAGTTGGAGAGACCTAGTCCCATAGCTGATCTGGAGAAGAAACTGCAGGTCACCAGAGCTACTGCTGAGAAGCAAATGCAGGCTCTTTCCAAAGAGCGAGATATATTGAAGGCCTCTTAGAGCGAGCTTAAGATCGAAATTGCTGCAGCTGCTTCCCAGTTCGACCAGTTGAAGCTTGAAAGTGCTAAACTTTCTGATGAGAAGAAGGAGGTGCAAGTTTCTCTTGCTAAGGCTCAGGAGCAAGTGGCTTCCTTGTCGGAGGAAGCCAAGCTGCTATCTCGCGTTCGTGATCAACTGCAATCTGACAAGGCGGCTTTGGAGGTCGCCAATGACAAACTGAAGGCTGAGGTCTGGGAGCAAAGTCGCGTGATCTCCACTGGCGGTTACATGACCTTTGCCAACTGCTTAAAGCAAGTGGAGTATCTCAACCCCGGGGTCTCGCTTTCTTTCAAGGGAGTACATCCCCTCCACGGGGTGGAAGGCGGGAAATTGGTGGATTATGACCACGACCCTCCTTCCGAATTCGACTTAAACGATCCCGAGTTGGAGGCTTTTGATCCTCATGCTGATTATGCGATGTCGCCAACTCCAGCTGCAGATGAGAATGTCGCCCCTACTGAGCCTTGAAGCTCATTTTGTAATAGTTAGATTTACTTTTGTCTTAGTGAACAATTTGCTGGCATATTGACCAGCCTTCCTTTTGTAATACTTTTTCTTTAATGTCATCACTTTGTTTCTTTATCTCCATAACAACTGCCATATCGCAACTTTTAATCTTAACAATTTCAATATTGCATTTTCACATGTCGTGACCTTTGCGATTCGCAACCTAAGCTTTATGCATCTTATTGGAGAGGCTCTGCCCTTTAAATGTTTGAGGTTCATAACCATATTATAGGGACACCTCGCCTCACCGAGATATTTGTTCCTGATTTAAATACTTAAGGGCGTGTGGCGTGTTTAGGGCATGTCGCCCGATTGGGATCTTTGATCCTGGTGAAATATTTCAAGGCCTGTGGCCTGTTTGGGGGATGTCGCCCTATTGGGATCTTTGATCCTGATGAAGTACTTCAAGGCCTGTGGCATGTATGGGGCATGTCGCCCTATTGGGATCCTTGATCCTGACAAAGTACTTCAAGGCCAGTGGCCTATTTGGGGCATGTTGCCCTATTGGGATCCTTGATCCTGGTGAAGTATTTCGAGGCCTGTGGCCTATTTGGGGCAGGTCGCCCTTGTGGGATCGTTGATCCTGATGAAGTACTTCAAGGCCCGTGGCCTATTTGGGGCGTGTCGCCCTGGTGGGATCTTTGATCCTAGTGAAGTACTTCAAGGCCTGTGGCCTATTTGGGGCATGTCGCCCTAGTGGGATCTTAGATCCTGATGAAGTACTTCGAGGCCTGTGGCCTATTTGGGGCAGGTCGCCCTAGTGGGATCCTTGATCCTGATGAAGTACTTCAAGGCCCGTGGCCTATTTGGGGCGTGTCGCCCTGGCGGGATCTTTGATCCTGGTGAAGTACTTCAAGGCCTGTGGCCTATTTAGGGTGTGTCGCCCTTGTGGGATCTTAGATCCTGATGAAGTACTTCGAGGCCAGTGGCCTATTTGGGGCGTGTCGCCCTAGTGGGATCTTAGATCCTGATGAAGTACTTCGAGGCCAGTGGCCTATTTGGGGCGTGTCGCCCTGGTGGGATCTTTGATCCTGGTGAAGTACTTCGAGGCCAGTGGCCTATTTGGGGCATGTCGCCCTAGTAGGATCTTAGATCCTGATGAAGTACTTTGAGGCCAGTGGCCTATTTGGGGCGTGTCGCCCTGGTGGGATCATTGATCCTGGTGAAGTACTTCAAGGCCTGTGGCTTATCTCGTTGGTGCATGTCGCCTTGGTAGGATTTTTTATCCTTTTATACGCCTTGCTGAGTTGTAGTAATTGTATATCTGCAACTGAAATCTTGAACTTTGACAAATATTTATCTTTATTTCATATGTCGTTGGGTTACAAAACCTGGGGCCTCATTAAAACCTTCAAGGTAAAACCCTCCTTAGGGAAAAAACCCGAGAAGGAAAAAGAGTACCCCTACTTACAAAAATTGTACATTCAGGTCAAAATGCAACAGATCTAATCATAAACAAGTCAGATACTTTCTAGTTGTAGTACCTTCTCAGATCCACGGCATTGAAAGTTCTAGGCAATTCTCTTCCTTGCAGAGTCTCCAAGGCATATGCACCTTTTCTTGTACTTCTGATTACCCGGTATGGGTCTTCCCAATTTGTTGCAAGCTTTCCATCTTTTGCGTTCTTCAGCTGTATACTGGCCCTTCTAAGAACAAGGTCGCCTATTATGAATTCACGCTTCACGACTCTGGCATTGTATTGTTGAGCAACTCGTTGCTTCCTCGACATCTTAGTTAGGCGGGCCAACTCCCGGACTTCATCTACTAGATCAAGTTCTTCTCTTAAGAGTGCGTCATTATTTGGTGGGGTAAACATGACTCTCCAAGATGGTTCACCGATTTCAACTGGGATCACGGCATCAGTTCCGTATACGATCCGGAAAGGGGTTTCTCCTGTGGAAGTTTGCGGGGTGGTTTTGTAGCTCCACAACACCTGATAGAGATTATCCGCCCACGCTCCTTTGGCACTTTTAAGTCGTTTCCTTAGGCCATTTAGGATCACTTTGTTTGCTGCTTCAGCCTGGCCATTTGTTTGGGGATGTTCAATGCTTGAAAAATGATATCGGATTTGCAATCCTTGGAGGAGCTCCCTGAAATGGCTCCCAGTGAATTAAGTCCCATTATCAGTAACGATCTCTGCCGGGATTCCGGAGTGACATATGATTGTTTTAAAGGTGAAAGACTCCACCCTTGCTGACGTAATAGTTGCAAGAGGTTCGGCTTCGACCTATTTCGTAAAGTAGTCCACATCCACTAAGAGATGCTTCAGCTGTCCTGTGGCTTTATGATAAGGTCCCAAAATGTCCATCCCCCAGGTGTGGAACGGCCACGGCGTGGACAAAGTGTGTAGCTCTTCCGACGGGATATGAGGGATATTGGCATGTCGTTGGCATTGCTCGCACTTTTTGATATGATTAGTAGCAACCTCTTGCATAGTTGGCCAGAAGTATCCCGCTCTCAACGCCTTCCTGGCCAAAGATTTAGCCCCGATATGGTGTCCACAACTCCCTTCATGGATCTCGGCCAGCACGTACCCGACCTCCTCCGGGCCAATGCATTTCAGGAGTGGAATTGAGACTCCCTTCCTGAACAAATGGCCTTCAATCATTGTGAATCTCGTTGCTTTTTTCATAATCTTCCGAGATTCCTTATCATCCTCAGGAGTGACCCCCCTCTCAATATAATCTATCAAGGGGGTCCTCCAATCTGCTTGCTGCACCTGCAAGGTCAAACTAGGATAGGGGATTACCTCTTCCACCATAGAATGGTAGTTTGAAGCTTTCTTTGTACTGGCGAGTTTGGAAAGAAGGTCAGCCCTTGCATTCTCATCCCTTGGTATATGTCGGATTTCAAATTTAGAGAATCCTATTAGAGCATCTCGTACTTTAGCGAGATATTTCTGCATGATTAGCTCTTTCGCCTGGTACTCTCCTTTAATCTGGGATACCACCAACTTTGAATCTGAGCAAATAGTTATCGCATTTGCTCCCAATTCTTTGGCCATCCGTATTCCTGCTAAGCAAGCTTCATACTCTGCTTGATTGTTAGATGTCAGAAAATCAAATTTAGTGAATATTCAACTGCCAAGCCCTCTGAGTTCTCCAGTATCACCCCGGCGCTACATCCCTTAATGTTCGAGGAGCCATCGACATATATCGTCCATTCCCCGGGATGGTTCTCACCGAGATGTGTCATTTCGGAAAGGAAGTCGGCCAGGGCTTGTGCTTTGATCGCAAGTCGCGGTTCATATGATATGTCATACTGAGTTAATTCGATCGCCCAAGACATCATCCTTCCTGCCAAGTCTGGTTTGTGTAAAATCTGTCTTATCGGTTGATTAGTCCTGACTAAGGCTAGGTAGCATTGGAAGTATGGGCGCAACTTCCTAAGTAAATTGGGAATTGATCTCTACCTTCTTCTCGTATCAATACACCACTCACGGCCTGATCAGCAACCGCGAGGTAGAGTATCAAGGTGTCACCTGCCATGGGCTTTGTTAGGACAGGGGGAGAGGCCAATGAGACTTTAAGCTCTTGAAATGCGTCTTCACACTCTTGCGTCCACTCGAAAGAATCTTGTTTTTTCAGGGCTTTAAACATGGGAAGACAACGCTTCGCCGAAGTTGGGAGGAAACGAGACAAAGTTGCAATCCTGCCCGTGAGTTGTTGCACGTCCTTAACCGTCTTAGGACTATTCATGTCGAGGATTTGCCCGAAATTTGTCCGGGTTTGCTTCGATGCCCCGACTTGTAAGCATAAATCCTAGAAACTTGCCAGCTTCCATGCCGAACGTGCATTTTAGAGGATTAAGTCGTAGGTTGAACCGCCGTAGACGCTGAAAAATAGATTCCAGGTCTCTAGATGGATCCTCGTTATCTTTTTTTTTGACGATCATGTCGTCGATGTAGACTTCAACCCTCTGCCTCTCATCTCGTCAAAGACTTTGTCCATCATCCTCTGACATGTCGCTCTTGCGTTCTTCAAACCAAAAGGCATCACATTATAACAAAATACCCCAAGATCAGTGATAAAAGCAGTTTTATCCTGATCATCGGGAGCCATGGGAATTTGGTTATAGCCGGAATAAGCGTCTAGAAAAGAAAGATATTTATAACCCGCTGAGTTGTCCACCAACTTGTCGATGCAAGGCAGCGAGAAAGGATCCTTCGGGCAGGCTTTGTTAAGGTCCGTGTAATCTGTACACATTCTCCACTTTTCATTGGCCTTTTTTACCATCACGACATTGGACAGCCAGTCAGAATACTGTACTTCGCGGATGAATCCCGCGTTCAGCAACTTGTTGACCTGTTTTTCAATAGCTGTCGTCTGTTCTTGGCCCATTCTCCTCTTTTTCTTGGCCACTGGCCTGGCTCCTTCCTTTATCGCAAGTCGGTGACAGCAGAACTTGGCATTTACACCCGACATGTCCGAGGCGACCCATGCAAAAATATCTTTATTATCCTGCAAAACTTTGATCATATTTTTCATAATATTATCAGGTAAGTTTTTCCCGACCTTGACTACCTGTTCAGGCTGGCTCCCGACTTGTATTTCCACTGATTCACCTTCGGGTTCAGGTTGTTCGTGTTGTAACTCCCCTCTCGGATCTAAGTCCATCATCATTACTGCAGCATCTTGTCTTACGAGCATTTGTTTTCCTTTTGTTTCTTTCTTCGGTGCATCCTTCTCTCTTTCCTGTTCCTGCACTGGCATAGTTTTCGTTATTTTAAGGCTCTCTAAATAATAGAGTTGTGCCTTAAGGCCTCTTCGTTGGATAATGACGATGTCGCCTCTATCACCAGGAAATTTCATGGCCATATGCAAGGTTGAGACAACCGCTCCCAAAGCGTTCAGAGTCAGTCTCCCTATGATGGCGTTATACGCTGAAGGGCAGTCCACGACGAGGAATTTCACTTCTATTGATCTGCTCCCGTCACGACCTGCAAAAGTTACCTTCAATTTTACGTAGCCCTTGGGGGAAACAGTATCCCCTGTGAAGCCTATCAGATTCCCTTTGTGGGGGATCAGATCTTTATCTGTTAGGCCTAGTTTCTGGAATAGGTCCCAGAACATTATGTCGGTTGAGCTTCCTTGATCTACAAATAACCTTTTTACTTCATACCTCGCCATCCTGGCCATGACAACCAGGGGGCGGACTCCGAGTTCGTGATCTCCGTCTTTCATCCCGCCCAGTGTCCCGATTCCTTGGACTGGGTTCGCGTCTTCTAGGTGGCGACGGGCTCCTTCCACGGGATGTCCCTTCATCATTTTTCTGGACAAAATGTTTCAATTTCTCAATGACGTCTTTGAGGTAGATGCATTCGTTAGTGTAATGTCCATGGTCTTTATGGTACAAACACTACGCCAAAATTAGCCTTTAGCAGCGGTTCCCAACCGCGGCTAATGGACGCGCTGCCATAGGTGCTTCACTCTTTAGCAGCGGTTCCATAACCGCTGGCAAAGGAGATGGGCCTGTATGTTTTAGCAGCGATTCAGATCACAACCGCTGCCATAGATCTGTGTCTTTAGCAACGGTTCTACATAGGAATCGCTGCTATAGGTCTTTTTTATTTTTTTTATTTTTTTATTTGTTCTATTATCTTTTACTTAATAAGAGGGTGTTGCGAGATTCGAACTTACCACCTCGCATTTAAAGCGAGAATCACCACTAGATCAAACACCCAATAATAAAAATAATTAACAAATTGGTTTCAAATAAAATGACTATAAACTAACTAGGATTTAAAGGCATTAATTAAACCAGTGTTTTTCATAATGTTCATATACTCCGATTTTTCAAATCTGATCTGTAACGGAAGCACATTCAATGAAAATTGATTAATTGACTTAGCTGTTAAAAGACGGATGGCTGGGTATATAAATGGAAGGGGGCAAAAGAAAAAGAATGTTGATGATACCTCACTAGAAGTCAAAGAAGATGATGCTTGTTGCTGCACTGAAGAGTTACTGCTGCAACCAGAAAGCAGCTTAGCTTCTTGTCAAACATGCAGTAATATATCTATGTTTTTTAAAGTGTATGTAGACTCCAAAAATCTTGTAAATAAAGGAGTAACTCACATCTCGTGCAACAGATCAATATATCATTCACAATCAAAGCTACACAATCTTTACTCTTTTACCATCAAATTTATCTTTCAATTCTATTGGTGACACAAGAATAGTCACTATTGAGTGTGAGTTGTTTTTGCATTTTGGTACATCAAGCAATACTCTTAGAGAGAGCAGAGAGACTATTAGTTTATAGTACTAGAATCCGTTTAACAAGATGATATAACAATGATTGACTGGTTACCTTTGGGGACCAGAAACCTTGTATTTGTGGACATAGCAGTAAAATCAAATTTGTTACCTGGTCTTTCTCAAGCAATTTGGACCATTGTGTTTTTGAGATAAAATCTCTTGTTTTCTCATATGACAAGTTGATTCGGTAATTAAGATCACCTACCAAATTATTAAAAAACATTTACAAACAGACAGGCCTTTTTCTTTGACAGTTAGCCTTCAGAAAGTAGAGAACTATGGCTTCATTGACCAGTTAAAAACAAGGGTTTACTTGTAAAATTTTGAGTACAGGAATAGCCATACACTAACCAAACCTAGCTTCACATCAGCAGGAACATTGATTAATAAAGAAATAATCTCAATCAAGAATCTCAGAGGAAAACATACCTAGTCTCCTAGCTTCTAGCTCTTTCTCAATTCTTTTTTCTTCATCCAACTGTCCTAAATACGGAAGAAGCCTTTTCAGCAAATAAGTATGGAGCTCAGCATTCTCATGCTTATTAGCGCCTACATTTTGCTTCATTTTCTACAGGAAACAAAATAATCACTTCAAATGTGAATACAGATAATCAAAGGAAGAGCCAATCTAGAAGGAGGGGAGAACTGACTTTAATAAGTCCATTAGATTTCAAGCATGCTTTGCAATTGCAATTACCATGGCACACATGGCATTCCTTAGCTACATCTTCCTCTTTCAAATGAGGATACCTGAACAAGCAACAACAAAAGTATCAAAGTCTTCAACATTGGTCAAGTTATCCTCAAAGTCATCCAAAAGTATCAACGAAACAATAACTGGCATACGAGGAGAAATATAAACTACATGATCAAGTTATCCTCATTACTTCTACTTATTCTCTTGGTATTAATAATATCTAATTATTTAGCAGACCTGTTCTGTTTATTATCACAAATCCTTCAACATAATGAAATGCATTTTCAGTAGTTATTAATTGCTCTTGGTCTCTTGTGAATGTTGTAAAATCTGCATATAGCACTCTTATCCATTTCACCCGTTCAAAACTGAAATACTCTAAGATGAAAACAAGTACTTGCTAAAATACTAATTAGTAATTAAAACCTAATTTCTGTTATTGTTAGTACCAATGCATCATAATTACCTTGGGAGGTGCTGGATCAAGGAGGATTCTAGCTCTTATTATAATGCTAAACTGGCCTAGTCCCTCAAGAACACTCTGAAAGAGTTCACCATTCTGCTTATCAGAACAGTTTACCATCTCCCTAGTTCCTACAGTCATTCATTCAAGAGAAATAATTTCTTTTGTTCGAAGTTTGTTGAAAACCAATTATGAGACTTGACTTCCTTACAAGATCAAGTTACATAATGTTTAACAAGGGATTTTTGGAAGTTTTTATGCCAGTTTCAAGTGAATTATAAGTTTATAAGAGACAAAACAGTATCCTTTGGGGGTAAATAATAATATCCGGTAAACAAAACAGAAAATTAGATTAGAAAATGAAATTGATTATATCATGCCAAATCAAAACTTAAAGCATTTCAACTCATGAACCATTATTTTTAAAAGTGAAATAATGAAATAATTAATTATACAATACATAATCTGAATGATGTTTAATAATTCATAAATCATAATTATACATAAAGAACTCAACAGATCAACCAAACCATGAATTCTGAAACCAGAAGCAACTATGGCAATTAACAAGACAAATCAAAATCTATAACAAGAAATTAAATACCGTATAAGAGATATCCCAAATCAAATGCCACACTTATGTACCTTCATGATAATTTGAAAGACATCATTAGCAATAAGAGGAGCCTTCATCCTAGATCTCTCATTAAAATGGTTGTACATGACTTTGACCCTGAAATCATCACAATTGAACCACAATAAACACCAAATCATATGAATAAACCAAATCAAAGACATCGTCCATCATCAAGTCACACTTACGTCTCTAAAAACGACTTCGTGGTGTTCTTATGCAGATTGGAAACAACAACCCTAGCAGCCAAGTACACGAAACAAAAAACAGAAACATTAAACGAACTAGCCACGCACAAGTCAACTGAAATTGAAAAATGTGAGAGGATAGAAGAAACACACAGAAGCATAGTCAGGGTGGTTAGCGGTCATGGCAGCAACAGTTTCATCAAGTTGAGTTTCGGTGGATATCACTATTTCAAGAGAACGAGAGACGAAGAGACGAAGGAGAGGAAAACAAGAGAACGGTGGGTTGGACACCGTCGATGGTGAAGAGGGAGGACGAATCGACGGTGAAGAGGGAGGAAGAATTGACGGTGAAGAGGGTTTCACGGTTGATGAAGAGCGTGAGACGTGAGAGCAAGGGAGGATTTTACATTTTTTTTCTTTTTAGAATTAATAATATTAGTATTCTATTTCTTAAGAGAGTTGATTACAATTTCAAAAATGCTACCGTGTCTCCAATAGCAATGCTTTCTCTAAGCACCGCTGGCATAAGACCAATGCAAGACAAAAAAAAGAACCTATAGCAGCGGTTCAACAAAGTAACCGCTGGCATAGGTCATAAAAAAATAAAAAAGTAACTTATGCCAACCGTTGACACGGAACCGCTGGCATATGTTGCGTTGGCAAAGACTAAATCTGGTGTAGTGAAACAGAATTTATCTTTATTTTTTGCTTGCGACCTCATTGGTGGAGGCCCGTCTTTCAACTTGGAATACATGATTTCCTTGTAGATACGCGAAGGCGGCATGGTTAAGGGTGCATAAGTTGAGTAAGCACCCTTGGGTGGTCTTCCGCCCTTATCATATATTTTTTCATTCTCCTTGGGTCTCCCGCCATAAGAAGCTTTCTGTTTGTCTTTCTTTTCTCTCTCCTGCTTGGCGACTTGGTTATCAGCCTTATTGTTCTGAACTCATTCTTCGATCTGGATCCATTTTTCAGCCTGTCTTTTCAGTTCCTCCATGGTTTTAGGCTTTTCTCCCGCCAAATCCTTAGCGAAGCCTCTGGCTTCAGCCCCTGTCTAAGAAAGTATAGCATCATATTAGAGGCGACATCACGTACCTCGAGGGACTCCGCGTTGAAGCGAATGATGAAGTCCCTCAGCGGCTCATCTGATCTCTGTTTTATTCTCTCGAGATGGTGCTCAGTCTTGAACTGCTGTTTGTTGCTTGTGAAGTTTGTGATGAACTTGTCCTTTAGTGCCTTCCATCCCGTGATGGATCCCACTGGTAGCGATGAGAACCATCTATGGGCTGCAGCTTTTAAGGTCAGTGGGAAGGCTCTACATATGACGGGCTCCTTGGCCCCTTGAAAGACCATCGTTTGTTGGAAGATCTCCACATGATCTTGAGGGTCAGTTGTCCCGTCATACGGATCAATCTAAATAGCAAACTTAAAGTTGGCCGGCATGTCGAAATTCATAATTGCCTCGGTGAAGGGGTTATGACACCCCTCAATTCCTATGTCGTTTTCTGCCACCTGATCCATGTCGGACAGCTGGGATGGGACGATCGCGGGATTTGCAGACCGACCATGGAGAGTTGCCTCTCCATTTGGGGATTTTGCCCCTCCTGCATATTTTCATCTCGTCGAGGGGGTTGTTGGCCCATCCCGAGATTGACCAAAATTGCTTGGAATTCCTCTTGTTGTTTCTTCCAAGCTTCCCGCTCCCTGTTCATCCTCTCTATTTCTTCAGCCTGTTTTCGAATCATCTCCTTCAAATCGAGCATGTCGTCCTCTATCGTCGTCCTCCTCTGTTCTGACATAGCAGGGCCAGCAGCCCTGGCCTCTTCCTGTTGTTGTTGTGGAGAAGGCCCATTAGCAAAAGGCTGTTCTCTGGGGATGCCTCCAGCATTGACTGATACTCCCCTTGCTGCCTGATTCTTTCTCCTGGTGTTCACCATGTCGCTACAATCACATTTTCGGTTAACATGGATTAGTTCCTGTTTTGCTGCAAGCACAAGAGATTTTCTTGCTGTATGTTCATGCAGCAATATCAGTGAAACAGAGTTCAAACGAATTGGTGATGAAATTGCAGATTTATGCAAGAATCTAGACGTAGCTATAACAAAAGCATCAAGAAAGACGATTATCCATTCAGCTAATTGGTGAAAAGTCATCTTTCACCGATTAATTGGTTAGAAATGGCTTTTGCACCGATTAATTGATCGGAATTCACCTTGATAACCAGCAAAAGTGAATGTGCGAGGAGAGAAAAGGTTGAGTTCTTGACTCCGGCGGTGTTCTTCCTGCAAATCACCAGAAAAAGGAAGCAATAAGGAACAAATTATAATCGGAGAAGAAAAGTTTCTTCCCCACAGACGGCGCCAATGTTCCGTCATGCACTTAGCATGGCGGATTTGGCCTCCTATCTGGTCTCTGGGGCGGTGGTTGGATAATTCCGGCCACTCACCTGGCGGTGAGGGGGGTACCTGCAAGCACTCCGACGATCAAGTCAGTTATGTGTCACAGGGAATAATTCTCAGATATTCAGTAGTGATAAGTGTACCAAATGAAGATTAATCACAAGTATTTATAGTGTAAACAGGTTCACCAAAGTCAAACCTGTCACTGTCATACTTCCGTGAATTGCGGCGGTAGGTACGGATTTGTAACGGTCTTCACGTGGGGGTGATGTCCCTTGAGCCTTAAGTCGGACGCCCATGTCGTGGGAACACGACATGGGACTGACGGCTTAGGCCACTCACGTGAGACCTGCACGTGTCCTTTCCGCGGGTTAGGTCCATAACATATTTCTAATTATATCTAATAGCTCTCCGCAAGCTGGAAGTTGTTACTATGACGTCTAGTTAGGATAAGCCATACAAAACTAACAAAACTAGTGAAAATATAATGAGAAATTCCAAGTACAATGACAGAAACTTATGTGAAAAATAGAGAGAAAAAGAACTGTAGCACAGAAATACATCGGCCAAAAGGAAAGAGACACAATCCTATAAAATCAGCAAAGCAAAGGCATACAAGCCTGTAAAATCATCAAAGCTTAACCACTAGACAGAGATGACCTTTAACACTTAACCATCTAGCAAAAACAAAACCATCAAATGCTTAACCAAACAAGCAGAAGCTAAAATTACCATAGCTTAACCACTCAAAACCGAAGTGAACCTCAACATATAGCCACTTAACCACAAGGCATCATCATATACGAGACGAAATGCTACCATAGCTAACTTCAAACCAGTCTCTTCAAAGAAACTATCCACAAACATCTTTTGAAGTCAAGAACAGCAGATCCAAACACTTAAGGCATGAAGACCTCTTGCAAGAACACATGAATCCATGTCACAAGCAAACGAGGATTGAATTTCAGCCAAAAAGGAGAACAATGGCACAACTCTAGCGGCTAGAGCGTAAAAAAAATCCAAACCAATGAAAAATTCATAAACATCACCAAGAACAAACAAAATTGATCACTGGAAACGTCAGAGTGCAAAATCCAAACAAATGAACAAGCAACTGTCGTGCATTTCATGTCTACACGTTCACCAAGCAACCTGAAAGCAAATCATCAAACATCTGGCAGGCAGAAACCTTCTGAACAGAGGAACAAAATAACCAAAAACTCCAAATTGCAAGAATCCGTCAACAAGAACAGAGGCTTGAATCTAACCAGAGCAACACAAAAAATTCAATTGGAGAGGCAACAGACATCGACAGGATGAAAAACCTTTCGCACCAAACACGAGCCAAATCAAACGTGATTAGGATGCAAGAACTTATATCACCATGTCTAAAACTAAAATTAGAATCATAAAGCAAGGATCTGAAATCAAAATCACCAAATCGGTAAAGAAGAACCGAGCAACATCTTTACTCACTTCTAGAAGAATCGCGCATCAGTTAGGGCATGGAACTGTCAAATCATATATGGAACCATCGGAGAGCAATCGAAAAACAAATTGACGAAGAAAACGGAATCAAAAGGCCAAACCTTTGAATGAACACGATCAGAGATATGAAGAGCGAGGATTCTGGAAGAACAAGAAAGAGATATTTGCTTGATTTTCTCATGAAAATTGTTAGAAGAAATCTTCAATGAATAAGAAGAAACAGAGAAATGAAATAAGGGAGAGAAATCAAATCGATCATTTTGAAGGAGGAATAAGATCAATGGAGGAAGATTTGGAAAATAGAAATCACTTTCCCAAGAAAATGAATAGAAAGGAAAAGAAAAATAAAACGAAAGAAAATGGGTAAAAACTTGGACAGCGAAAAGTACTTTCATGTGGATGGAAAGGCTCTGATACCATGTTAGTAAACATGGCATGTAAGGGAAAATGATAGAAAAATTAGAGAGAATAGAAAACTGAAATTGAAACTGTAATAAAATGAGAAAGTGTGTGTCCATAACAATAGCTATTCACCTTATATACTAATAGACTCTAACTAACTCTAATCTATTTCTAATTATCTCTAATAATATATGCGAATAATTAGGAAAAATGCTTATAAACTTGATAGCTTCTTTGCCACATTAGCAAGTGTACTAGTCGAGTTTAGATAGAATAGGGAGAATAGGGGTTGTCGTATCCACAGGGACTATGCGATAAACTATCGAATTCCCAAGACTTTTGCTATTTGGACAAACATAATGAATAATGTGGAGAAAATAGTGTATCCTAGCAGAATTTTACAACAAAAACAGAGAAATTACAACAACTAGCTAAAAATTGGCGCAACAGTGGAGAAAAGAGCTAGGAGATTTGGTTCATTTGATCTTTCCCTTATGCATCCTAATTCTAAGGTCAATTCAAGTTCACAAATCCTAATTGAATGTAGAATTTACCAAACCATAAATTAAGTCTATTCCTAGATCATTAATCACTTTGCTTCTACTCAAATTCCCTAATCCCTTAGAACAATTTTAATAGAAACAAGAGAAAGAGTAAATTCATCAAGACCTCATAATCTAAAGGTCTTATCCCTAAGCACATGCAAGATTATGGTAATCTACTTCAATTCTAACACAACTATCAATTTTCCAATTCACAATTGCCTCAAAATCATATTCTCATTGATCAATTTTAAGTGAGCATTCACATCGGAAGCAATTCAACAATTGAGCATAATCAATAGAGAAAGAGCATTAAGCATAGAAGCAATTACTCATTAGAATCATAAGAACAAGAATTAACCACAAGCATTCAAATTACATAAAGTTTGGGATCAAAATCCCCAATCTCCTAACCTAGAAACTAGCCAAACATGGAGAAGGAAGAAGAAATGGAAGAGGAAATGAAGGAAATCATCATGAAGAAACTAAGAATCACCAAGAACTCCAAGGATCTTCAAGTTCCTCCACAAAGATGAGGAGAAAAGGTGAGAAAATGAGAGAAAATCGCGCCCAAAAGTCCCCAAAACTGTTCTGTTTCGCACTACTTAAAACTGCCCCTGCACATAGCTTGTGCGCCAATGTCCTGGAGGTGTGCGCACAATATGAGGCAGCACCTTCCAGGACCATTTAAGGTGCGCACAGGATTAGGAAGTGTGCCCACAGGATTAGGCTTGACAGCATGTGACAGCTTCTTAGTGTTTTCTAACCTCCTTTCTTCAACTCTCTTCATTCTTTTCTTTATTCTTCATGTCCAATCTTCTAAAAACAAAACTTCTCCATGATTTATTCCTACATGAACATAATCAAACAAAAATCAAGATCAAAGATCATCAAAACTACATCAAAATTCATAAATTTCCAAGAAACTACAACTACCTATGCAAGAAAGCACTTTATTTGATTTTATTAATTTCTAAGTGCTAAAAGGCCACAAACACACTACAATACTAATAAAAAGAGACTAAAATAGAGCTTAGAACATAGATAAGTGGACACTTATCAAAACCCCAAACTTAAAATCTTGTTTGTCCCCAAGCAAACACAAAATCCAAACCAAGGGGGACAAAATAACATTGCAAAGCATCAATCCTAGAGTTCATTCAAAATTCATCAAGCACCTAAACACCTTAGAATTATGCAAGTATTACCATTGGAAGTTACACACTCCATCTAGTAATCAAGGAACAAATCTACACAATATGAGCAATGTAATGAACTAGGCAAGTGGCATAGATCATGTAACCAATCAATGCACAACAATCCTCATAAGGAAAAAAGTGTATGTCACTCATCACTCAAGTGTTTGGGCTAGATTTAGTGCACTCAACTCAATCATGTGAGATGTGGAATCCATAAATTTGAGATTGCCCTCTAAGTCTCCACTACGAAAAATCACAAGTCTAAGAAAGATCAAGAGATCTTTAAAGGTTTTAATGGGGCTTAGGTAGGGTGGATAAATGTGAAGGAAAACTAGCTAAACCATGTATCACACAAGAACAATGGAATGCATGAAATCCTACACACCTATATGCAAAAATTGATGAAAATGCAAAAGATGATGGAAAAAGAGCAAAAAATGAACACACAATGAATTATCACAAAACTTGAGAGTACCAACTCTTCTTTATTCTTTCTTCTCAATCTTTTTCAACTTTTTTTTCTTCTGTTTCATACTTTTCTTTAACAATCTTGTTTCTTTCTTTTCTATTTTTTTTTCAATTTTGTAGCTATTTTTCGTATATGCTATCTTTTCCAATTTTTGAATTTGCTTGCTTTTTCATGAGTGAGTTGGTATCCCAAAATCTAAATCATAACATACAAATGGAACAATGAAAAGTGGAAATATGCAAAACTGAATGAAATGCATGCATGAGTGAATGGTCTCTACCCCAAGTACTACCCAAAACAAACATCAACACAATGTGTTGCCTACCCCAAACTTAGAATTATGACTCCTAAAGTCTTGCTTACAATGCACCCCAAAGTTAGAGGAAAACTCTATACCCAAGTGCATAACCAAAGCTCTATGTGTGTACATGGTAGGGACAATTGGTTTTACACATATTTGGCTTGTAATGAGCTATATATTAAGAAATGAAGGGGTAAACCAAGGCTCAAAGGGCTAGCAATGGATAATGTAAGGGACAAGGCTTAAATTTGGATGAAGGCTCACAACAAGAAAATGCCTCTATCATATCAATCTTAGCATGTGACTAGCAATTTCAACCAAGGGAAAAACCAAATTTAAGAGCACACCTCACACAATGGACACTCATGGCAAGGGAAAAACTCCCTTTTGAAGACCACCAATGCTCTTGAGGTTCAACAAGCACCACAAATCAATGCTCCAAAGCTTATTAAGTCTACAAAATAGCAAACATGTGCAAACTAAACAAGTATATTTTTTTCTTTTTCTCTTTTTTTCTATACTTTTTTTTCTTCTATACTCTTTTTTTTTCTTTATATGAATATATCCTATGGAAAAAACAAACCAATCAATCAAATCGGGTTGCCTCCTGAAAGCGCTTTGTTTAATGTCACTTAGCTTGACGTGTGACCACATCATGGAGGCTTGAAGTTGGAAACAAGTGATTTCTTCTTTTTGAAAACATTTTGCACTTGTTTCCCCTTAAGCTCCAACTTTGGCTCAAAAACATTTTCACCCGGATTCCATGGTTCCCACATATCTTGGGTTCCAAGAATCGGTTCATCCCCTTTTCGAAACTTTTTGTCATTCAAATCCAAATCAAGTTTATCCACCTTCAAAATCAGGGGTTCTCCTCCCTTAACCAACATATTTTCTTTCAAAACCTTGAGCAACTTCTCTTTTGCACTACCATCCATCGAGTCATGAAAAATCATCGGGAAGGTGTGCTTCCCATCAACAGAAATGTAGTGGCAATCAAAAGGAAGTTGTTCAAGCTCAAACTTAGAATCTTCAACTATCTTCTCATCCACTTTTGAGAATTCTTTTTGTGGAATCATGTAAGCAATAGATGAGTTGGATATCTCATTGGCAACACATTTTTTTACAAAATCATCTTGAATTTCCCAAGTTTGTGCCAATGGAGTATCCACTACATCTATATCCATGCATGTTTTGCTATCGCTAGGGTTCTTAAAAGATTCAAAGACATTGAAGATTACCTTGTCATCTTGCATCCTCACTACACCAAAAAGGGACAATAGCGTCGGGAAATTCGTGGCGTTTTATGTGAAACCGCCTCCGCATTACCTGTGTCAGGAAGCTAGGGTTCTTAAAAGATTCAAAGACATTGAAGATTACCTTGTCATCTTGCATCCTCACTACACCAAAAAGGGACAATAGCGTCGGGAAATTCGTGGCGTTTTATGTGAAACCGCCTCCGCATTACCTGTGTCAGGAAAGTTGTGGCAGTTGCCACGGCAATGCCCATAACCGCCTCTGTTTTCTTTTGTTTCGCGGTGGTTTAGAGGCAAGTGGCAGCGATTGTTTATTTCTGAGCATTTTTCCTTCTCTCTATCATGATTTCACTCAAGTTAAAAACCCTAATCCCAAATTTCACTCAACTGCACCTTTTTGTTAGATTTCCCTTCCCTCTCTTGCTCCCTATCGCTCGTTTCCTCCTTCTGCTTCACCATCGCTGGATGCTTCTTCTCTTGGAATGGTAACCTTTCTCTGCTCCTATGGTTGTTGTTTACCATTTATGAGCGCTGTGATTTTGTTGGTTTCTATTCTATGTTCTTGTATGATTCTTCAGTCTCTTCTGTGTTCTTGTGCGATTCTTTCCTCTCTTCTCTTCTCTGTTCTTGTATGATTCTTTCGTATCTTCTCTCTTCATGCGCGATTCTTCCATCTATTCTCTGTTCTAACATGGACTCTTGAAATTTCTTTGATTTTATAGCCTCTAATATATTTATTAGTGAACCCTAATTTGATCATTTGCAAACCTTAGCCTCTAATATGTTCATTTGCAAACCCTAGTCCTGGTTGGGAACCTTTCTCTATTGTGCTTAAACCTTCTCGCACGATCTTGGACCAGAAGGTATCAAACATTCATTCTTCAACTTGGTGTTGTGCTTAATGGTTTTATTTTTTTCGTTTGTATCTCATAGTAGTCTAGTAGTTTCTAAGTTTCTAGTTTTCGGTATTGTCTTCTTGTATATTTCATTACAATACTTCTATTGTGTATTTGTACTGTGCAAGTGAAGTGATATCCATATCAGATCTGTTGTACAGTATATGGTTATTGTTTAGTCTTCCACATTATTGTTTCTCTTATATGACAACTAATTGAATAATTGATCTATTTTATGAAATATTTGTGCTTGGAGTAGCTGCAGGACATGAGGTAATGAGCTGCAAAATGAAGTAACGGTATTGAGTTAAATCCTACATCAGTGATGTATTATGTTAGTCCCAGCAGGCAATTATTTATTTTCGTAATTTTACTTTCTAGTACCACGATAACCAATCTCTTGTTACTATTTCTTGTTTTGATGTTGTTTTGTGCTGCATTGTTCTATCTTCATTTCCCCCTTTTCTATTTCTGTACTGCTGTGTAGTTTAACTTCATTTGGTTCCTGTTATAATTTTTGTGGTGTTGTAATTCTTGTTTTCTAAACTTAGTGATTTCTTAGCTAACTAAGGTATGTGATTTCTTAGTGAACTCTGGGATTTACTGTTTGATAAATGTCATGAGTTTCAAATATGAAAACGAGAAATTTGGTTATGCTTTAATTACTGTTGATTTATAATAAAGATTATAACCAAGACACAGAAAGTATCAGAAAAATTTCTTAAAGTGAAATTCTCAATGTAATATGACATATATACTTTCTTCTTTTAATTAATATGTTTTGCATTATTGTTGTTCCATGAAAATTCGGCCTCTGCATTATAGCATTCCTTCACTATTAGCAAGTAGGTATTTTATTTGCAATAAAATAACTAAATCTAATTTTACGAATGAATTTTTTATAATTTGATTTATATAAGTGTTATTTTTTTTTATCAAATTTAAACCTGATGGCCGAAACTATGCAATTGCAAGGCTTTATTTGATTAAATTGAACAAAATCACCAAAGCAAATTAAAATAAGTAGATTATTTTCACTTTGCAGATTGGCTGGAAAACTCTAGTGTCTAGTGAGTCATCATTACTTTCAAAGGTACCAATCCAAATGCAACCACATCAAAGTAATATCTCTCAAATAAATTAACCCTTCTTTGCTGTAATTTTCAAACTAAATCACATGCAAGCCGCTTACTTTGTCATGGAAGTTGGAGAGCTCTCCCTTAGCTTGCTGGTTTAATATGATTGGTTATTTCTACTTTATAAATTTCATGATTCTATTATTAAAAACTATATTGGTGTACACAGTGAGTTTATGTTCTTTTTGTAATTAGATACTTAGAATTCTAGTTGTTTGATCAATTAGCTGCGAGAATATTTCATGCACACTCTTATAACAAATACCAACTATATGTATTTAAATGTTCTGAGTGTCCCTTTACATGCATTGTGTCTTTTTGGTTCAATTATTTAACTAAACATACTGATTTTTGCCGTGGATGGTAGACGAGAATGAACTTCGTGTGATTCCTTATACACTAGGCCCTCTTAAGCCTTGAGATTGTTGGACATCCTTGCTTTTGAAACCTGTTGATGTTTGGCAGGTATTTGTGCAGCTTGTTATCCTATTTTGGCAAAGTCTCAAAAAGTTGTTTTCTATTGTTTTTAATAAGTTCATATTGCTCAAGTAGTTATTTGGCTAAGTTTAAATTTGTAACAAAAGTTTGTTATTTTCGACCTTGTTGATACTGCAGAATATACGGGAACAGCTTGAGGAATCCCATCCAGGAACTGGAGGGAGCTAAAATCCTGAAGATGATTGTCTTGTAAAGATTCTTTTTCTGCTACCACTTTTTGCTGTATTCTTCTGCTCCTATCGTTCATTTTTTATGGTATACTACCTCAGATTGATATTAATCTCCAAGCATTAAGAAATCACATGTCTCATATTTTGTATTTTCTTCAGAATAAAGGGCACTTTGGTACCTGTTGTAGAAACTCGTTTTGTGATCTTGTCAGACACTTCTGTTATAGGATTAAATCAAGTAGCTCACTTGCATATGCCAGCATTTTTACTGTAACTATCAATTCCACCCATCAGGTGAGTTTTCACTTTATCTCCCATTTTGGGGATTTAGATAATCTCCTGTGAACCAACTCATTAGATGAAAGAGATGGACATAATACACTATCTAGAAGTATCAATTAAGGACTGAACTCAAGTGCTCAACATTGTGTATCTCTTTTATCGTATGAGCTAGTCATGTCATGACCTATATGAAAGGATCCAAATGACTCCACTGGTCTACTTTTGATATCTGAATGGACATTCACAATCTTCTTTATATATCATTTGAATGTTATCTCAGTTTAAATATATCACTGTGTAATTAAGCATCTTGGCATCCAAACCACATTCCTGATTGTCTCATGTTTGATCTTCTGATGACGGTTAAGGAAAATTTAAGTTCTCTAGGATTAGTTAGAGCTTATTTGCGGGTATTGACTTTCATTTAATTGTGTCCTCAAGATCCTTAAAGTTATTTACTTTGCTTAATTATCATCATTAATTTCATCTGATCTGTATTCACGGGTAATCAGCATTTGATATTGTGTGATGCTGCTACATGGTTTTATGGATTAGGGATGGCCATCTTGACCGCTTTGTTTTTACAGTAATCAATTATTTTTCCAAGTTTCCTTGCCTTTAAATTGATTTGATCATTCAATTTTAATTCCTAAACAAAACTGTATATAAAAGGAAAATTGAGAGTATTACACTAGTCAAATAAGTTTTTTAAAATGGAAAATTGATAGCATTACACAAGTCCAATAAGTTCTGTATAATGCCAAAATTGTGCTACTTTTATTTCTCATTTCTTTGTGGTTTTCTACCTTGCTATTTCCTCTTCTTATCATCAAACTCAAACTTATTGCATCAATTTTATTAGATTCCTTAGTATATTCTTCACTATGCTTACAATGTTTCACAGGTTTGGGAGATTTTCTATGCAAAGGATGGACCAATCAAGTTTCAACAATTATGTAGCTCAAGTTTTTGTTGGCAGGTCTAAAAAGGGGCTATCAATTTTGTAGTTTGATATATTAAACATGATTTGTATTTTGAACCATTGTACTGAATCACAATAATAACAATTTGTTTTTTTTTGTAATCCTCTCTATACTATATGAATGAATTGTTATTTTTCATTTTAAATATTTCAATGCTTTAACTTATAAAAATATTATATTGAAGTTGTAATTTAAGGATTTTAATTTAAATAACAAATACATTTTGAAGTGAATGTGTTACCTAAATAGAAACGACGAAGTGACAAAAAAAACTCAAATAAAAAAATACCAACAATTATAAACCGTCGCTAAATATTACAAAAAAAAATATAGAGAAAATAGCGGCGGTTTTAAACCGCCGCAAAACACTAGCACAAAAACACAACCATGGATAAAAATTGCGGCAGGTACAAACCGCCAGTAAATGCTAACATACAAATTGCGGCGGTTGTTCTAGTGGTTTGAAAAACCGCCCTTAAATTCTCTCTCGGCAGTAGAAACTGCGGCGGTTTTATAACCACCACTAGAGGCATTTAGTGGCGGTTCTAACCGCCACAAAAAGCATAAAAAACCACCACAAAGTCGCTTTTTCCTTGTAGTGCCTTAGCATTAGCTCACCTTGTTCAACATCGATTAGTGCACGCCCCGGTGGCTAAGAATGGTCTCCCAAGGAAGATAGGCACCTTGTCACATGCCTTGATATCAATGTCAAGCACCACAAAGTCAGCGGGAAATATGAATTTTTCAACTTTGACCAACACATCTTCAACTATCCCATAGGGATGCTTGATAGAACGATCCGCCAATTGCAAGGACATCATGGTGGGTATGACTTCGTTCACTCCTATCTTCTTTAACAAGGATAGGGGCCTCAAGTTGATGCTTGCCCCTAAGTCACATAGAGCTTTCCCAACATCCACACCTCCAATCTCGCAAGGAATGGTAAAGGATCCCAGATCCTTCAATTTTTGAGGAAGTTTCCTTTGGATGATGGCACTACATTCTTCGGTTAATGCAATCGTTTCATCATAGTTGGGCTTCCTCTTTTTGGAAAGGAGCTCCTTCATGAATTTGGTGTAGAGAGGCATTTGTCCAAGGGCTTCCGAAAAAGCTATGTTAATCCTCAAGCTCCTAAACACATCTAGGAACTTAGAGAATTTCTTCTCCTTATCTTGCCCTTGCACCCTTTGTGGAAATGGAAGTCTTGAAATCTCATAAGGAGTGAGATTTTCATGCTTGACCCCTTCTTCAGGGATTTGTTTTCTTGTCTTCTTTGGGGGACTATTCTTGGGATCCCACTTCAAAATCTCAATGTCACTTGGTTTGCGTTTGGGCCCCCTTCATCATTATGCACCCCACTTGAAGTATCTTCCTTGCCATCATGCGCACTAGACTCCATTTGTGGCTCATCCTCCTTTTCAAATTTAGAAATTTTTGGGGGAGAAGGAGGTGATACCACTTTTCCACTCCTTAGTGATATAGCATTGCATTGCTCCCTTGGATTCATTATAGTGTCACTTGGGAATGTCCCTTTTAGCCTCTCGGTTAATTGCTTAGAAATTTGGCCCATTTGGGTTTCCAAATTCCTAATGGAAGCATCATGATTCTTCAATGTGAAAGAAGTCTCTTGCATATAAGCATCCGTTGCATGAAAGCCAACAAGACATTCTCGAGATTAGGAGAGACACCTTGGGAGGTTTGAGTGGTTCCTTGAGGATTGGGAGGTTGGGTACAGGTGGTTTGGTTGTATGAGGAAGATGTGTTAAATGGTTATTTTTGGGTGGAAGAGGATTGGGTGAATTGTTGGTTGTAGGTGAGTTGGTCGGGTTGGAGATAGTTATTGCTTTTGTATGACAAATTTGGATGATTTCTTAAGTTGGGATGGTATGTGTTTTGTTGAGGAAAGGGCAGGTTCTTTTGGCCATTACCCATGTAGTTCACTTGCTCTCCACTCCCACCTCCATTAGTAGCACAATAACCATTTTGGTTGTTACAACCACAAAAGTCACAGGGCAATATATGATAATAATGAAAGATGGAAAAGAAAAACACAAAAACAAAATGAAAATAGACAATGAAGTGAAGTGTCCAAATTAGCAATTGCCTTGGGAACTATTGATATCTAATCAATAGTCCCCGACAACGGCGCCATAAACTTGATAAGCATTTTGCCTAATTAGATAGTGCACTAGTAGAGTTTAGATAGAATAGGGAGAATAGGGTTTGTCGTATCCACAGGGACTATGCGATAAACTATCGAATTCCCAAGACTTTTGCTATTTGGACAAACATAATGCATAATGTGGAGAGAATAGTGTATCCTAGCAGAATTTTACAACAAAAACATAGAAATTACAAGAACTAGCTAAATAGTGGCGCAATAGTGGAGAAAAGAGCTAGGAGATTTGGTTCATTTGATCCTTCCCTTATGCATACTAATTCTAAGGTCAATTCAAGTTCACAAATCCTAATTGAAGGTAGAATTTACCAAACCATAGATTAAGTCTATTCCTAGATCATTAATCACTTTGCTTCTACTCAAATTCCATAATCTCTTAGAACAATTTTAATAGAAACAAGAGAAAGAGTAAATTCATCAAGACCTCATAATCTAAAAGTCTTATCCCTAAGCACATGCAAGATTATGGTAATCTACTTCAATTCTAACACAACTATCAATTTTCCAATTCACAATTGCATCAAAATCAGATTCTCATTGATCAATTTCAAGTGAGCATTCACATCGGAAGCAATTCAACAATTGAGCATAATCAATAGAGAAAGAGCATTAAGCATAGAAGCAGTTACTCATTAGAATCATAAGAACAAGAATTAACCACAAGGATTCAGATTACATAAGGTTTGAGATCAAAATCTCCAATCTCCTAACCTAGAAACTAGCCAAACATGGAGAGAGAAGACGAAATGGAAGAGGAAATGAAGGAAATCATCATGAAGAAACTAAGAATCACAAAGAACTCCAAGGATCTTCCAAGTTCCTCCACAAAGATGAGGAGAAAAGGTGAGAAAATCGCGCCCAAAAGTCCCCAAAACTGTTCTGTTTCGCACTACTTAAAACTGCCCCTGCACATAGCTTGTGTGCACATGTCCTGGAGGTGTGCGCACAAGATAAGGCAGCACCTCGCACAAGATGAGGCAGCACCTTCCAGGACCATTTAAGGTGCGCACAGGATTAGGAGGTGTGCCCACAGGATTAGGCTTGACAGCATGTGACAACTTCTTAGTGTTTTCTAACATCCTTTCTTCAACTCTCTTCATTCTTTTCTTCATTCTTTAAGTCCAATCTTCTAAAAACAAAACAACTCCATGATTTATTCCTACTTGAACATAATCAAACAAAAAACAAGATCAAAGATCATCAAAACTACATCAAAATTCAGAAATTTCCAAGAAACTACAACTAACTATGCAAGAAAGGACTTTATCTGATTTTATTAATTTCTAAGTGCTAAAAGGCCACAAACACACTACAATGCTAATAAAAAGAGAGTAAAAAAGACCTTAGAACATAGATAAGTGGACACTTATCAGCGATCTAAATAGAAAATAACTTAATTGAAAGAGAAAGAGACTCACGACGCTGAGAGTGATTGGTGCATGAATATCAAGATCCAAATAATTGTCTTTAAATCAAATTCTGGCGATTTGATCTGCATAGGTAGTAATAAAGATCACCCACAAAACACTGATTCATATTCACAAAAGATTAAACATCTAAAGTTAGAGAGGGGGAGAGAGAAAGAGAGAGCACGTACTTGAAATGGCGATGAAGTTGCAGCTCCCTTAGAGGAAATCTAAGACAATCGCACAACGCAACAACACAACTGCAGATCCATGGCTTTCTTCTATGCTTGAAAAATCAGAAATCCTTCAACTAAAGGGCATCAGATCAATAGATTTCTTCTATGCTGAGAAGATCAAAACTCCTTCAACTAAATAGTAGCTGCTCAGTGTTGGAGTGTGAGAAATCCTACGGCTTTTATAGTGAGTGAAATTGTGGTAGGTGGTCCAAGTCCACTTTGGCCTATCAAAGAAGAAAAGAGAATTTTGAAAATAAAAAATTAATTATTTTCAAAAAATATTATTTAAAAATTTTCCTAAATATATATTTCGTCCTTGCAAAATTAGGGTAATTCACTTTTCGTCCCTCCAAAAAAATTTTCGATAAAAAGTCCAAACTTTTCTCAAGACATTCAATTTTAGTCGCTGCAGTTAGTTTAGTCAATTAACTGATGACATAGCTACTGTTTTTATCCTATCAAGCTATCACATTAGCATTATAAATAGTTTTTAATGTTAATATAGGGTGTAGAACTTACAAATGTGACAGACTGCATGATAGAAACGTCAATAGTTAATTAACATTTTTGTCTCGTCAGACTGCTATATCAGCATTAAATATAGTTTTTAAAGTTAATACATGGACAAATTTGCATATATGGCAGACTAGCATGGAAGAAACGTTTATTATGTTAACAGTTAACTGACTAAACTAAAACTAGCTACTAAAAATGAAATTTTTTAGAAAAGTTTCGACATTTTATCAACAATTTTTTTTGCAGTGATGAAAATTGAATTACCCTAATTTTGCAGGGATAAAAGTTATATTAGTAACATCCCAAATATCCTTAAAGAGACTTAGGACTTAAGGGATTAGTTGCAAATTTCAAAGAAAAGAGGAAGGAAGATTTGTAAGTAGAGAGGTTAAAGGAGAGACAAAAATGACTTTTATATTTGAATATGAATAGCTATATTTGAATATAAATGATCTATACTCGCATATGGGTGAGTGATATTTGAATATGAACTTCTCATATTTGAATATGAATAGTGATATTCGAATATGGACTTTTCATATTCGAATATGAATAGTGATATTTAAATATGAAGGTCTGATATTCGAATATGGAAAGCTGATGTTCGAATATGGGAGTGTAGGATTGATCACAGAAGCCTCATATTCGAATATGGACCCCTAAAACTATAAATATGGGACCTTACCTCCACACTTCACCATTTTTCTTCCCCTCACTCTACACTCTCTTAATCTTCTCTTCAAAGATACCTCACTAAACCTCTATCACGAATCAACCACACTCTACAACTCTTCCATCTTAAGATTCTCCTCTCACAAGCTTCTTCTTCACTAAAGCTCCGAGGGGTGAGATTCGTATTAAAGGACATCAAGTGCTGAAAGACGAAGTTGGAGACCTGGATAGGAGCTTGAAGAAGAAAGGGATTCGGGAAGATTACCTTAAAACCCCAAATCAAGGATACTATGGAATGCTAGAAACATGTAGCTGGGGACTTAAAATAATGTGTTATAGATTGTTTGATATAGGCTCATTTATATGTCTGAGATTTGCATGCTATGTCTGAATGATGTTTGTTTCAGTTGAATATGCAAATAGATGATGTATGATTATGATTTGTTTTGAAAAGATGAATAATGTTGAAATCATAGAATTGTACGTGTTGAAAAGGATAAGATATTCCAGATCATAATGTGATGAAATTGAAACTTGGACTATGGGTGGATTTCAAACTGTTTTAAAAGAACAAGTCCAAAGTTAGTATATTCGAATATGCATTCGAATGTCGAAGGCCATGTTCGAATAGATATTCGAATATAACACTTCTGTCACATGATATTCGAATATTGGATGTCTATATTCGAATATGAGATTACTGGAACTCTTGTTTGAATGTCTATGATATGAATATGGATGTTTGATGCACGAGAACATGAAATATGAAATCAAACAAAAGGAAAAGTGGAAAATGCTTTCCCCCATCAACATTGGTTGAGTAAAAGGGTTAAGTTTCGCCGGAAGTAGACCATGTAAGTGGAAAAGCATAAAAAGATGAGAATGTAGGGTTATCGCGAAAGTGCTAGGTTATCCTGAAAATGGGGTAGATAACCTAGTGCAAACGGACTATACCGAAAGGGGTAGATAGTCCTTGGGCTAGCCCTATAGGGGTTGGTAGCCCAGCAGTAGGACCCTGAAAAGATGCTTGCTAGGGCCATGATGATGAGCTTAACTGTGCATTCACTGTCGTGCACCTATGGTGCATTCCATGTGCACAGGGGGTTTCTGTTAAAAGATGAAAGAAATAAAATGAAAAATAAAGTTAATCATGGCATGCATACATACTTAACTTGTCATTTGATACATATGTGTGTTTGTTAGGAATTGGATTTGGGGCAGTTTTCCATTTAGACTGGCTGTAATACTGTATATATAATATATTATTTTCAATACCGACAGTTACTCAGTTATATGTTGTACATATATCTGACGGTTACAGTATTGCATATGATTCAGACTCAGAGAGTGTCAGTGCTTGAGAAGACGTTAGGAGTTGTATTTTGTTATACTAGTCATTTGTTTTGTTGTATGGCTACTTAGATGGGGTGGTATTCTCTTTGGATTGTAAAATAAATAAAAACACTGTTGTATAAATATATATATATATATATATGTGTGTGTGTATATGATTTTTGACTTCCGCTACGTGTTAGAAAAATAAAATTGATCCTAAAATCTAGGTGTTACAATATTTAAGCCTTAAGAATTTATATATGATAAGATGGTTCATTAAAGGAGAAAATAAAAGACATAGAGAAAAATGACATGAAAAAGACCTTAATTCGTATTTTGGCATAGTAGTGTATCTCATGTAGGTGGTCTGAGGTGTTTATAGATGATTAGAAATGTCTGCCAACTCTGATTTCTTATAAATATTAATGGGAAATTTGACAATTTAAAAAACAATTAATTTTCCCAAAATATGTTTTAAAAGTTTCTATAAGATAAGATGGTCGTTTAAATGAGAAAATAAAGAAAACATAGAAAAAAAATATTATCTTAACTCATATTTAGGCATATAAGAGTACCTATAGTTTGATTGTGCTTGTATCACATAAGAATATATAATATTTCTAGAAGACTTAAAATTCCACCAACCCCCATTTCTAGTGAAAATTCAAGTTAAATTCAAAATATTAATGTATTTTTTTCATGTCTTTTTGTATTTATTTTATCATTTAATAATGTAATATATTATAACACTTAAAGTTGCAAAACTTCATTTTTTTTCATAAGAAGATCCATTACTCAATAAGAAATTTGAAAAAAAAAAGATATATAAAAAATTATATAAAAAAAGTTATTAACCCGTATTTATGGGTATGAGAGCATCATGTCATTAGACTATCTTCGTATGTGTATGTTGGTGGTCTAAGGTGTTTCTAGAAGACTAGAAATTCCCACTAACTCCCATTTCTTGTAAAAATTAGAGAGAATTTTAAAAATAAAAATATTAATTTATTTTCTAAAAATATGTTATAAAAGTCCATATGTGATTTAAACAAATGTATCTTTTTCAAAATAGTTTCTTTAATTAGATTTTAGTTTCCTTAATAAACTGATGATTTTCGAAATTCCACTAAATTGTTATCTGGTGCTTGTAAATTTCTAATTTGGGTAGCATCAAATTATAATCGGGAAAAAAGTATTTCAAGTCAAAGCAAATCAATGCATAAATCATTTCCGAAAATGGCAAATTATCTTTAGATCTAGAAAAACTTAAATGTCAAAACAGATGTGACTTTTTTCAAATAGTTTCCTTGGATTCTTAAAATGGCAAATATTTCTCAGATTCCGTGTAAGTTTATACCATACGGATTCATAAATTCCATTTGGGTGCAATACGTTTTCCAATTATATCCCTAAAGAAATACACACCCAACAAACTCCACTAATATCCAAATAAATGATTATTTCTCTTGTTTTTTTTTTCACTCCCTCTCTCTTTAATACACAACCAATAATAAACGTTCAACTACAACTAGAACTAACCTTGAAAAATATTGGAATTTTTTTAATTATTGCAACAATTAGTGATTTATATTTTGGATCAAAAAAACGTTTTAGAATGTGACCTATATTTAGGACAATAGGAAGTATATTATTAAAAACAAAAAGTAAGGTTTTTTGGGCCAGGGGCCTAGGCCCCTTCGATTTATTAAAATAAAATTAAAGTTGTTTTTCAAAATACTGTTTCTGCATCAAAATATAATTCATTCATTAAATAGAAAACATCACTCATTTTGATTCTTCACTTCTATCAAGCTACATAATGAGAAGCAAGTCAAAACACCATTTCCTACACCTCATTAGGGAGATAAAGAACTTGTGTTGGGAGATTTGATGTTAAAGTTGGAACACATACACTTACAGATAAGCTAAGGTAATCAATGTGCAGATTGAGCATTACACTCATATCACAGATCGGCTATAGTTGCTCTTTTTATTAGATTTTATTATATTTTTCTATTTTCTCACTCAGGCATAATATTAAAAATACATTTGCAATTATGATCACCATCAATTGAAAGAAATGACCTTAAATTAATACGTCATTTGTAACAATTTCATTCTGGTAATAGTTTTTAAAATCGTTCCAACCTGATTAATAAGTTGTTTCATTTAATTACTTCAATTTTTATAAAAATATATAATTTATTTACAAAATACATGGCAGTGAATTAAATTGCATGCATATTCTCTTTGTTGTATCAGTTAAAGCGTGCAATTGTTCACCCAAAAAAGGAGTTTAATTAGTAATGTTTTTTTTAAAACAAATTCTTAACAATCAAAACTAATAAATTGATGACAAGTCAATGTCACTTTATTTTAATTCATTTAAGGGCAAAGAAAATCACTCAAGAATACTGAGATTGACATTTCTTCATGTGTATAGTGACCTATGTCTCAAATTTCTTTTGTGATTAAAACATAGACACTGAAATCTCAACGGCCATATTATGTTTTCCCACTAATAGTGTTGGAGGAGAAATATTTCTTGTGTCAGTCAAATTTTTCTCAGTAAGAAGTCAAAGTCAATAACTGACCTCACTTAGTGGGATAAATATCTTTTTAATGAAAAGTCGAAGTCAATCATTATGTTCACTCACGCATTGCTTAATAGTCACATTCTCAAGCACTACGAAATCTTTAAATCATACAAAATTTTGGTCAAAACATATATTTCTCATGCCAATCAGAATTTTCTCCATAGCTCGCCACTGCCAATTAAGTCCACTAGAATACTAAGCGTGGCTTTCCTTCCTATATTCTTAACACCACCATTTGAGTACTAGTTCCTAGCTGAGTTGATTGATACACGCGTATATACCAAAACTTGAAAAGTGAAGAGGAAACTTTATAAAATGTCATCACCTAGATATGTAAAAACCCTTTTCTTAAACAAACGAGCAAGGTCAACGATTTTGGTTTCTCTTATGTTCTTCACCATGCTGTCTTGCTGCTCAATTTTCGTTCCGTTTCTAGATAATCTGCTTGCAACATCAATTTTCAAACAAGCCATGTCTCTAGTGCTGATTAAACCGTGCAAGACGGTAACTGAGTATGAAGGACAAGATACCAGTATAGTAGTATCAGTATCTCACGCATCAAAAAAGTCTTGACAATAAATCGCTCATAAAGAGTTAGAGAAAACTCTAAACTTAAATCAAATTCCACAAAACTCCAAATGCAAATGAAAAAAAATTAAAAATTGGCTGATTGTGTCGATATCTGAACCTCTGAGAATGAACCTCTATGTAAGGAACATCGAAAACAAAAGAAAAGTAACCTTTAGAAAATAGTTTAAAAGCATAATTTTACAAATATTTTTCATTATTTGAAAGAGAATAAAGTTTTATTGATGAGGAGTATGAACTATTTTAATAATTGCATCCCGACAATTCAGTTTTGTTACTCTCTAAAAATTTTAGGCAGCTCCTCATGACCTGCATCATCGAGATCCATCATCTCTGATACTAGTAATTTTAAAAATTTACATGAGGGAGTGAGAGAGATAGAGAGATTGTGTCGGCTGTAACTAGGCTCAAATATTTGCTCAGATTTAAGGAAATAGGAAATATAAAAATATTATAGGAAAAAAGTTCTCTCCCTCAAACTCTCTGCTCAGCTCTTTCAAACCAAATTTCTGCTTTCATATCTCCAATGTAACCAGAGTAGATGGAATGACCAGATTTGGCACTTTCAAGCTGGAAAAGAACTGTAAAATAAAGCAGCGATGTGAGGATCGATGACCACCATAAAATACATTACTAAAGAAAACAATGCTTTGAATACTAATGATTAGAACCTAAATAGCTATCAGCATCTACTATCCTTTGTTTAATGGACACCATACAAGGGATCATAGGACTTTGTTAATCACTTACCCTTTCATTTATTATCATTAGCTTCTTGCAAATCTCTTGGCCCCTGCATGTCTTTTCGATGGTGAAAAAAGGCATCTCTACAACACTTGTCCCATGAATTCTATGTGATCCATGAAGAAATAAATTAAAATACCTATCTTAATGTGTGTTAATACTATGAAATATGGGCCAGTAGAAGCTTAGGAGAGTTATAATGGTATTTTAAAGTTACAAAGAGGTTTACAAACTTAGTAGCCCAAAAGTTGAAAAGATAAACAAATAGAAAAAAGAACGTTACCTAATAGAAGTCGTGCCAAGGGCTCTGTTGAGTAAGCAGTGACAGGGGGAAGGAGGATAGTTTTTCTTTTATGTTATATGGGTTATATTCTAATCTTGTTTAAGTCATATGTTGTTGTTTAGTAGTTTTAACTCAGGCTCAATGACTTTTAGTCTACTCAGACTTCAAAAAGTTAATGCACTAAATTTGGATTATATTTGTTGTCGTTTATACATGCACCAGAAATTGAAGAGCTCATATTTATTAATTCTTTTGTGAAAATCTTAAATCATCCCCAGTGAACTACAAAAACATTACAAATTATCATGTTAGCAAAAGCAATTGGTTAGGAAATTGAAATTGGAGAAGAGTAAGGAGAGTTGTACCAAAGATTTAAATGTCTTCATTTTGTACCAAAAATTTAAAAAAGGAAATTGAAAATCTTTAAACCAATTGCTAAAAAATACAAGAGGTAGTGAAAAACAGTTAAACATATGAAAAGAGAAATCTTATAGATTTTGTCAGACTGTAATCATGTGATAAGATTCTTTGTTTCATTACCTAGTCCACATCATTCGCAAATGCAACAAGGACATAACCAGTCACGATAGGAAGCCTCATGCAATTTGAAAAAATTGAGCAATTCTAAATATTTGTGTAGTCTAACAAACATATTTGCTTCAAGCAATACAAAAGAAGTCCATCCTTTCCAAAGTAAAATATAAAAATTCATTTAAATTTCTCAGTATTCATACAATATAGATGGGATGTAGAAGGAAACTTCTCACATCCGAATAAGTTTCCCCCATCTCCACAAACTAAAAACGAACCATCATTTCGATTTAAGGAATTTCTTTTGGTTTGACCATTAATGCTTCCCTGCGTTTTCGTTTATTAGCATCATTAGATCATACCAAGTAGGAATCAACAAATCTTTGGGACACATAACTTTTTTTTGAAGAGGTAAATATATTCATATGGTTGTTTGAGACCACTATTAGCGTGTTTTTCAAACACCAACACATAAACATCATTTTGGAAACAATTACAGAAAATTCCACTCTAGGAATTCTACCTATCTTCGTTGCACTTCCCGCTATGAATTTATATATAGAAGAAAACTTGCTCATCTTCCTCAACAAGTTTATGGTCTATTAGTTACGATAAAATAGTTCTTTTGCATAAATTTGCTACTTTGGATGAAGAGGAAACTACATTTATACACTAATCTTATTTTAGGGCTGAAGGTGATGCATTTTCCATGTTTGTCACTGTCGACGAACACAAAACATCTTTCAAGCTTCAAGATTGCCTTTTCGGGTACAGATAGATCGTTCCTTGTCCCTAGTTTTGGGTTTAAGGAAGTTCACTTGTGCCCAAGTCTTGTTCATTGTATCCTTCCTTCTCACAAAGTCACTTTTTATCACGTGTTCAACTTTGAATCAAATCAACACATGAGTCCACATTTTCTTCCACACTATTATAGAATATGAGGTCACATTACTTCTTTGACTTTGTTTCCTGGGCCTAGATATTGAATAATCTTGACGTTGGTGGTCCGAGTCACCTTCTGACTCGCCAGGATCTGTGTAAACATCATTTCGTTTTTGTTGCCTTAATGAGTATTGATTCTTATTTTCTTTTAGTCACCCAATGGCCTACTCTGACAAAGAGAAATTAATTGTGATAGAATTAAAAGATAACTTACAAAAGTTAAATACTCATAATAAACCAAAACAAGCATAGTATTGTTCTTCAATCTTCAATCTCTCTTTCTATCCAACTAAACACTAGAAGAAAAAAATTATTCTTGTTTAATCTACCTTCTCTCTTTTTGAACCAAACACACTAATTTTCTCTTCATATTTTTCTTCTCTCTACATACATTATTGCTTCACTATTTTTTCTGTTTACCAAAGAAATGGTTAGGAGTTTTTCACCACTTCTTGTGTTTGGTAGAGAATTTAGTCATATCTAGCCCTAATTTAAATACAAAATTACTCAATGAAATCAAACATTTTCGATCAAATAAGCTGAACGAGAAATTCATAGATTTTCATATCAGTTACTTATATTATCAAAAATTTATTTGGTAAAATACATACTTTGTTACTTATAGTACCACTCATGCTCTAGAGAGTTTGCGCTTTGAGAAAAAAGGTTGAAAATCTTGTTCTAGATTTATAGGTATGTTTTCTATTGGTGATTATTTTCCACGACAAAGCTCTTAATCTTCTTGGTAAACTTTATTCTCATTTGGAATCTCAATCTATACAACAATTAAGAATGAATCTATTTTAAGGAATTGTATTATCACATCATTTTCATAAAACCAAATTGATGTTTTGTGACACAAGATAAACCAAACATTTACAAAAATGTACATTGATGACACAAAAGAAATCATAAACTTTCACCTTTTATCCCTTAGTTTGAAGTTTGTACAATTTTAGCTTCAGTTTTAATTGCTTGAGTTCGTTCCTCTGGTTACAAAATAATAGAATGTCATTCCAAGGAACTAAATTCGAGCAATTAAAACTAGGGGAACTAAGATCCTTAAACCTCAAACTAGGGAGTCAAAAGTGTAATTAAGCCAGCGTGCTATGTCATTCATGGGATTAGTAGTGGGAGTATGGACTCTTTCTACCAAGAAAATGAAGACGTAATTATCTACCTTATAAGAGAACTGTTCCAACATCAATTGCAAAATTAAGAAAACTTATTTTCAATTTTGAATATATATGATCTTTACCCTAGATTCTAGATTTGAAGATTGTGTAACAATTAAAAACAAAACAAGGTAAAAATCTATAAAATGTCTGCGCAACATCAAATTAATAAGAAAACTACATTTATTATATAATTAGAGAGAATAAATTCATTTATGATTTTTGTTAGATTGAGATTCCAAATGAAAATGAAATCTACCAAGCTCATTGAGCGCTCCATTGTGGAAAATAATTACTAGTAGAAAACATACCTTTAAATCTAGAACAAGATCTTCAACCTTTTTTCTTCACACACAAATCCTCTAAAGTTGAGCAGCAACTGATATGAAAATCAACAAATTGACCGTACAACTTTTTTGATAGCAAATGTTTGATTTACACTGAGAACTTTTGTATTTATATTAGGGTTAGATAAGACTAAACTCTTTAGCGACTACAAGGAGTGGTAAAAAAATCCTAACCATCGTTTGGTAAACGGGAGCAAGAGTGATGAAACAATGTAGAGAGAAGAGAAATATGAAGTGAAAATGAGTGTGTTAGGTTTTAAGAGAAAGAGAGAATAAAGAAAAATGTTTTTTAGAAAGAGAGACGTAATTTTAAAGAAAACATGATAGTTGTGCTGGCTTATTAGCACTTAGATTTTATAAGCTATCTTTTAATTCTGTCTGAAATAATTTTGCTTTGTCAGAGTAGGACATTCGGGGACTAGAAACAAATAAGATGCAGTATTCATTAAGACAAGAGAAACAAAATGTTGTTTACACAGAACCTAACAAGTCAGAAAGTGACATACACCTCCGTGGTCAAGATTATTCAAGATTGATGCCTACGAAGCAAAGTCGAAGAAGTAAGAAGACATCATATTCTACACCATTAGTGAAAGAAAATACGGACATAGTGAGCTGATTTGATTCAAAGTCATATATAGACATTGTATGGAAGGGGTCACTATTTTGAGAAGAGAGCAAAAGGTGAACATGACATGGACACATATGAACTTCCATTGTAACACCTTATTATGTAGACCGTTTTTTTTTTTCAAATACAAGCGGAAGCTACAATTTACCACAAAATAAATGATAATAATTACAGTCCTTTTTAACTTAAACAAATTCCTATTCAGCTGAACAAATAATTACATGAACATAAAACTTAGGTTCGCCATGTATGGTTATACCTAAGAAAACCTTGACACTTTTCTCGTCCGTAGTTATAGCTCCTTAATCTTCTGATACCTGCAATACTGAGACCGTCATTTATACGTAAAACATATAACCGAGTAACCCCCGGTCTAACTAAAAACATTATAGATCAGTATCGCAGCCAGTCTAACTGGAAATCTCCCCAATACAAGCCTAACATACCATAACACATTCAAACAAAGGAGTACACACAAATACAATTTAATTTATATGCATGAATGTCATGAATCACATTATATTTCATTTCAATTCATTTTCAATCACATTACATTTCTTTTCAATTCATTTTTAACGGGAGTCTAGTGCACTAGATCTCCACCATAGGTACCTCGGTAGAAAGGCATAATTTGAGCTCACTGATACCCCCGGTAAGCGTCCTTACCTGAATCTCTGGGGCACTGCCAGGCTATCTTAACCCCTTTCGCGATAGCCTATGACTATCTTGACCCCTTTTCGAGATAGTCATTAAATTTTCTTAGGCCATCTTAACCCCATTCGGGATAGCCTATGACTATCTTGACCCCTTTCGGGATAGTCATTACATTTTCAGGCCATCTTAACCCCATTTTCTTGGAGACCCTACTTCTTCAGGCCATCTTAACCTCATCTGTGGGAGACCCTACATTTCATTTTCATACTTGTCCACTTACGCGGTATACTACCGGTGGGATTCATTCATTATCATTTCACATTACAGGTTATCATGCATTAATAATCATCTTCATCTCAATTACATTTAACATGTTTCCACATTCATCATTCATCACATCTCTCAACTACATTAAACATTAATCTCATATCAAATGCATCCAACATGCTCCATGGTTCATCATTTATCATATTAAAATTTCATTAACCATCAATTAAAATAATTGCCATCCATGTCATATTCCTACATAATACAATTACATGCACTATGCATGATTTTTAAAATATTAGGACCTATTTTTATCAATTTCAATCCAAAAAATAGAACCCTTGAGATTAAATTAAATTTTTGAAGTAAAGAAAGTGGTCCCTGTTCTATGTCATATTCGCTACCGCGAATTGGACACAGAATGAGTCCTCGGTACCCTGTTGGTATTTTTGCCATAACTTGTTGTAGAACTCCAAATTGGGTGCAATCAAGGGCAAGTGAAAGCTAATAAAATTATATACAACCTGTATTCAAAACCCAAGATCTGAATCAATTTCTAGTAGATAATTTCACTTGAATCCACCTACCCATGTGAAAAACCAAATTCTGGCAACTCTTAGTATCTTGTCTATAACTCAAGTTATACAACTTGGATTTTGGTGAAACTTGTGTAATTACAGAGCTAAAAAAATTCACTACAACTTTGTAAGAGGCCACGAAATCAAAATCTAAATAAAATCAAGTCAAATAATCAGCCCAATCTGTGCCAAAATCCAGCCAAAACAGGGGAAAAGACATTAATGAACTTTTTACAACTTAATTTCTACCTTCCATCTCAATTCATCCAATATCATACCAACTTAATATAATTCATTATAACTCATTCAAGGATCAATTCAAAAATATAACCAAAGTCCAATTTCATTAATTTAAACCTCACCAACATTTTACACATTTCATGTCCCAAATTAACCCATCAAGTTTCATAAGAATTTTACTAAACTTCAAACATCAAGAAACGCAATAGTTCAATCATCTTATAATTCATGCATTCAATCTATCAATAAAATCATATTCAATCAAAGAACTATCATAAATCCACCCTTCTCACACATATAAAGCCAATTCAATCAAGATCACCTTCTCACTTCAAGAACACAAGAAACATTTAATGTTATTTCAACACCAATTTCCATGCAACCTAAATTCATGTCATCTAACCAAATCAAGTCCAAAACCTAACATCATACCATCATCTATTTTCTAATTGCCCTAATTGGGGGTTTTAAGTTTGGCGTTACCTTAGAATTGGAGCTCTAAACTTAATCTCTAAATTCCACCATGGAAGATTCTAAACCGGTAGAATTGAAGTTCCCGAAGCGTGTATCGTTTTCTTAAACTGCTCCGGCGGAAACCGGCGGCCGGAAGGCCACCATGCAACCATCCAAAGTGGTGGGCATCTTCAAGTGCTCCCTCTCTCTCGCCACCCTCTCTCTCAACTTTTTTAAATTTTCATTGATTGTGTTTTGTGTGTGTGCGTGAGTGAGGAGGGGTATATGTGAGGGTGCATGGTTAGGTGAGGGAAGACGTATGGTAAGAAGATAGTCCCTAGTTTTAATTTATTAAAAATTGCACCTAAGTCTTTGTCATTATAAAATTTAATAAAATTCCAAATCAACTTAATTTAAATGAATAAAACCACAAGGATTTAGTTGCAACTTTGTAATTTTATATTTTAGTCCCCTAAGCCCACCATGCTACGTTTTAAATGTCTAGTTGTAATTATATCATGACCTAGTTCTTTTTCCCTAATCCTATATGCTTTATAATTCATTTTAGTTCCCTAAATTCCTTATCTTTTCTAAAATAGCCTCCCTCAAGGACACAATTGTGAATTTAAATAATCTATTCCATAAGGTTAGAAATTTGGGATGTTACAATTCCACCCCCCTTAAAAAAATTGTGTCCTCACCATTCGTTTTAATTCCTAGCCTAAGGAGCATTCATAACGTAAATATCTTGAGAGAGTTATGGGTTCACAACTTAACGCATATAGAACTTGTAAGGTTTTCGACTTATATCATGAGTTTGGTAGGGTAAGCTTTAATGAAAAATGTGGTACGACGCACTAGAAACCCCATTTGAGTTCATAAGGCTACTTGGAAACTCTAAAACCGATGGAGTGAACACTTATATTCTTCAGAAGAATTATTTTAAGAGCTTGTTTTAAACTTGTGGTATCCATTCTCATGGAATTGAAAACAATTAAGATAGAAGTATTGTATAGACCTCAAGTACATTGGGAAAATCAAAGTCTACCCTTGAGACTCCATTTTTATTTTCCGAGAGTATTTTGCCATAGTTAATGATACTATTGGGAAGACTTGCCCAATTTGGGCTTGATGAGACCGGTTATCAAGTACTAAATAAAATTTCATAGGTTTAGTAAATAAAATAGGCATAACTTAAGAAGTTGCGGTTTAGGTTATTCTCTAGCTTGAGAGGAACTTGAGCTGGTGGGAATCAAACTATAGTGTCATTCATTTGTGAATTAGGCTTTGGAAAGATACGAGATCTACAGATGACTTGACTTAATTCATTGTCGAGATTTAGAAATTCTCAAAAAAGGTCTAAATGGTCACTAAGACTCTAGTTTTAGAATAGGGGTTAGAAATTTACAAGTCTTGATCTTTCTAGTACAAGTTGGTTTTGAGTTCTAATTTGTATAACCCGTTATGTCTTGGTTATGGAGAGGAAGGAAATTGTTTATAAGAAGCATAGAGTTCCTGAATGTGTCGTGGAGGACTACTTGGATCAAGGAAACTTCCTATTCCTTCTGAAGGTAACATTTTAATTTTAGGACGATTAACTCATTTCAAGTTGTTGAGGTGAATGAGATTGGATCAGGATGTGTTTTTGCACGCGTCTCTAAATTCGGATATTTATGATCTTGTTGCCATGATATAAAGAGAATGGCTGAATTAATGGCAATGTGATAAGGGTTTGTTGTCTCCTCACTTAAGTGACAACTCAAGATTGGGAAAATCGGGAACTGATTTGGGCGCCAACATATTTGTTTTAGTGGAGGCATTATAGTTGATGACTATAATAACAGTGTATTACATCAAGGAAATTCATGTAACCTTACAAGGATTTAAGTTAGAGATTTAATGTGAAGCTAAACTTATCCTTAGCTTAAACCACGAATAAGTACAACTAATGAATATACAAGGTAGTCGGGGTGCTTAGCCAGAATCCGAAACTATATGAAAACCGGAGTTGTTCAAGTCTCTAAGAAGCTGTGAAGGAAACTATTTAAAAGCTTAAATTCAGATAATTACAAGTAGTTGGAATGGTCTAAACTTTATAGGATTAAAGTTTGGAAAACTAACTTAAATTTGAAATTGAGAATTAAAAAGGATTCTCTTAACAATCAATAGTAATCCGTTAGGGACCGAATGCATAAATAGAAACTTAGATGGGTTCAAACATTGGGAAACTCCAAATCTTAAGAATCTAAATGGAATATTATAAAGAAGTCCTCTAACACTTTCGCTGTGCCACTCTCATTAATTCGTCTTCCAATGAAACTTGGATCTAAGGATCGAAACTTGAACTTAAATAAGGATATTTTGATAACCATCAAAATGGTTTCGGAGCTTAGATTACAAAAGAAATCCTTAACGGTGATGTTGCACTAATGCTGGGAAGAATTTCATATACTGACTAGAACTTGAAAATTAAATGAAATTTGAGATCATGAGAAGTACGGTTCTGAAAACGGGAAGGTCAGGGTAGGCATGATAAAATAAAGTTGACTACCTTTCGATTATCGACTTGATGACATACTTTCTTAGATGACCAATGAGTGTAACAAACTTAGTTAAGGTACAAGGGTGGTTTCTAGTCTTCGTAGAGTACCTAAAAATGTTTAAAGGATCTATGTCTCAGGGAATCCTTTGTATAGGAGCGTCTAAGAGTGTGATTTAAAATACCGGTAGATTATGAGGGAAATCGGTTGCCAACACTTCCGTAGTTAGTATCAGAAGAGGAAGATTTATCTCTAAGCCCTCAGGTGTAAAACAGCACTGTCTAGATCTTATAATAAGAATTAGACTAAGATTAAATGGATAACTAGATAAAGTCGTCTTAATTAGAGAATCGAATTTAGATAAAAAAATTAATCACAGTTGTTGTTTATTAGGAGTTACTGATATTGGCAAGCAGAGGGAAAGTTAATGTGTCTGGATGCCCACACAGAAAGCATTTACGTGTTCTCGTTGTTGTCCTAAATTAACTCTAAGTTGTAGCAAAATATTCAACATTTTTTTTCTTCGGGTCCACTATATGAATTGGAGTCTAAACTGAATATACTTAGCTCCTAACTTATCAGTTTTGAGTAAGGATATACTTAGTGTCTAAAGTGTTCCAAAACAAATAATTCTAAGATTGATGATAAGGTAAGGTGTAGGACTTGTTTCATTTAATGATTAAATTAACAAAACTAACCTAATACATCTCAATTAGAGAGGATTTCTAAAACTTGAACTTAAGCGCATCTTGGAGTATATCTCAAGGAAAACTCGCAAAGAGGACAAATTCCAAGATACAATGTTATGCCACGTTTATGTGAAGGGAGTAGAGTTACTATAGGAGGTATCTACATGTAGGAACATCAATTTAATCAATATAAGAAAATACGTTCTTGAACCTCTCTAAGGGTACGTGACTGACAAATTAGAATCGATGTTTAATTCATCAAGAAAGAAGGCAAATAATGGTTTAGATTAAGCAATGAAATTTCTTGAGTCACAAAATTAATTCTAATTTAGGCTTGGTGATTTTCCAAAGAAGATAAATAATTTGATTTCTAGAATTTACGTAGATAGTTTGTCAACGTCAATCATAAAAGGAACTAGAGTTTAACGAATTTAAGTCCTAGAGGAAACTTAAATGAAAGAACCTGGGATGGAGTTCTTCATGGTTTAATTACGTGATCTATTACTATACTTAACCAATTTTCCATTGAGCATATCTTCCTAACATGAATCCGAATAGGAGTACACATAACCCTCTTACTTGTTGTTGTGAGATTACCACTACCAGACTCTCTAAGTCTCTCCTGCCTCTTGGCTTCCATACCAAGGGCCCTTACGCACGATCATAGTATACCTCACCAATTCGGGAATAATTGGGCTTTGAGAAATTCCAACTCCGCATAAACTTTACACTAATTTCCCTCTATCTAAATTCTAGAAGGCTAACCACAATTATTAGTAAATCATATTCTATTTGGTACTCATTACAAGCTAGTGACTTGAATACATTGGTTACAGAGGCATCGATGTTGTTACTAAGGTACTGAATTGGTCGAGCTCAATATCTTATAATCATAAACACGAATACACATGTATCCCTATGTTTCATCCTACTTCCATGAAAGATACTAAAAGAAGAACAATCCCATTAAAGATTATTCTTATCCATTAGTAGTCATAACTTCTACTCTCATGCACTAATACTCAGTTGATCGGACTAAATATTAGCTGCACGTTCCTTCGAAACTTATGACATGCCTAATAGATATGCTTAGAATATTAATCGTTCAGCTGACTATCGACTCATTATCATCACAGTCCGATGGATCAAACTACTCTGATTGTAACACCTTATTTTGTAGACCATTTTTTTTTCAAATACAAGCGGAAGCTACAATTTACCACACAATAAATGATAATAATTACAGTCCTTTTTAACTTAAATGAATTCCTATCCAGCTGAACAAATAATTACTTGAACATAAAACATAGGTTCGCCATGTATGGTTATACCTAAGAAAACCTTGAGACTTTTCTCGTCAGTAGCTATAGCTCCTTAATCTTCTGATACCTGCAATACTGAGACCGTCAGTTATATGTAAAACATATAACCGAGTAACCCCGGTCTAACTAAAAACATTATAGATCAGTATTGCAGCCAGTCTAACTGGAAAATCTCCCCAATACAAGCCTAACATACCATAACACATTCAAACAAAGGAGTACTAACAAATACAATTTAATTTATATGCATGAATGTCATGAATCACATTACATTTCATTTCAATTCATTTTGAATCACATTACCTTTCTTTTCATTTCATTTTGAATCACATTACATTTCTTTTCATCTTTTAACGGGAGTCTACTACACTAGATCTCCACCATAGGCACCTCGGTAAACAGGCATAATTTGGGCTCATTGATACCCCCGGTAAGCGTCCCTACATGAATCTCTGAGGCACTGCCAGGCTATCTTAACCCCTTTCGGGATAGCCTATGACTATCTTAACCCCTTTGGGAATTGTCATTAAATTTTCTTAGGTCATCTTAACCCCTTTCAGGGATAGCCTTTGACTATCTTGACCCCTTTCGGGATAGTCATTACATTTTCAGGCCATCTTAACCCCATTTTCTGGGAGACCCTACTTCTTCAGCCCATCTTAACCCCATCTGTGAGAAACCCTACATTTCATTTTCATGCTTGTCTACTTACCCGGTATACTACCGGTGGGATTCATTCATTATCATTTCACATTACATGTTATCATGCATTTAATAATCATCTTCATCTCAATTGCATTTAACATGTTTCCACATTCATCATTCATCACATCTCAACTACATTAAACATTAATCTCATATCAAATGCATCCAACATTCTCCAAGGTTCATCATTTATCATATTTAAATTTCATTAACCATCAATTAAAATAATTGTCATCCATGTCATATTCCTACATAATACAATTACATGGCACTATGCACAATTTTTAAAATATTAGGACCTATTTTTATCAATTTCAATCCTAAAAATAGAACCCTTGAGATTACATTAAATTTTTGAAGTAAAGAAAGAGGTCCCTGTTCTGTGTCATATTCGGTGTCGCGAATTGGACACAGAATCAGTCCTCTATTTTTCGTCAGCACTGCACCCTGTTGGTATTTTGGCCATAACTTGAGTTCTAGGCCTCCAAATTGGGTGAAATCAAGGGAAAATGAAAGCTAATAAAATTATCTACAACATGTATTAAAAAGCCAAGATCTGAATCAATAGATAATTTCACTTGAATCCACCTGCCCATGTGAAAAACCCAAATCTAGCAGCTCTTAGTATCTTGTCTATAACTCAAGTTATACAACTTGGATTTTGGTGAAACTTGTGGCATTACAAAGCTAACAACATTTACTAAATAAAACAAATTCAGATAATCAGCCCAACCTGTGCCAAAATGCAGCCAAAACTGGGGAAAAGACATTGATGAACGTTTTACAATTTAATTTCTACCTTCCATCTCAATTCATCCAATATCATACCAACTTAATATAATTCATTATAACACATTCCAGGATCAATTCACAAACATAACCAAAGTCCAATTTCATCAATTTAAACCTCACCAACATTTTACACATTTCATGACCCAAATTAACCCTTCAAGTTTCATAAGAATTTTACTAAACTTCAAACATCAAGAAACACAATAGTTCAATCATCTTCAAATTCATGGAATCAATCTATCAATAAAATCATATTGAATGAAAGAACTATCATAAATCCACCCTTATCACACATATAAAGCCAATTCAATCAAGATCACCTTCACACTTCAAGAACACAAGAAACATTTAATGTTAATTCAACACCAATTTCCATGCAACCTAAATTCATGTCATCTAACCAAATCAAGTCCAAAACCTAACATCATACCATCATCTATTTTCTAATTGCCCTAATTGGGGTTTTAAGTTTGGGGTTACCTTAGAATTGGAGCTCTAAACTCAATCTCTAAATTTCACCGTGGAAGATTCTAAACCGGTAATATTGGAGTTCCCAACGCGTGGATCATTTTCTTCAACTGCTCCGACGGAAACCGGCGGCCGGAAGGCCACCATGCAACCACCCAAAGTGGTGGCCATCATCAAGTTCTCCCTCTCTCTCGCCACCCTCTCTCTCAACTTTATAAAATTTTCATTGATTGTGTTTTTTGTGTGTGTACGTGAGTGAGGAGGGGTATATGTGAGGGTGCATGGTTAGGTGAGGGAAGGTGCATGGTAAGAAGATAGTGCGTAGTTTTGATTTATTAAAAATTGCACCTAAGTCCTTGTCATTATAAAATTTAATAAAATTCCAAATCAACTTAATTTAAATGAATAAAACCACATGGATTTATTTGAAACTTTGTAATTTTATATTTTAGTCCCTTAAGCCCACCTTGATACGTTTTAAATGTCTAGTTGTATTTATATCATGACCTAGTCCTTTTTCCCTAATCCTATATGCTTTATAATTCATTTTAGTTCCCTAAATTCCTTATCTTTTCTAAAATAGCCTCCCACAAGGACACAAATGTGAATTTAAATAATCTATTCCAGAAGGTTAGAAAATTGGGATGTTACATCCATAAGACCCAAATTTAAGAACAGGGAACTATTTACTTGTACCAAAAAGGCAAGCTTCAAGCTTGGAAGGAGTTTTGTCTTCGTTGAAAGAAACAAACACAGAGAATGCTTCACCATCACTCAAAGAACAAGATTTATGCATAAATATAATTTCCTTTTTTTTGAAGGTGAAAATTTATGCAAAATAGCCATTTTATCATGGTTAATAGACCACAAACTTGTTGAGGAAGACGAACAAGTTTTCTACAATAAATTCGTTGCAGAAACTACAGTGATGATAGGGAGAACTACTAGAGCTAGAATTGAATATAATTGTTTCCAAAAGTAGCTATCTATGTTGACGTTTGAAGAAAACATTGTTAGTGATCTCAAACAACCATACGGATGTCTTTACCACTTTAAAAAGTCGTCTTTCCAAGATTTATTTATTGTTGCTTGACATGAAGCTGCTGTACAAAAGCGCTAGGAAACATTAACCGTCACACAAAATAAAATTCGTCAAATCAAAATGATGGTTCTCATCAGTTTGTGCGAATGGGGGAAACTTATTTGGCTATGAATATTGTGGGCTCGGTGATGAAACTAAACATCTTATAACCTATTTTCGGTGTGACAAAATTCATAAGATTTCTCTTTCGATCTGTTTAGCCATCTTTCTTTATCTCTTCTATTTTCTAGGAATTGGTTTAAAGATTTTACTTTTCCTTTAATTGAGGTCATTTAAAACTTTGTGGGTGGAAAATTACAACTCGTCTTACTCTTCTCAAATTTAAATTACATTGAGATGACGCTTTGTAACATTTTAATTTGTAGTTCATTGGCGATGTTTAAAGAGTTTCACAAAAGAGTCATGGGCATTAACTCTTCAAGATTGTATTGCACACAAATCTACAAAGAGGTACATATACTTTCCTTTTGATTTGCATGCAAATACTTGTTTTCTCAATAACTTTATTCTAACCAAGTTCTTTTAAATTAATGATTTATGACAATTTGGAGAACTCAAAATTGATATTTCTAGAAGTTACTTTTGGAGGGTTATCCATCCAACAAATATGACATTTATGTTTCCCTTAACTAGGACACAATATATGAGAAAAAAAAAATCAAAGGGTGCAGCTGCATTCACATTGATGAACTAATCTTTTAAGGGAACAAATTACCGACAAACATTCATTATTGTGATTCAAAGCGTACTGTATAATTGTTGGTAAGCACATTGATGTTTACCTATCTACCTTGTTATAGAACTTTTTAATGTTATCGTCAACAATTATGTTTTTTCGTGGTATTCAACATTTGAATCTTTTTACTCCCATCACTCATCTTTTCTTTTTTATAACCATGAATTATGCAGATTGATTGTTTTTTGTTGTACATTATTCAGTTTAAAATTAACCCACCGGGGTTAATTTTAGCTATTTTTATACATTCATCCGGGTGAAAACATCCAATCGTCGGTGTGGCTTTTATCACGTAACATTCTTTTTGTTTTCTGTTTATTTATCTTCTCAACGTTTTGGCTACTACATTTGTAAACCTCTTTATAACTATGAAATACCATTATACCCTCCTAAGGTTCTCCCCACCCCAATTTCATAGTATTCACACACTCTAAGATGGCAAAACTCTTATTTACTAAATCATTGCTCTATAGAATTCCTGGGACCAGCATTGCAGAGAAACCTTTTATCGGCACCAAAAAGGCATGCGAGTGACATGCGATTTGCAAGAAGCTAATGATAATAATTGAAAGGATAAGTGGTTAACAAAGTCTCATGATCCGTTGTAGGGTGTTCATTTAATCAATGATAGTAGATACAAATAGGTATTTAGATTTCTATCATTGGAATTTAAAATAGTATTTTTTTTATAATGAGGTATTTTTTGGAGTCATAGGTCATCACATCGCTGCTTTATTTTACTTTTCTTATGCAACCTTAAAGTGCAAAATCATGTTTTTCTATCTATTTTGGATACATTGGAGATTTGGAAGCCGAAGTTTGGTTTCAAAGAACATATGAATTGAGAGTTAAGGAGAGAACTTTCTTTTTATAATATTCGCATGTTTCCTATTGCTTTCAAACTATTAAAATTCTTACCTTGAGCCCACTCATAGCAAGCATGGGTCAATCTTACTGTCTCTCTCTCACATCCTCATGTAGTGCTTTCATATAGTTTTGTTCATGCAATAAAAATATATAAAATATCATTCAAATGGCTCCAAGCATATCATGATACACAAAATTTGAGTTATAAGGCAGTAGGTATCAACATGAAAACAATTTAAGCCTTTAAGGTTTAATTGAAAATAAGTTGTATGTTTATTTGAAAACGGTTAATAGTATGAGGAGATTATATATATTTCCCTCTTATTTATAATTACTACAAATCAAAACTAAATTGATATTAATATTGCAATAACTTCAAATAAATAATTTATAATTTTATTTGTATTTTAATGATATTAGTACATATATTAATTAATTATATCATCATTTTTTATGTTAATTTTTTTATATCTTTCGACACATGTTTGCTCATTAGGAGTATTAACACAACACCAACACGCTCAACGAAATCAAATGAATAAACAAAGTATATATATCGCAATGGTTGTTTCAGCTATACGCTTAAAGGGGAAAATAACAAAATAAACTCACAGAGAGAGAACATCACGAAACTAAAAGAGGAGACAACACACTCTTAGAGAATAAAAAAGTTAGTTAGAGTTGTATTGATGCAATTGTATTTTGGTTTTTAGATTTTCATTGTTGATTCCAAGCTAGAAGTATTGAAAATACCTTCTAGCTTGAAGGGGGCTGATAGAGAATAAAAAAGTTAGTTAGAGTTGGTTAGTTTACTAATCCTCTATAAATACTAGTATTAGTAATATTGTAAAATATAATATTTCAATCAATATGAAATTGTTCTATGGAACACCTTCTCTTTTCTTTGATATGTAGTATGTTCATCCTGAATATTTAGGGTACACTTGTGTGTATCCAAGTTTCTCTAATATTCCTAATATGGTATCAGAGCACTCCCATGGGGAGAGCGATGATCCTGAGCCTTATGATTCCACTGCAAAGGCACAAACCAGGAGGATTCACATAATCAACCAAAGTTTGGGCCATGGAAGCTTGCATTTCAAGAAGAAGACGAAGTGTTTAATCAAGAAACTACCATCGCATGTGGTTGGATATGCAGAAACTAAGGATGAAGTTGAAGTTTCCATGGAGAAAATTCATGATCATATCGTTTTTTTTTCCATCTCTTTAATCAAGAAACTGCCATCGCATGTGGTTGGAGATGCAGAAACCGAGGATGAAGTAGAAGTTTCCATGGTGAAAATTCATGATCAAATCGTTTTTGGTTCCATCTCGCATGCAATCAACATTGATGTAGCACCAAAGCCAATTCATTCTCCTCTTCAAGATTTGTTCTTCGTTCGATTTGAGATTGATGAAGAGAAATCATCGATCATGTTCGGTTCCGTCGGTAGTTCGTCCTTCTACTTTCTCAAACCAATCGAGCCTGAAGATGACGGTTCTCTCCATGATTCAGGTTTCTTGTTCAATGATGAAGTCCTAATTGGAACAATTCCTCTTCGATTAAAATCACTTCGTGTGGAATCTGATGTTGCCGATATAGCCCCAAATCATTGCGTTAGGTTCCCTGTGCATCTCTACCAGCAATCTCACCAAAACTCACCAGTGAAATCCCTTTGATTTCGTGCAATGGAATCCTAGGAAGAATTGATAGCAACATTGCAGAAACTCCTATTGATGATAAAGCCACTACACCAAATGAAATCGACGAAGCTCTATGATGACAGGTTCTGCAATTTCCTCAATTCTTCATGGCACCGACGGTGCTGGGACGACGTCGAAAAAATGTAGACTCGTTGGAACTCTAACTCTTTCCCAGTCATGTTCCGTTATAGACGTTGCTCCCTTGGTTATGAAACAGGATCTTGCCAAAATTGAGACAATACTTGCAACTTCTAACCACAATGCCTTTCCTCCATTACTTTGTGATACTACTACACACAAGCAACACCATGTAATCGTCATCCTAGGCATTGACATTAAGAAGGGTGTTGTTTGGTTTCTTCAAGTTTGGACTACTCCCAAGCATTTTTTTGAATGGTGGCTTGATGATGGTGGTTGCTTCACGTCATCTTTCCAAGAACAAACAAGTAAAAGGATGCACCAAATGCTTATGGTGGAATTTGTGAAGACTAATTACTATGAAAGATTATTGGTTCTTACAATACAGGAAGTGTTTTCATTGAGTTTGAGTTTGAATATGAGGCTGGACTTGATAGCAGTGCAATTTCTGATTTCATTGTGGTCGCTATTGTGATGTATATGTACACAAATTGTGCCTCAATATTTCATGCCTACACTGTGTTTGATCATATTTTTGAAGGGTTATTACCTTGTTGGGCTCTTCAGTGTTTTTGTTCATTGAGCAAACTCATAGCCAAGGGTATATTGACATCTACAATCAACCTGCAGTACACTTCCACTAACCATGGCTGCTATCATCATTCCTATGAAACATCTTGGAAGACTTACCGTCATGATGCTGGTCATGAAGATGAGAAGTGCTGAGACATGATAAATTGAATTTTGTTTGATGTTGCATTGTTACTTTTGTGTATTGATGCAATTGTATTTTGGTTTTTAGATTTTCATGGTTGATTCCAAGCTAGAAGTGTTGAAAATACCTTCTAGTTTGAAGGGGGCTGATAGAGAATAAAAAAGTTAGTTAGAGTTGGTTAGTTTACTAATCCTCTATAAATACTAGTATTAGTAATATTGTAAAATATAATTTTTCAATCAATATGAAATTGTTCTTTGGAACACCTTCTCTTTTCTTTGATCTGTATGATGTTGTTACGGCCCGGGATTAGTGAAACGCGGTACTTATACAAGTGTCGTCTGAGTCATATCAACCATAATCCGTTGTGTAGTAAACAAGGCACCAGGCGGGATACACGCTACAATATGGATTCATCATTGGGCCTCCACTAGGATAACCAGGCCCAGAACGACACAGGTTCAACCCTAACAACACAATATAAATATCTACGTGCATACTCCATGCAAGGTACATTCTCATCTAACACATCACAAATAACCTAATTCCCATATTGACTTGGGCGTTGGAGTGTTTGCAGGTGGCCATACCGTCGCGGAGGAGCCGTTACACCCTATCAGGCCTCATCCCAAATTCCTCAGGTACGATCACAACAGATGTTCATCCTGAATATTTAGGGTACACTTGTGTGTATCCAAGTTTCTCTAATTTTCTTAATACACACGGAGGAGCCCTCGATAGTAGTGGTGGCCACCCAGGCAGACATCTGGAGAATTTTGCATACACATGTTTGCTATCAGCCGGTAAAATACATGATTATTGCAGCTGTCTATTAATATATCTTAGTAATGATGGTATCTCATGAAAAATGAGAGAAAAGGTAGAGAGAATAGAAAACTAAAATTGAAACTGTATTAAACTGAGAAAGTGTGTCCATTACAAAACCTATCCACCTTAAATACTAATAAACTCTAACTAACTCTAATCTATTTCTAATTATCTCTTATAGCCCCACTTCTAGCTTGGGATAAGCCTACAAAACAAACTAAACCAGTGAAAATATAATGAGAAAAGCCAAATACAATTGCTGAAACTTATGTGAAAAACAGAGAAAAATAACTGTAGCACTGAAAATACATCGGCGAAAAGGAAAGAGATACAATCCTGTAAAATCAGCAAATTAAAGGTATACAAGCCAGTAACATCATCCAAGCTTAACCCCATTAGACAGAAATGACCTTTAACACTTAACCATCTAGCAGAAACAAAACCATCAAATGTTTAACCACACAAGCAGAAGCTAAAATTAACATAGCTTAACCACTTTGTAGAAGCAACAAGCTTAACCACTCAAAACAGAAGTTAAGCTCAACATATACCCACTTAACCACAATGAGCAGAAGCCAAAAAAACAATAAGAAAAAGCATAAGAAAACACTATATCATAGATGAAATGTTGCAGAAACTAACTTCAAACCAGTGTCCTCAAAGAGACTATCCACAAACAGCTTTTGAACTCAAGAGCAGATCGGAAGGCATGAAGACCTCTTGCTAGAACACGTGAATCCAGTTCACAAGCAAACGAGGAATAAATTTAAGCTAGGTAGCAAAACCATTGGTACAACTATAGCAGCTAGAGCATAAACAAAATTCCAAACCAATGAAAAATTCATAAACATCACCAAGAACAAACAAAACTAATTGCTGGAAATGTCAAAGTGCACAATCCAAACAAATGAACAAGCAATTGACGTGCATTTCATGTCTACAGGTTTACCAAGAAACCTGAAAGCAACTCATCAAACATCTGGCAAGCAGAAACCTTTTGAACAGAAGAACAAAATTAGCATAAACTCCAAATTACACGAATCTATCAAGAAGAACACATGCTTGATGCTAACCAGAGCAACACAGGAAATTGAATCGGAGAGGCAACAGAATCGCGGTGAGATGAAAAATGTTTTGCACCAAAAGCGAGCCAAATCAAACGCGATTAGGATGCAAGAACTAATATCACCATGTCTAAAACAAAAATCAGAATCAGATATAGCAAGGATCACGATGGGAGATATGAAGAGCGAGGATTCTCGAAGAGCAAGAAAGTGATATTTGCATGATTTTCTCAGGAAAATTGTCGGAAGAAATCTTCAATGAATAAGAAGAAACAGAGAAATGAAATAAGGGAGAGAGATCAAATCGATCATTTTGAAGGAGGAATAAGATCAATGGAGGAAGATTTGGAAAATAGAAAATGATTTCAGGGTGGAAAAGAAAAATAAAACGAAAGAAAATGCCTAAACACTTGGAAAGCGGAATGTATTTTCAGGGTGGATTGAAAGGCTCTGATACCATATTAGTAAACTTGGCATCTCAGGGAAAATGAGAGAAATGTTAGAGAGAATAAAACACTGAAATTGAAACTTTATTAAAAGGAGAAAGTGTGTGTCCATTACAATAGCTATCAACCTAATATACTAATTAACACTAACTAACTCTAATCTATTTCTAATTATCTCTAATTATATATGGGATCTGAGTAGAAAATAACTTAATTGAAAGAGAGAGACTCACGACATTGAGGGTGATTGGTGCATGAATGTCAGGATACAAAGATTTGTCTTCAAATCAGAGTCTGGAGATTTGATCTGCATAGGTAGTAATAATTATCACCAGCAAAACACTGATTCATATTCACAAAAGATTAAACATCTAAAGATAGAGGGGGAGAGAGAGAAAGAGAGAGCACGTACTTGAAATGGCGGTGAAGTTGCATCTCACTTAGAGGAAATCCCAGACAATCGCACAACGCAACAACACAACTGAAGATCAGTTGCTTTTTTCTATGCTGGAAAGATCAGAACTCCTTCAACTAAAGGGCATCAGATCAATGGGTTTCTTGTGTGCTAAGAAAATCAAAACTCGTTCAACTAAATAGTTGCTGCTCAGTATTGGATTGTGAGAAACCCTAGGGCTTTTATAGTGAGTGAAATTGTGGTAGGTGGTCCAGGTCCACTTTTCTATGGTTTATGTGAGGTTTTTGTTCATTATTAAAATATTAGAGATCCCCACCAACCCCAATTTCTCATAATAAATTAAGAGAATTTCAACTATTTAAAATATTAATTTAAATTTTACAAATATCATTTAAAAGTTTATATGTGATAAGATTGTCCATTAAAAGAAAAAATAAAGAAAACATAGAGAGCGATCGACATGAATAAGATCCTAACTTGCGTTTAGGCATACGAGACTATCCATAGTTAGATTGTACTTTCTTTGCATGTGTATCCTGATAATCTAAATGGTTTAATTTGTAGAAGATTAGAAAGCCCCACCAACCCCCTTTTCTAGCTAAAATTAAAGAGAATTTTTAATCCAACAGGTTAGTCTAGCAGTTGGGGACTGATGCTTTGAGTAGCAGCTCCTCGGTTTGAATCCTTGTAGAAGCACTTTGGCCTATCAAAGAAGAAAAGAGAATTTTGAAAATAAAAATTTAATTATTTTCTAAAAATATTATTTAAAAATTTATATATATGATAAGATGGTTCATTAAAGGAGAAAATAAAAGACATAGAGAAAAGTGACATGAAAAAGACCTTCATTCATATTTTGGCATATGATAGTAACCATCGTTAAATTTATTTGTCGTGTAGTTTATAGAAAATTAGAAATGTCCGCCAACTCCCATTTCTCATAAATATTAAAGGGAAATTTGACAATATAAAAAATAATTAATTTTCCAAAAATATGTTTTAAAAGTTTCTATGAGATAAGATGGTCCATTAAATGAGAAAATAAAGAAAGCATAGAGAAAATAAAAATAAAAAATATTATCTTAACTCATATTTAGGCATATAAGAGTACCTATTGTTAGATTGTGCTTGTATCACATAAGAATATAAGATATTTCTAAAAGACTTAAACTTCCACCAATCCCCATTTCTAGTGAAAATTCAAGTGAAATTCAAAATATCAATGTATTTTATTCATGTCTTTTTGTATTTATTTTATCATTTATTAATGGAATATCTTATAACACTTAAAGTTGCAAAAATTCATATTTTTATAAGATGGTCCATTATTAAATAAGAAATTTGAGAAAAAAGACATATAAAATGTTTAATAAAAATAGATATTAACTCGTATTTATGGGTATGAGAGCATCATGTCATTAGACTATATTCGTATGTGATCTAGGTGGTCTAAGGTGTTTCTAGAAGACTAGAAATTCTCACTAACTCCCATTTCTTGTAAAAATTAGAGAGAATTTTGAAAATAAAAATATCAATTTATTTTATAAAAATATGTTTTAAAAGTCCATATGTGATAAGTTGATTCATTATTAAATGACAAAATTGATGTGTACCTGGGTTCCAAGTATTGAAGCTGCGTGGTCTAGGGATCTGATGGTGCTCCGAGATGCTCCACCGTGGAGCAAGTGGTACCTGCAAGGACTCCGACGCTCAAGTCAGTGAAAGATCTTGGAGCGGAGAGTGTTAGGGTTAGATGATCATACCTGGGTTCACCCTTATTTTTCCTACTTATACCTTTCGTGTGGGTATTATTTTGGCGGTGTGGGTTGGCGATATGGGCCTTGCTGGCCGTTGGGCCTTCTGGAAACTCAGGCAAGGGGACCGAGATAAAGGTCCACAACAGTTGCCCCCAAGCCGGCAAGTGACGAATATCGGTTGCCAAGGCTTCAGATCGGATCTCACCGCGTTATGTCGGGTTCCCCTGGTATTGTTGGCCCTTAGACTTTGGGATTTACCGATACTCTTCGAGTTCGACTTCCATTTTGAATTTGTCCTCTTCACGTTTTCGTGACACGTGTCTTAATCCTAATGGACGTGAACCCCCGTCTTTGGCGCGCTATCATTATAGGGAAAGGAACGGTCATTTCAAAGGTCGCGTCCCTTTATTTTCCCTTTAAAAGTGTCTCTCTCTTCCTCATTGCCACTCTTCTGCTTTCTCACTATTTTGGAATTGGTTTCTCAACTTCGCCACTGTCGGAGTCTCTGGAATTCACTTCTCCTTTCCATAATTTGTTCTGCTTCATACCAGGTAACCTGTCGCTTCCTCTTCACCTTATGTGTGATTTTCCTTTGTTCTGTTCTTCCTTCTCGCTCCTAGGGCATTCGCATTTATGTTTGGTTTGAGGGTTTGTGCCCCCTTTCTGCAAGGTTGCGACCATGTGAGGCCGTGGCTTGTTTGATTCCATGGGGATTCCTTTAGGGCATTCCCCGCACGATTCTCTCTAAGTTTACTGAGTCAAGTTAGGGACTTGGGGTCACGGTAGGCCTAAAGGCGACGCCTTTCTTCTTGGATTTTCTTGTTGTTCTTTCTATTCTTTCTGGGTCTCGCTCTGTCGATTTCTAGTGTATATTCTTTCTTATTCCTTATTTTCTTTCTGTAGACCGGAAAACATGTCTCCCCCTCCTGTTTCGACTTCAAAAATCTTCCCAAAGGACAAGGGAAAATCTATCGTTGGGACTTCTGGCGACTCTCTGCCTGCCTTTCCTGAGAAATGGGCCGACATTAAGTGCATCCGGAGTTGCCTCTAGGTTAACGAAGGAGTCCTTGATATTCCTTCAAGCGTGGAAGATAAGGAAGATCTCAAAATTATCGAAAATGACTAGCGGTAGAGGAGAACGAACGTGTGTGCTATCCTACCGCGGAAAACGAGAAGCCCCACATCATGGTGTATCACGGTTTATTTAATCGGGTTCGTGTTTGCTTTCCCTTTTCCACCTTCTAGATGGAAGTTCTGAACTATCTACAAGTGGCCCCTACCTAGCTCCATCCCAATGGGTGGGGCTTCATTGAGGCCTTTGAGACGTTCTGTTGGGATCAGGGGTGGCATTATTCCTCTTTGTCATTCCGCGTGTTGTTTCAGCCATACCAGAAAGATAAGAAGAAGAAAGAGTGGATTTCACTACGGCAAAGTGACAACCCCTCCCTATTTACCTCCTACGAGGAGTTTTTCAAGGATTGGAAGCATAGCTATGCCAAAATAATTTCTCGTGGCATGGTGTCGTTCTGGCGGTATAACAAGGGCATGGATTTGTTCCCTTTATATTGAAATGAATCCCACTATGGCCTTCCCAAACTGTCGGAGGCCATCTTGTTCGGGTTCCTAGAGGAAGAAGATCACGCTACGTATCGGAAACTTTGCGCCTTTGTTGGCGAACGCAACTTCCCCATTCATTGCAAAGAAATCGTCCATGCCAAATTCCGTGATCAGCGGAAATGTTGCTTGGGTGAGTGATGATTTTGACATATTATCTTTGTATATTGTTTACTGACGTATTTTACTTCTTGCAGTTGAGATCATGAATGCCTACAATACGAGCGTTTCAAAGGGAAGTCGAAGAAGGGTGGAGGTTCGCGGGCTGGCGCCAAGTCGTCTAAGAAATCGGCAGCAGAAAAGCCCGCGGATGTGCCATTGCCTTCTGAAACGGCCGCTACCAAGGTTCCGGCTTTTGAGCCTGCGACGTCTCCTTCTCCTGCGACCATCCCGGTGGCTGATAATTTCGTTGACTTGAGGGACGATGACGAGGAGGAGGAAGAGGGTCCCCCTGTTTTCAAGCGCAAGCGGAAAGCAGGAGAGGGAAATGGCGGTGACGGTCCATTGGGGCAGGAAGATGCCGGGGCACAAGCGAAATGTGCCAAGAAAGGGAAAGGTAGTTATATTTTTGTTGCTTTAGGCATATTTCTATCTCGACATTGCTGATATCATATTTATATGTCGCAGCTGTCAAGGATGCTGGAGTCCCGGAGGGACGACCTTTCATGCCTAGATGGCGTGGTAAGTGGAGCGGCATTTTCGAAGGGATGGTCACTCCATGAGTTAGCTTCATGCATCCCCTAGAATTTTTCTTCAACACCTCTGCTGAGACCTTCGAGGTAAATATATGATATTGATTTATGAGTTTCATGTAATGCCCTGTATTTGACCGAGATGCTTTTATTTGCACAGGGTCGGTGTGAGCGGATGCAATGCTGGGCCGGCATAATACTTTCATTTTTGAATGGCATACGGCTCGAAGCGGAGGGAGTGTTGAAGGCCCCCGTTTCTCAAAATGATAATAATATTTTGAATCAAAGGGTGGTGGAATTGGAGGGGAAGGCCCGTGACCTGGAGGAGCAGTTAAACCAGCAGCAACTCAAAGCGGCCACCCGGGAAAGCGAGCTACAGGCTCAAATAGACGGTCTATACCAGGAAGTAGATGATGCCCGTGAAGAGGTGATTCGCAAGAATAATCTCTGGACCACGGTTGAAAGGAAACTAAAGGCTTCTTTAGATGCTTCCGAGAAAGAGCAAGGCGCGCTAATTAAGACCGGGGCATCTTTGACGACTGAGGTGCATCAACTCCGTCGGGAGAAGATCTTGCTGGTTGAGAACTTAAAGTCTCAATCCCGGGTTGCTGAGGAGGCCCAGAAGGAAGCAGATTCTTTGAGGGAGGACTTTGACGGCGTCAATTATGATGCCTTCTGCAATTGCCTTCAACAAGTTATGTTGCTGAACCCGGGGGTGCAGCTGAATCTTCATGGTTTGAGCGTGGACCATGTAGTCGCGGAAGGCGTTCTTACTAACATCTGTCAGCCTAGTGACCCGCGTCCGGTTGATTTGTCTAAGCCGGATTTGAAGGCTTTTGGCCCTTGGGCTCCGTTTGTAGTTGCTGACGCAGAAGAAATTGAAAGTGATGTTCGGGATGGCGATGGCGGGGTTCCAGCACTGTCGCCGATATCAGTGCTACAGCCCCTGGTGCCGAGGATGGTGGGGTTGAAACCGAAGTCGTGGTGCCACCTCCTAGTCCATGATTCCGTTTTTTATTTTTCTTATGTTTGTATAGTCGTCACTATTTTGTACTTTGCTACTTTGATTTAATGGAAGAGTTTATTTATACATGATCTTCGGGGTAAGTTTTACCGATGTAATATAGTTCGTTAGGGACGAGTTGTCCTATCCTGGCGTGAGTTAGTTTTATGGGGGACGGATCCCTTCCAGGTCTTAAGTCCTGGCGGGGTGAATGCTCTATTCCGGTGTTACGTAGTTTTTATGGGGGACGGATCCCTTCTAGGTTTTAAGTGCTGGTGGGGCGAATGCCCTATTCCGGTGTTAAGTAGTTTTTATGAGGGACGGATCCCTTTCTAAGTCCTGGTGGGGCAAGTGCCCTTATCCGAGTTGTATTTTAAAACTTACATCGGTTGTGTAACATTTAGTATCTCATCATCAAGTAATTGATAACATTAAGGAGTAATTCTTAAAACATGATTTCTTATTAAATCAGATAATTGGGGCCTCGTTAAAACCTATGAGAGTAAAATCATCCTAAAGGATAAAACCTGCCACAGGAAAAGAGTAGCCCCTATTACAATCAATTATTTGGATTTTACAAACTTAGCTATAATAACGCCGAAGGTCTGCGGCATTGAAAGTGTGCTGGATCTCCTTCCCGGCAAAAGACTCTAGTGCGTAGGCACCGGCATCCATTGCTATTCTAATCCGATAAGGACCTTCCCAATTGGCGGCTAATTTTTCGTCACTTGCATTCTTATTCCCGATACTCGCCCGTCTGAGTACTAAGTCGCCGACTTGAAAACTCTTCTTCTGAACTTTCAAGTTATATCGCTAGGCGACTTGCTGTTTCCTCGAGAGCACTTTTAGTTTGGCAAGTTCTCGCACCTCGTCAACAACATCTAGCTCTTCCAGAAGTCTTTGGTTGTTATCAGGGATGGGGTAGGTGACTCTCCAAGTCGGGTTGCCGATTTCTACCGGGATTACGGCATCAGTCCCATAAACCAGCTTGAAGGGAGTTTCCCCTGTAGAGTTGTGGGCAGTTGTTCGATGGGCCCATAACACTTGGTACAGGTTCTCGACCCAATTACAGCCCGACATTCTACATCGTTTACGTAATCCTTCCACTATGACTTTATTGGCAGCTTCTGCCTGTCCGTTGCTCTGAGGATGGGCCACACTGGCGAAGTGATGTTTTATCTGAAGGCCGGCTAGCATCTCGCGGAATCCTTTGTGTGTGATTTGGGTTCCATTGTCGGTCACCATGGCTGCCGGGATGTCGAAGCGACAAATGATGGTTCTGAAAACAAAATTCTACGCCCGGGCCGACGTTATTGTGGAAGACGGCTCGGCTGCGATCCACTTAGTGAAGCAATCCACTGCCACCAATAGATGTTTCAACTGTCCAGGCGCTGCATCAAATGGTCCTAGTAAGTCTAGGCCCCATGTATGAAAAGGCCATGGAGATTACATAGAATGAAGGTCGGCTACTGGCAGGTGCCCAAGGGGGGCGTGTAGTTGGCAGACATCGCACGTTTTCACATGCGCTGCTGCGTCGGCGTTCATGGTCGGCCATTAATATCCCGCCCTCAAGGACTTCCAGGCTAAAGATTTGCCGCCGCCATGAATGCCGCAACTTCCCTCATGAATCTCGGCTAGGATGTACCAAACCTCTGACGGGCCGATGCATTTCAGTAGTGGGACTGAGGTGCCTCTGCGATACAGGTGTCCCAGTACTATGAAAAATTGGGCTGCTCTCTTGACTATCTTCCGAGACTCGTCAGGGTGTGTTGGTAGTTGGCCTTGAGAAATGTACTGTTGAATCGGCGTTCCCCAATCACTGATCTCTGCCTAGAGAACGAAACATGGGTTTTGCAAGGTTTCCTCAATATCTGACCTTGCGTTGCTGACACTCTTTGTGCTTGCCAGTTTCGACACTAGGTCTGCTCGGTGGTTCTGTTTGCGGGGGATGTGCTGAATTTCAAAACCGGATAACCCGTGCAGACTCACCTTTTCCTTAGCCAGGTATTTTTGCAAAATGGGCTCCTTGGCCATATAGTCACCTTTTATGTGTGACACCATTAACTGGGAATCCGAGCGGATGGTGATGATGCTAGCTCCCAGTTCTTTCGCTATCCTGATTCCTACCAAGCAGGCTTCATACTCTGCCTGATTGTTGGACGTCCGAAATGCAAATCTCAACGAATATTCTACACCCCGGCTCCGCTTCCTTTCTCATTAGAGGACCCATCTACATGGACTACCCACGCACCCGCGATCGAAGGGCCGGGGTGAGTCATTTCTGCGACAAAATCTGCTAATGCTTGGGCCTTTATTGCCTGACGTGGTTCATAGGAAATATCATACTAAGTGAGTTCTATCGCCCATCTCATCATTCTTCTAGCCAGGTCAGGCTTATGAAGTACCTGTCGGATTGGCTGATTGGTGCGCACGAAAATTGGGTTGCACTGGAAATACGGCCTTAGTTGCCGGGACGTTATCAGCAAGGCGTAAGCGAGTTTTTCTAGCTTTTGATACTTCAGTTCAGGGCCCTTTAAAGCCTTTGTGATGAAGTATACTGACATCTGTACTCTGTCCACCTCCTTCACCAAAACTGCACTAACAACCTCGTCAGTCACAGACAAATATACGATTAGAGGTTTACCTGGATCCGGCCGAGTCTGGAGGGTGTGCCAAGGTTTCCTTCAGCTCCTAGAAAGCTTTTTCACATGTGTCATCCCATGCAAACTCCTCTTTATTGCGCAGTGCCTTAAACAATGGCAGACACTTCTTGGCGGAAGTCGGGAGGAACCGGGATAGCGCAGCAACCCTCCCGGTCAATTGCTGGACTTCGCGTATGCTTCTTGGGCTTGCCATTTCCAGAACAGCTTTACATTTGTCTGGGTTAGCCTCTATGCCTCTGCTTGTTAACAAGAACCCTAGGAATTTACCTGCTTCTACACCGAAAGTGCATTTATCTGGGTTGAGCCGCAAGTTATACTTTCTCAATTGTTGGAAAACTTCTTGAAGGTCTGCTACCAGGTCTGCATATAGTTTTGTTCATGCAATAAAAACATATAAAATATCATACAAATGGATCCAAGCATATCATGATACACAAAATTTGGGTCATAAGGAAGTAGGTATCAACATGAAAACAATTTAAGCCTTTAAGGTTTAGTTGAAAATAAGTTGTATTTTTATTTGAAAACGGTTAATCGTATGGGGTGATTATATATATTTTCCTCTTATTTATAATTACTACAAATATAAAAATAAATTGATAATAATATTGCAATAACTTCAAATAAATATTTTATAATTTTACTTGTATTTTAATGATATTAAAACATATATTAATAAATTATATCATCATTTTTTATGTTAATTTTTTATATCTTTTAGCACATGTTTTCTCATTACGAGTATTAACCTACAGTTCTTCACAACACCAACATGCTCACGGCAAACAAATGAATAAACAAAGTATATATATAACAATGGTTGTTTCAGCTATACGCTTAAAGAGGAAAATAACAAAATAAACTCACAGAGAGAGAACATCATAAAACTAAAAGAGGACACAACAAGCAGAGGAGCCCTCGATAGTAGTGGTGGCCACCGAGGCAGACATCTGGAGAATTTTGGATACATTTGTTTGCTATCAGCCTGTAAAATACACAATTATTGCAGCTATATATTAACATATCTTACTAATGATGGTATCTCAGGAAAATGAGAAAAAAGGTAGAGAGAATAGAAAACTTAAATTGAAAATATATTAAACTGAGAAAGTATGTGTCCATTACAATAGCTATCCACCTTATATACTAATAAACTCTAACTAACTCTAATGTATTTCTAATTATCTCTAATAGCCCCCCGCAAGCAGGAAGGTGTTACTAACACTTCCAGTTTGGGATAAGCCTACAAAACTAACTAAACAAGTGAAAATATAATGAGAAAATCCAAATACAATTGTTGAAACTTATGTGAAAAACAAAGAGAAAAAAACTATAGCGTTGAAAATACATCGGCCAAAAGGAAAGAGATACAATCCTGTAAAATCAGGAAAGCAAAGGCATATAAGCCTCAAAAATCACCAAAGCTTATCCCCATTAGATAGAAATGACCTTTAACACTTAACCATCTAGCAGAAACAAAACCATCAAATTTTTAACCACACAAGCAGAAGCTAAAATTAACATAGCTTAACCACTTTGCAGAAGCAATGAGCTTAACCACTCAAAATAGAAGTTAAGCTCAACATATAGCCAATTAACCACAATGAGTAGAAGCGAGAAAAACCGTAAGAAAAAGCATAAGACAACACTATATGAGAGATGAAACGCTGCAGCAGCTAACTTCAAACCAGTGTCTTCAAAGAAACTATCCACAAAAACTTTTGAACTCAAGAACAGAACAACAGATCCAAACACTAAAGGAATGAAGACCTATTGCTAGAACACGTGAATCCAACTCACAAGCAAAGGAGGATTGAATTTCAGCTAGGAAGCAAAACCATTGGTACAACTATAGCAGCTAGAGCATAAACAAAATTCCAAACCAATGAAAAATTCATAAGCATCACCAAGAAGAAATAAAACTAAATGCTGGAAATCTCAAGAGTGTACAATCCAAACAAATGAACAAGCCATTGACGTGCATTTCATGTCTACAGGTTTACCAAGAAACCTGAAAGAAACTCATCAAACATCTGTTAGGCAGAAACCTTCTGAACACATGAACAAAATAACCAAAAACTCCAAATTACACGAATCTGTCAATAAGAACACATGCTTGAATCTAACCAGAGCAACACAGGAAACTGAATCGAAGAGGCAACACAATGGCGGCGAGATGAAAAATGTTTCGCACCAAAAGCGAGCCAAATCAGACGCGATTAGGATGCAAGAACTGATATCACCATTTCTGAAACAAAAATCAGAATCAGATAGCAAGGATCACGATGTGAATCTCCAAATCAGTAAAGAAGAACGGAGCAACATCTTTCATCACTTCTAGAAGAATCGCGCATCACTTAGGGCATGGAATTGCCAAATCATAGATCGAACCATCAGAGAGCAATTGACAAACAAATTGATGAAAAAAATGGTATCAAAAGACCAAACCTCTAAATGAAAACAATGGAAGATATGAAGAGCGAGGATTCTGGAAGAGCATGAAAGAGATATTTGCTTGATTTTCTCATGAAAATTTTCTGAAGAAATCTTCAATGAATAAGAAGAAAAATAGAAATGAAATAAGGGAGAGAGATCAAATCGATCATTTTGAAGGAGGAATAAGATCAATGGAGGAAGATTTGGAAAATAGAAAATGACTTTCTCAAGAAAGTGATGAGAAAGGAAAAGAGAAAGAAAACGAAAGAAAATGCATAAAAACTTGGACAACAGAAGGTATTTTCAGGGTGGATGGAAAGGCTCTAATACCATATTAGTAAACTTGGCATCTCAGGGAAAATAAGAGAAAAGTTAGAGAGAATAGAACATTGAAATTGAAACTGTATTAAAAGGAGAAAGTGTGTGTCCATTACAATAGCTATCAACCTAATATACTAATAAACTCTAACTAAAACTAATCTGTTTCTAATTATCTCTAATAATTTATGGGATCTGAGTAGAAAATAACTTAATTGAAAGAGTGAGACTCACGACGCTGAGGGTGATTGGTGCATGAATGTCAAGATCCAAAGAATTGTCTTCAAATCTGGCGATTTGATCTGCATAGGTAGTAATAAATATCACCAGCAAAACACTGATTCATATTCATTCACAAAAGATTAAACATCTGAAGATAGAGGGGGGAGAGAGAAAGAGAGAGCACGTACTTGAAATGGCGGTGAAGTTGCATCTCACTTACAGGAAATCCCACACAATCGAACAAAGCAACAACGCAACTGCAGATCCGTGGCTTTCTTCTATGCTGGAAAGATCAGAACTCCTTCAACTAAAGGGCATCATATCAATGGATTTCTTGTGTGCTGAGAAGATCAAAACTCCTTCAACTAAATAGCTACTACTCAGTGTTGGAGTATGAGAAACCCTAGGGCTTTAATAGTGAGTGAAATTGTGGTAGGTGGTCCAGGTCCACTTTTCTATGGTTTGTGTGAGGTGTTTGTTCATTATTAAAATATTATTATAATGTGGTTTGAAATGTTATTAAAATATTATAGATCCCCACCAACCCCAATTTCTCATAATAAATTAAGAGAATTTCAACTATTTAAAAGATGGTCAATTATTAAATAAGAAATTTGAAAACAAAAGACATATAAAATGTTAAATAAAAAAGATATTAACTCGTATTTATGGGTATGAGAGCATCATGTCATTAGACTATATCCGTATGTGTATCTAGGTGGTCTAAGGTGTTTCTAGAAGACTACAAATTCCCACTAACTCCCATTTCTTGTAAAAATTAGTGAGAATTTTGAAAATAAAAATATCAATTTATTTTCTAAAAATATGTTTTAAAAGTCCATATGTGATAAGTTGTCTAACATCCCGAAAATCCATAAAGGAGGCTTAAGATTTAAGGGATTTGGTTACAATTTACAAGGAAAAGAAAGAGGAGGGTTAGTTGCAAGTAGAAAGATCAAAAGAGGAACAAAGATAACATGAATATTTGAGTATGAGCTGTCATATTTGAATACTGTCATATTCGAATAGTATTTGAATATGCATGTCAATATTCGAAATTATTCGAATATGCAAAGTAATAGTCGAATAGTATTCGAATATGCACAGTAATATTCGAATATAGAAGTGAAGAACTGAATACATGAGTCTTATATTCGAATATGGACCCCAAAGTCTATAAATAGGGGTTCTTTAAGAAACATGCGTTACCATGCCGATATTAAGACGATATTAAGCTTATTTCATTTATCTTGAATTCCAAGGTTGGAACTTTACTCCTTGTAAATTCAAATTCTGAGGCTCTAACCAATATAGGGAATTATTTCAAAACCTTAGTGCAATATGACAACTTGGGTAATCTAAGCTCATAAAACCATTTTGACGATTATCAAATTATCCTTTTTGACATTCAAGTTTCAAATCTTAGATTTAAGTTACCAGAACAGCTCAAAGATAGCGTTAGATGAACTCCCTAAATCTTTCATTCAAATTCTGAAGATTCGAATCTTCCCAAAGTTTGAACCCATGTAGGTTTCTATATATGTGGTTTACTGTTGATCATTAAGGGAATTTCCTTTTAACTCTTTCTTTGGTTTTCCAATATTTCCAGAAACTCCAGATACTTCTATCAATTACCTGAATGCAAGCTTTTAGATAGTATTCCTCATAGCTTCCTAGAGACTAGAACAAACTCTAGTTTTCATACACTTTCGGATTCCAGCTAAGCACCCTGACTACCTTGTAAACTATACTCATTCAGGATATCAGCTAGAGATAAGTTTAACTTTATATTAAGTCTTTAAATTAAATTTTTGTGAGTTTATGAGAATCTCCTTGACATAATACGCCACCAGTATAGTCATCAATCCCCGCTAAACCAAATATGTTGACACTCGAATCAATTCTCAAATTTCTCTACCCCGAGTTCTTACTTGAAGGAAACAACTAGTCCTTTCACGTAACTGTTATCTAAGCCATTCTCTTTATAGCATGTCAATAAGTTCATAGATTATTAGTGTTGAGAACCACGTACTAAACACATCCGGATCCAATCTAACTCATATCGACAGCTTAGAGTGAGTTAATCGTCCTAAAATTAAAATGCTACCCCAAGAAGGAATAGGAAGATTCTTTGATCTAGGTAGTCTTGCACGACTGTTAACCTTTTTAATAGAGCTGGAAAGGATTAACTCGTTTCAGTATAGTGACTATACCTGTATCGTCCTCAGGGAGCACTTGAATTTATTCGATTAAGAGTTAAGTTGATAAAATGTTCAAAAACATAACAGGTTGTGAATGGAAAATAACAACGTGATAAAAAGATAAAATAATGAAATAACAAATCACCTGAGATTGAGTTTCATTACTTAACCTTGTTTCTTTCAATTAAAGTTAAATATTATAAGCAAAGTTGCATACTCAATGTCACAAGTGCAAATCCCTATGTCACTTGATTCTAAGACACTAGTTTCTAGAGCCCAATCCCTTGGCACTTTAGGAACTAAGTCTTGCATTAAGTAGAGTATATTGCAATCATAAGCACTTCCATCAATCTCTAGACTAGAAGGTTTTATGAGAGTTTTTCTCCAAATCCATTTATAAACCAGTTTCCCAACTACGCAAATAAACTAACACATTGCAAAAGGTGATCAAGCTTAAACCTAAGAAGAACTCCATTTCATATATAATATTATAACTAGAAATTGAAAGAAATAAGAGACGAAGTAATTACATTGAATCCCGGCGAAAAGCTTAGCCTAGCAACGCCATGAACTTCAAGAACTAAACCTAAGAGTATTAGAACTTTGACTAAAGCACTATGTACTTTATTTCTTTACAATTCAATATCTCTCCTAACTTCTGAAGGGCGGTATTTATAGGTGTTTTGGGCTGGGGTCTGGCGCTCGAGCCCTGGTGTGGCGCTCGAGCGCCAGGCTCATAACTCTAGCAGAAAGGATCCAATACTCAACGTATTATGGCGCTCAAGCCCTGGTGTGGCGCTCGAGCGCCAGGCTCGTAACTCTAGCATAAGGGATCCTATATTCCTCAGCTTCGAGCGCTCGAGCCTTGGTATGGCGCTCGAGCGCTGGCCTCTTATATTCTCTTGCAACTTGATTTTCTTATTTTGCTTTCAGAAACACCTGAAAATACATTTCTAAGGTTAGAAAATTTATTGTTACAACATATTTACTCTTAACTCACAAAGTAAAGAATAGAGGTGAATATTTACATAAAAACATGTAATTTCTAGAGAAGATAAGTGCAAATCCTTTATTATATAAACACACTAATTTGCATTTATCAACGACACGAACTTTATGCTTCTTGTAATCAAATTCCTTTCCCTCCGAAACCAAGACATAGTGAGTTATACCAATTAGAACTCAAAACCAACTAAAAAAAATCTGAACCCTATTCTAAAACTAAAGTCTTAAAGACCATTGAACCTCCTTGGGAAAGTTCTAAATCTCAGCAATGGATTAAGTTAATTCAAGACGCTTGTGTGCCTCTTATTCCACAAAGTCTATAGAATTCTATTTACTACTAGATTGTACTCGTCAAGTCTAGAGTTATCCAAAATTTTAAAACACTCCCACTGATTCATATCGGATACCTAATACAGGACAAGTCCAAAGGTAGACATAGATTTCTCAAACGTATTCAAAATCCACATGTCACTTCTTCAAATCTTCTTCAGAACCATTATTGTGGAACTCATAATTCTAAAGACAAAGTCCTAAAGCCATATGTATTCACTCTACCGAATTAAATCTTTCACAACTATATGACATGCTGACTTTACGAAAGCCGCACTACGTTTGATAAAGTTACCCATAAAACTTCGAATTCAATAAGGAACACTTCTTTGAGCCAGGAATTAAGATGAATTACGAGGACACAATTCTTTTAAGAGGGGTAGAATTGTAACATCCCAAAAATCCATAAAGGAGGCTTAGGATTTAAGGGATTTGGTTACAATTTATAAGGAAAAGAAAGAGGAGGATTAGTTGCAAGTAGAAAAATCAAAAGAGGAACAAAGATAACATGAATATTTGAATATGAGCTGTCATATTCGAATAATATTCAAATATGCACTGTCATATTTGAATAGTATTCGAATATGCATGTCAATATTCGAATAGTATTCGAATATGCAAAGTAATAGTCAAATAGTATTCGAATATGCACAGTAATATTTGAATATAGAAGTGAAGAACTGAATACAGGAGCCTTATATTCGAATATGGACCCCAAAGTCTATAAATAGGGGTGCCTTGTCTTCAGAACTCATGGTTTTCTTTCCTCCTCACTCTACACTCTCCCAAAAACCTCTGTCACAAACCAATCGCGCTCTGTAACTCTTTCATCCTAAGGTTCCCTTCTCACATTAGGGTTCCAAGAGTTGAGATTAGTATTGAAGGAAGGAGTTGGAGATTGAATTGGAGCTGAAGGGTAGAGGATTCTAGAAGTCCAAGGTAACCCTGAAAACCCCAAATCCATAGTACTTTAAGTTAGTAATATGTGACTAGGGAATACTAGCAACATGCTATCAAACTACTGTGATAGATATTGATTGGTCTAGGATTTGGTGTATGTTTGAACTATGCATGCTTTGCTTGCTATTTGTATGAATTTGACTTGATTTATGATTGATTATGAATGCATGTGATAGTGTGAAACATGATAAGAGCATAAATAAGGTATTCTAGAATTAAATGTGACACTAACAGGGAAATTGATATTGAGAGAGTTTCAAAATGGATTTGAAAGAGATTAAATGTGAGTATTAGTATATTCAAATATGTATTTGAATATGGAAATGCCATGTTCAAATAGATACATGAATAGATATGGGATTACTGGAATTCTTGTGTGAATAGTATGAAATTAGTATGATGTTTGATGCATTAGAAGAAATCAAACAGAAAAGAAATGTGGAGATGTTCTTTCCCACTCAACCGAGGTTGAGCAAGAGGGTTAAGTTCCACCAGAAGTAGACTGGATAAGAGAACCTTTCCCACTCAATTGAGGTTGGGCAAGAGGATTAAGTTGCACCAGAAGTAGACTAGGTAAGAGGACAGAGCAGGAAATAAAAAGATGATGAGAATGTAGGGTTATCCCGAAAGGGGCAGATAACGTGAAGTGCTAGACTATCCCGAAAACGGGGTAGATAGTCTGGTGCAAAGGGGCTATCCCGAAAGGGGTAGATAGTCCCTGGGATAGCCCGAGAGAGGGTAGGTAGCCCGGCAGTAGGATCTTGGGGGACGCTTGCCAGGACCATGATGATGAGCTCAACCGTGCATTCACTGTCATGCACCTATGGTGGATTCCCTGTGCACGGGGTTTCCCGTTAAAAGAGGAAATAAAGAAAATGGAAAATGATCATGGCATACATACATGTTATATTGTCATTGCATACATCCTGTGTGTTTGCTAGGGAATTGGATTTGGGGCAGTTTTCCAGTTAGACTGGCTACGATACTGTAAAATGTTTTTGATTAGACTGGGGTTACTCGGCTATATGTTTTACATATACCTGATGGTCGCAGTATTGCAGGTATTGGAAGACTGTGGAGCTAAAACAATGGATAAGACAAAGTGTTAAGCTTTGCTTAGGTAAAACCACACTTGGTGAACCTAAGCCCTATGTTCAAAATTTATATGGTTTAGATGTATAGGAAATTATCATATAAATAAAGAAAAGGTTTCCACTGTATTTTAAATAAAACCAAGTAACCAGATTTGTATTTTTGAGAAAAATTTTTAAGTATCAGGTTTTCAAAGTTAAAAGTTTTTTTAGTAACTACTCTTTTCAAAATTAGGGTGTTACAAGTTGATACATTATTAAATGACAAAATAATAAAGAAGACATGGAGAAAAATGAAAGAAAGATCTTAACTAGTATTTACGCATATGAGAGTATCTATCATTGTATTGTACATGTATTTCTATCATTGTGGTCTACCATATTCCTAGAAGATTATAAATCCCTACTATTCACCATTTCTTATCAAAATTAAAGAGAATTTCAATAATTAAAATATTAATTTATATTTAAAAATATGATTTAAATGATAAAATATAGAAGAAACCAAGAAATTAAAAGTGGAATGAAAAAGATCTTAACTTATAATTAGGCATGCGATAGTATCTATCATTATGTTGTACTAGTATGGTCATCGTGAGGGTGTTTTCTAAAAGATTGGAAACTCCGATCCCACCAACCCCCATTTAATTCCCATATAAATTAAAGAAATTTTGGATATCAAACAGTTAATTTACTTTAAGAAAATGTGATTTAAAAGCTTATATGTGATAAGATATATGGCTCATTAAATGAGAAAATAAATAACACATGGAGAAAAACTAGCAAAATGAAAAAGATATTAACTCATGCATGTTTGGTCATATGAGTATATGTTGTTAGATTATTCTACTTGTATATATTCTACTTGTATATATCAAAAGACACATTAATTTGGTTAATAAAAAGAAAAAAAAAAGTAAATTTTTGATATTATCAATAGAGACCAGTCTATCACTCTAAATCTCACCTTGAGAGAGAAATTTTTTTGCGGATTGACTTGTCAAGATGAGATAGTAACAACTATTACTTAATAAAGCATGGTGTATCCGAGGATGTACTCATTATCACAACAGAATTTTGTGCTTATTTTGAGTCTGGGACGGTGGAATGATTTGGGTGGGTGGGAATGGGATTTGGAAGTAGCGGACGCAGCTGTAACAAAGAGATCGGAGGAAAGGGTGTTGGAGGAGATGGAAGTGTTTTTTGCTAATGTTTCTAATCCTCGTAAATTTAAAATTTGGAAAGAATCAGATTATAACCGGAAAGGATTTCCAAATCAAAGCATATCAATGCATAATTCATTTCCATAAATGGAGAATTCTTTTCTGAACTACAAAATTTTAAATTTCTAAACAAATGTGACTTTTTCAAATAGTTTCCTTAATTAAAACTTAGTTTCCTTAATATTATAATGATAATTTTTGAAATTCCCCCAAATAGTTATCTAGTGCTCGTAAATTTCCAATTTTGATATAATTAAATTATAACCAGAAAAAATTTCCAAATCAAAGCATAAATCGTTTCCAGAAATGGAAATTTATTTTTAGATCTACAAAAATTTAAATTTCTAAACCAATGTGACTTTTTTCAAATAGTTTCCTTATGTAAACTTTAGTTTCCTTGATATTATGATGATGATTTTCGAAATTCCACCAAATACATTTTTCAGTCCTTGAAACTTTTCAATTCACATAGAATGAAATCATAACCGGAAAACAAATATTTCAAATCAAAGAAAATCAATTGATAAATCATTTCCAAAAATGGAGAATTCTTTTTAGACCTAGAAAAACTTAAATTTATAAACAAATGTAACTTTTTCAAAATAGTTTCTTTAATTAGATTTTAGTTTCCTTAACAAAATGATGATTTTCGAAATTTCACAAAATTGTTATCTAGTACTCGTAATATTCTAATTTGGGTAGAATCAAATTATAATCGGGAAAAAAATATTTCAAATAGTTTCCTTTGATTCTTATAATGGCAAATATTTCTCAGATTCCGTGTAATTTTACACTATACGAATTCATAAATTCTGTTTGGGTGTAAACGTTTTCCAATTATATCCCTAAACAAATACACACCCAACAAACTCGTTTTGTTTTTTTTCACTCGCTCTCTCTTTAATACACAACCATTAAAAAACTTTCAACTACAACTAGTACTATCATTGAAAAATATTAGAATTTTTAATTAATGCAACAATTAGTGACTTACATTTTGGATCAAAAAAATCTTTTAGAATGTGACCTACATTTATGACCATAGGGAGTATATTATTAAAAACAAGAAGTAACGTTTTTTTGAGCCAGTGGGCCTAGGCCCTTTCGATTTATTAAAATAAAATTAAAGTTGTTTATCAAAATACTGTTTCGGCATCAAAATATAATTCATTCATTAAATAGAAAACATGACTCATTTTGATTCTTCACCTCTATCAAGCTACTTAATGAGAAGCAAGTTAAAACACCATTTCCTACACCTCATTAGGGAGATAAAGAACTTGTGATGGGAGATTTGATGTTAAAGTTGGAACACATACACTTACAGATAAGCTAAGGTAATCAATGTGCAGATTGAGCATTACACTCATATCACCTATAGGTTTGGCAGCAACCACCTCTTGATCTAGTTTTTTTGTTGGATGCGATGGAATTTGCTTAAATTAGGCTATAGTTGCTCTTTTTATAAGATTTTATTTTATTTTTGTATTTTGTCACACAGGCGTAATATAAGAAATACATTTGAAATTATGACCACTGTCAATTGAAAGAAATGACCTTAAATTAATACGTCATCTGTAACAATTTCATTTTGGTAATAGTCTTTAAAAAATATATAATTTATTTACAAAATACATGGTAGGGAATTAAACTGCATGCATATTCTCTTTGTTGTATTAGCCAAAGCGTGCAATTGTTCACCCAAAAAAAGAGTGCAATTAGTAATGTTTTTTTTAAGAAAAATTCTTAACAATTGAAACTAATAAATTGATGACAAGTGAAAGTCACTTTACTTTAATTAATTTGAAGGCAAAGAAAATCACTCAAGAATATTGAAAATGGCATTTCAACATGTGTACAGTGACCTATGTCTCAAATTTCTTTTGTGATTAAAACACAGACACTGAAATCTCAATGGCCATATTATGTTTGCCCACTGATAGTGTTTGAGGAGAAATATTTCTTGCGTCAGTCAAATTTTTCTCACTAACAAGTCAAAGTTAATAGAACGCTAAGCGTGACTTTCCTTCCTATATGCTTAACACCAACATTTGAGTACTAGTTCCTACCTGAATCGATTGATACACGCCTATATACCAAAACTTGAATAGTGAAGAGGAAACTTTATAAAATGTCATCACCTAGATATGTAAAAACCCTCTTCTTGAACAAGCGGGCAAGGTCAACGATTTCGGTTTCTCTTATGTTCTTCACCATGCTGTCTTGCTGCTCAATTTTCTTTCCTTTTTGAGATAATCTGCATGCAACAACAATTGTCAAACAAGCCATGTCTCTAGTGTTGGTTAAACCGTGCAAGACGGTAGCAGAGTATGAAGGACAAGATACCAGTCTGTAAAGTAGTATCAGTATCTCAAACGTAAAAAATGTCCTGACAATTAATTGCTCAGAAGAAGTCAAAGAAAACTCAAAACATAAATCACATTGCACAAAACTGCAAATGCAACTGAAAATAAAAAATTGGCTGATTGTGTCAATATCTAAACCTCTCAGAATGAACCTCTATGTAAGTAACTCAGAAAACAGAAGAAAAGTAACCTTTAGAAAACAGTTTAAAAGAATAATTTTACAAATATTTTTCATTATTTGAAAGAGAATAAAATTTTATTGATGATGAGTATGAACAATTTTTATAATTCCCTCCACACAATCCAGTTTTGTTACCTCTCCCTAAAAATTTCAAGGAGCTCCTCATGACGTGCATCATCCAAATCCATCTCTGATACTAGTTGTTTTATAACTTTACATGACGGGGTGAGAGAGATAGAGAGATTGTGTCGGCTGTAACTAGGCTCAAATCTTTGTTCAGATTCAAAGAAATAGGAAACATCAAAATACTATAGAGAAAAAGTTCTCTCTCTTAAACTCTCTGCTCAGCTCTTTCAAACCAAATTTTTTCTTCCATATCTTCAATGTATCCAGAGTAGATGGAATGACCAGATTTGGCACTTTCAAATTGCAAAAGAACTATAAAATAAATAAAGCAGCTATGTGAGGATCATTAACCACCAAAAAATACATTACTATAAAAAACTATGCTTTGAAGACCAATGATTAGAACCTAAGTAGCTATGAACATCTACTATCCTTGGTTTAATGGACACCATACAATGGATCATAGGACTTTCTTACCCTTTCATTTATTATCATTAGCCTCCTGCATGTCTTTTCGATGGCTTAAAAATGCATCTCTACAACCCTTGTCCCATGAATTCTATGGGATCCATGAAGCAATAAATAAAAATACTCATCTTAATATGTGTTAATACTATGAAATATGGGTCAGGAGAAGCTTAGGGGGGTTATAATGGTATATTAAAGTTACAAATAGATTTACAAACTTAGTAGCCAAAAATTTGAAAAGATAAACAAATAATAAAAATTTTACCTAATAGAAGTCGTGCCAAGGGCTCCGTTGAATAAACAGTGACAGGGGAAGGTGGATAGTTTTTCTTTTATGTTATATAGGGTATATTCTAATCTTGTTTAAGTCATATATTGTTGTTTAGTAGTTTTAACTCAGGCTCAATGGCTTTTAGTCTACTCAGACTTCAAAATGTTAATCCACTAGATCTAGATTATATTTGTTGTCGTTTATACATGCACTGGAACACGTGTATGTATCGGTACTTTTGGTTCCATATATAATAAAATATATCTGTTACGTTGTTGATAAAAAAGGAAGTCGTGCCAACGATTACATCATTTTTTCAGGATAAATGTATAGAAAGGGCTAGTATTAACCAAGGCTAAGTAAAATGTAAATAGTATACAAAAATAAACAATCAAAAGTTTGCATAATTTATACTCATACAAGAAAGTAAAGATGAGTGGTAGAAATAAATGGATTCAAATGTAAACTTCAAAGGGAAGACAGAAATGAAGTATAACAATGTAGATAGGTAAACACTATTGTGCTATCCAACAACAACATATTATGCATTGAATCACATCAGTGCTTGTTTGTTTGTATGTTATTGTTTTAAAATAAAGATTCATTCATCAATGTAAATGCAACTAAAACCTTCAAAATGTTTTCCATATATTGTGTTTGATTGAGGGAAATTTGAAAGTCATATTTGTTGGATGGACGACTCTCCAAAAGTAGCTTTCTAAAATATCATTTATAGCTACAAGTGAGTTCTCCAAATTGTTGTATATCTTTAAAAAAAATTTAAAAAAACTTGGTTAGAATTAGGTTAATGAGAAAACAAATATATGTACAATCTTGAAGAGCTCATATTTATTAATTGTTTTGTGAAAATCTTAAATCATCCCAAGTGAATTACAAAAACATTATAAAGTATCATGTTAGCAACAACAATTGGTTAGGAAATTGAAATTGGAGAAGAGTAAGGAGAATTATAATTTTCCATCCGCAAACATTTAAATGTCTTCATTTTGTACCAAAAATTTAAAAAAGGAAAAGTAAAATCTTTAAACCAACTGCTAAAAAATACAAGAGGCAGTGAAAAATAGTTAAACATATGCAAAGAGAAATCTTATAGATTTTGTCATACTGCAATCATGTGATAAGATGCTTTGTTTCGTTACCTAGTCCACATAATTTACAAATGCCACAAGGACATAACTAGTCACGATAGGAAGCCTCATGCAATTTAAAAAAATTGAGCAATTCTAAATATTTGTGTAGTCTAACAAACATATTTGCTTGAAGCTATTTCAAAAGAAGACAATCCTTTCCAGAGTAAAAAATAAAAATTCATTTAAATTTCTCAATATTCATACAATATAGATGGGATGTAAAAGGAAAATTCTCACATCTGAATAAGTTTCCCCCATTTCCACTAACTAAAAACGAACCATCATTTCGATTTCAAGAATTCCTTTTGCTATCACGATTAATGTTTCCCTGCGTTTTCGTTTATCAGCATCATACCAAGTAGGAATCAACAAATCTTGGGGACATATACATTTTTTTGAAGAGGGAAATATAATCATATGGTAGTTTGAGATTACTATCAGCTTGTTTTTCAAACACCAACGAATAAACATCATTTTGGAAAAATTACAAAGAGTTCCACTCTAGGAATTCTACCTATCTTCGTTGCACTTCCCTCTATGAATTCATATATAGTAGAAAACTTGCTCATCTTCCTCAACAAGTTTATGGTCTATTAGTTATGATAAAATAGTTTTTTTTGCATAAATTTGCTTCTTTGGATGAAGAGAAAAATTCATTTATACACTAATCTTATTTTAGGGCTGAAGGTTATGCATTTTCCATGTTTGTATATTTCGACGAACACAAAACATCTTTCAAGCTTCATGATTGCCTTTTAGGTACAGATAGATCGTTCCTTGTCCCTAGTTTTTGATTTTAGGAAGTTCACTTGTGCCCAAGCCTTGTTCATTGTTTCCTTCCTTCTTAGAACGACTCTCTTTATCACGTCTACAACTTCGAATCAAATCAACACATGAGTCCACATTATCTTCCACACTATTATAGAATATGAGGTCATGTTACTTCTTTGACTTTGTTTCTTGGGCCTAGATATTGAATAATCTTGACCTCGGTGGTCCGAGTCACCTTCTGACTCGCTAGGATCTGTGTAAACATCATTTCATTTTTGTTGCCTTAATGAGTATTTGTTCTTATTTTCTTTTAGTCGCCCAATGGCCTACTCTGACAAAGAGAAATTATTTGTGATAGAATTAAAAGATAACTTACAAAAGTTAAATACTCATAATAAACCAACACAAGCATAATATTGTTCTTCAATCTTCCATCTCTCTTTCTATCCAACTAAACACTAGAAGAATAAAATTATTCTTGGTTAATCTGCCTTCTCTTATTTTGAACAAAACACACTAATTTTCTCTTCATATTTTTTTCTCTCTACATTATTTCTTCACTATTTTTTCTGTTTACCAAAGAAATGGTTAGGAGATTTTCACCACTTTTTGTGTTTGGTAGAGAGTTTAGTCATATCTAGCCCTAATTTAAATACAAAATTACTCAATGAAATCAAACATTTTCTATCAAATAAGATAAACGAGAAATTCATAGATTTTCATATCAGCTCCTCGATTTGAACCCTTGTAGACGCACTTTGGCATATCAAAGAAGAAAAGAGAATTTTGAAAATAAAAAGATAATTATTTTCTAAAAATATTTTTTAATATGATAAGATGGTTCATTAAAGGAGAAACTAAAGACAGAGACAAATGACATGAAGAAGACCTTCATTCGTATTTTTGCATATGATAGTAACAATCGTTAACTTTATTTGTAGTGTAGTTTATAGAAAATTAGAAATGTCTGCCAACTCCTATTTCTCATAAATATTAAAGGGAAATTTGACAATTTAAAAAATAATTAGATTTCCAAAAATATGTTTTAAAAGTTTCTATGAGATAAGATGGTCCTTTAATTGAGAAAATAAAGAGATAAGATGGTCCTTTAATTGAGAAAATAAAGAAAACAAAGAGAAAATAAAAATAAAAAAGACTATCTTAACTCATATTTAGGCACATAAGAGTACCTATCGTTAGATTGTGCTTGTATCACATAAGAATATAAGATATTTCTAGAAGACTTAAAATTCCACCAACCCCCATTTCTAGTGAAAATTCAACTGAAATTCAAAATATTAATTTATTTTATTCATGTCTTATTGTATTTATTTTATCATTTATTAACGGAATATCTTATAACACTTAAAGTTGGAAAAATTCATTTTTTTTATAAGATGGTCCATTATTAAATAAGAAATTTGAAAAAAAAGACATATAAAAAGTTAAAAAAAAAGATATTAACTTGTATTAATGGGTATGAGAGCATCATGTCATTAATATATCCGTATGTGTATCTAGGTGGTCTAAGGTGTTTCTAGAACACTAAAAATTCCCACTAACTCTCATTTCTTGTAACAATTAGAGAGAATTTTGAAAATAAAAATATCAATTTATTTTCTAAAAATATGTTTAAAAAGTCCATATGTGATAAGTTGATTCATTATTAAACGACAAAATAATAAAGAAGACATGGAGAAAAATGAAAGAAAGATCTTAACTAGTATTCACGCATGAATATCTATCGTCGTATTATACTTGTATTTATATCATGGTGGTCTACCGTATTCCTAGAAGATTACAAATCCCTACTATTCCCCATTTCTTATCAAAATTAAAGATAATTTCAATAATTAAAATATTAATTTATATTTAAAAATATGATTTAAATGAGAAAATATAGAACAAACCAAGAAGTTAAAAGTGAAATGAAAAAGACCGTAACTTATAATTAGGCATGCGATAGTATCTATCATTATGTTGTACTAGTATGGTCATCTTGAGGGTGTTTTCTAAAAGATTGGAAACTCCGATCCCACCGACTCCCATTTAATTCCCATATAAATTAAAGAAATATTTGAAATCAAACAATTAATTTATTTTTAGAAAATATGATTTAAAAACTTATATGTGATAAGATATATGGCTCATTAAATGAGAAAATAAATAAGACATGGAGAAAAGCTAGCAAAATGAAAAAGATATTAACTCGGGCATGTTTGGTCATTTGAGTATATGTTGTTAGATTATTCTACTTGTATATATTACACATGAAAGTTAGACTTTTTCGTTGCGTTTTGGCAATGAGTCAACCAAAAAGAAATTTTCTTGTGTATCAAAAGTCAAATTAATTTGGTTAATAAAAAGAAAAAAAACGTTAATTTTTTGATATTATCAATAGATATCAGTCTATTACTTAAGAAAGCATGGTGTATCCAAGGATGTACCCATCATCACAACAGAATTTTGTGCCTATTTCGAGTATGGGGTGGTGGAATGATTTGAGTGGGTGGGAATGGGATTGAAAGTAGCAGACGCAGCTGTATCAAAGGGATCGAAGGAAAGGGTGTTGGAGGAGATGGAAGCTTTTTTTTGCTAACGTTTCATTTTTTGCACTGTCAAGGCGATACATCGACTTGGAATGGGAATAGCAATGGTATTTACACCGTTAATAGGGCCTATAAGTTGCTATGTTTGAGCCTACAACAGTGAAGTCATCCCATTTTACTGCTTATATGGAGTCTACCAATCCCTTCAAAGGTTGAAGTGTGTCTTTTGCAATAAATTCTGAACCATCTCCCATTAAAAGACAAGTTGCTTCAAAGAGGGACACTTGAAGGTTTGGCACAGCCAGGATGTATTTTAATACGGTGGAGAATTGAATAACCTCTATTTACATTGCGACCTAGTTTGTGAAATCTATGTTTTTCGTGGTAGGACTTCTCATCGGTATCACTGAATCAACTGGAGATATGGTGTTTAACTAACCTCGTTGTTTAACAAACCTCGCAAGATTGGGAAATTTAGGGATGTTACGTTCCGAAAACATACATATTAACTATGACATATATAATGTAATAAGGACAATTATATATTTGTTGTTTATTTTGGATCCGTATTATAATTGAAACAATTAATTTCAACCGGGTTTTGAAAATGTTAAAAGGGAAAAGTATGAAACATTGATTAAATGCAAAGGTAAATAGTTTTCATAAATATTGTTGAATTTAAAATTTTTATGTAATTAAAATAAAATACTAATTAAAGAAAAATAAAAATAAAATCAAAATAGAAAAAAACATAACAGATGAAATTTTTGGTGAAAATTTGGTTTCCCTCTAAGAAAATCTTTCAGGGAACAAAATGATATCAAATATATCTTTACATAATTAAAAAGACTATTTACTAAAAAAAATTTAGAATTTCTTGGAGATAATCTTTAGATGTTCAAAATGATATTTTACTCAATAATGGAAAAATAGCATTTTGTTCAAATGTAGACAAATAGATTATGTTAGATCAAATTTCGTTAAATTTTCATTTTCATTAATAAACTTAAAAAAAATCTTATGTTAAAATAATTTTTAAATCTCAAATAAATTCAAATGGAGACAATAAAATTATTTAATATCAAATCAATTCATTGCATATACTAATTTCAAATAATCTCAAATCAAATTAAAAAGTAATAGGTATCTAATCATAATCAAACAATAAAAAATCTATAAATTTATGAAATCATTAATTTTTATCTTTAAAAATATATATTAAAATAAATTATAAATCCCAACACAATTCAAGTTCATAGAATAGAATTATAACATATCAAAGCAAATCAATGCATAAATCATTTGAAAATATGGTGAGTTATTTTTAGATCTAGAAAAAACTATATCACTGAATAAATATAACTTTTTTCAAACAATTTCCTTAATTAAATTTTAGTTTCCTTAATAAATGATGATGATTTTGGAAATTCCACCAAATAATTTTCTAATCCTCCTAAATTTCAAATTTGGATAGAATCGAACTATAACCGGAAAATATATCTAAATCAAATTAAATCAAAGCATAAATCGTTTCCATAAATGGAAAATTATTTTTTGATCTACAAAAATTTAAATTTCTAAACAAATGTGACTTTTTTCAAATAGTTTCCTTATGTAAACTTTAGTTTCCTTCATATTATGATGATGATTTTCGAAATTCCACAAAATAGATTTGTTGGTCCTCAAATATTTTCAATTCACTTAGAATGAAATCATAACCGGAAAAAATATATTTCAAATCAAAGAAAATCAATGCATAAATCATTTCCAAAAATGGCGAATTCTTTTTAGACCTAGAAAAACTTAAATTTCTAAACAAATGTAACTTTTTCAAAATAGTTTCTTTAATTAGATTTTATTTTCCTTAATAAAATGATGATTTTCGAAATTCCACCAAATTGTTATCTAGTGTTCGTAAATTTCTCATTTGGGTAGCATCAAATTATAATCGCGAAAAAAGTATTTCAAGTCAAAGCAAATCGATGCAAAAATCATTTCCGAAAATGGCAAATTATCTTTAGATCTAGAAAAACTTAAATGTCTAAACAAATGTGACTTTAATTTTTTCAATTAGTTTCCTTGGTTTCTTAAAATGGCAAATATTTGTCAGATTCCGTCTAAGTTTACACCATACGGATTCTTAAATTCCATTTGGGTGCAATACGTTTTCCAATTATATCCCTAAACAAATACACACCCAACAAACTCCACTAATATCCAAATAAATGATTCCTTCTGTTTTTTTTTTTGACTCCCTCTGTCTTTAAAATCGTTCCAACCTGCCTAATAAGTTGTTTCATCTAACTACTTCAATTTTTAAAAAAATATATAATTTATTTACAAAATACATGGCAGGGAATTAAACTGCATGCATATTCTCTTTGTTGTATCAGCTAAAGCGTACAATTGTTCACCCAAAAAAGGAGTGCAATTAGTATATTTTTTTTAAAAATTCTTAACAATCAAAACTAATAAATTGATGACAAGTCAAAGTCACTTTAATTATTTTAATTCATTTAAGGGCAAAGAAAATCACTCAAATATTGAAATTGGCATTTCATCATGTGTACAGTGACCTATGTCTCAAATTTCTTTTGTGATTAAAACACAGACACTGAAATCTCAATGGCCATATTATGTTTTCCCACTGATGGTGTTTGAGGAGAAATATTTTTTGTGTCAGTCAAAATTTTCTTACTAAGAAGTCAAAGTCAATAACTGACCTCACTTAGTGAGATAAATCTGTATTTAATGAAAAGTTGAAGTCAATCATTATGTTCACTCAAGCATTGCTTAATGGCCACATTCTCAAGGAGTATGAAATCTTTAAATCATACAAAATTTTGGTCAGAACATATATTTCTCATGCCAATAGAAATTTTCTCCACCGCTTGCCACTGCCAATTATGTCCGATACAACACTAAGCGTGACTTTGTTTCCTATATGCTTAGCACCACCATTTGAGTACTAGTTCCAACCTGAGTCGATTGATACACGTGTATATACCAAAAACTTGAACAATGAAGAGGAAACTTTATAAAATGTCATCACCTAGATATGAAAAAAGGAAGTCGTGCCAATGATTACATCATTTTTTTAGGATAAATGTTTAGAAAGGGCTAGTATTAACATGGGCTAAGTTAGATGTAAATAGTATACAAAAACAAACAATCAAAAGTTTGCATAATTTATACTCATACAAGAAAGTAGAGATGAGTGGTAGGAGTAAATAGATTCAAATATAAACTTCAAAGGGAAGACAAAAATGAAGTATAACAATGTAGATAGGTAAACACCCATGTGCTAACCAACAACAACATATTATGCATTGAATCACATCAGTGCTTGTTTGTTTGTATGTTATTGTTTTAAAATAAAGATTCATTCATCAATATAAATGCAACTAAAACATTCAAAATGTTTTACATTCATACAAGAAAGTCATATTTGTTGGATGGACGACTCTACAAAAGTAGCTTTCAAAAGCATAATTTACAGCTGCAAGTGAGTTCTCCAAATTGTTGTATATCTTTCAATTTTTCTTTTTAAAAAAAACTTGGTTAGAATAAGGTTAATGAGAAAACAAATATCTGTACAATCTCGAAGAGCTGATATTTATTTATTCTTTTGTGAAAATCTTAAATCATCCGCAACGAATTACAAAACATTACAAAGTATCATTTTAGCAACAAAATTTGGTTAGGAAATTCAAATCGGAGAAGAGTAAGGAGAGTTGTAATTTTCCATTCGCAAACATTTAAATGTCTTCATTTTGTACCAAAAATTTAAAAAAGGAAAGTAAAATCTTTAAACCTACAGCTAAAAAATAATTGAGATAATGAAAAATGGTTAAACATGTGCAAAGAGAAATCTTATAGATTTTGTCATACTGCAATCATGTGATAAGATGCTTTGTTTTATTACCTAGTCCACATCATTTACAAATGCAACAAGGATATAACCAGTCACAATAGGAAGCCTCATGCAATTTGAAAAAATTGAGCAATTCTAAATATTTGTGTAGTCTAACAAACATATTTGCTTGAACCTATTTCAAAAGAAGTCAATCCTTCCCAGAGTAAAAAATAAAAATTCATTTAAATTTCTCAGTATTCATACAATATGGATGGGATGTAGAAGGAAACTTCTCACATCCGAATAAGTTTCGCCCATATCCACAAACTAAAAATGAACTATTACTTCGATTTAAAGAATTCCTTTTGGTATGACGATTAATGTTTCCCTGCGTTTTTGTTTATGAGAATCATACCAAGTAGGAATCAACAAATCTTGGGGACACACCTTTTTTTGAAGAGGTAAATATATTCATATGGTAGTTTGAGACCACTATCAGCTTGTTTTTCAAATACCAACACATAAACATCATTTTGGAAATAATTACATAGAATTCCACTCGAGGAATTCTACCTATCTTTGTTGCACGTCCCGCTATGAATTTATATATAGTAGAAAACTTGCTCATCTTCCTCAACAAGTTTATGGTCTATTAGTTATGATAAAATAGTTCTTTTGCATAAATTAGTTTCTTTGGATGAAGAGGAAACTTCATTTATACACTAATCTTATTTTAAGGTTGATGGTGATGCATTTTCCATGTTTGTCACTTTAGACGAACACAAAACATCTTTCAAGCTTCAAGATTGTCTTTTAGGTATAGATAGATCGTTTCTTGTCCCTAGTTTATGGTTTTAGGAAGTTCACCTGTGCCCAGGTCTTGTTCATTGTTTCCTTCCTTCTCAGAACGACTCTTTTTATCACGTCTACAACTTCGAATCAAATCAACACATGAGTCCACATTTTCTTTCACACTATTTTAGAATATGAGGTCATGTTACTTATTTGACTTTGTTTCTTGGTCCTATATATTGAATAATCTCGACCTCGGTGGTCTGAGTCACCTTCTGACTCACTAGGATCTGTGTAAACATCATTTCGTTTTTGTTGCCTTAATGAGTATTGGTTCTTATTTTCTTTTAGTCGCCCAATGGCCTACTCTGACAAAGAGAAATTATTTGTGATATAATTAAAAGATAACTTACAAAAGTTAAATACTCATAATAAACCAACATAGGCATAGTATTGTTCTTCAATCTTCCATCTCTCTTTCTATCCAACTAAACACTAGAAGAAAAAAATTATTCTTGTTTAATATGCCTTCTCTCTTTTTGAACTAAACACACTAATTTTCTCTTCATATTTTTTTCTCTCTACATTATTTCTTAACTATTTTTTCTATTTACGAAAGAAATGGTTAGGAGTTTTTCACTACTTCTTGTATTTGGTAGAGAGTTTAGTCATATCTAGCCCTAATTTAAATACAAAATTATTCAATGAAATTAAACATTTTCTATCAAATAAGCTGAACGAGAAATTCATAGATTTTCATATGAGTTACTTATATTATCGAAAATTTATTTGATAAATTACATACTTTCATACTTATAGTACCACTCTTGCTCTAGAGAGTTTGCGCTTCAAGAAAAAATGTAGAAAATCTTATTCTAGATTTATAGGTAAGTTTTCTATTGGTGATTATTTTCCACGACAAAGTTCTTAATGTTCTTGGTAAACTTTATTCTCATTTGGAATCTCAAACTATACAACAATTAAGAATGAATCTATTTTAAGGAATTGTATTATCACATCATTTTCTTAAAACCAAATTGATGTTGTGTGACACAAGATGAACAGGACATTTACAAAAATGTACATTGATGACACAAAAGAAATTATAAACTTTCACCTTTTACCCCTTAGTTTGAAGTTTGTACGATTTTAGCTTCAGTATTATTTGCTTGAGTTCATTCCTTTAGTTACAAAATATGAGAATGTCATTCCAAGGGACGAAATTCAAGCAAGAGTGATGAAACTTTTTAGATAAGACTAAACTTTTTAGCGATTACAAGGAGTGGTGAAAAAACCCTAATCATTGTTTGGTAAACGGAAGCAAGATTGATGAAACAATGTAGAGAGAAGAGAAATATGAAGAGAAATTGAGTGTGTTAGGTTTATAGAGAAATAGAGAATAAAGAAAAATGATTTTTAGAAAGAGAGACGTAACATTAAAGAAAAACTTGATAGTTGTGTTGGCTTATTAGCACTTAGCTTTTATAAGTTATCTTCTAATTTTGTCACAAATAATTTTGCTTTGTCAGAGCAGGACATTCAGGGACTAAAATCAAACAAGAAGCAATATTCATTAAGACAAGAGAAACAAAATGTTGTTTACACAGATCCTAACCAGTTAGAAAGTGACTTAGACCTCCGTAGTCAAGGTTATTCAAGATCTATGCCTATGAAGCAAAGTCGAAGAAGTAACACGACATCATATTTTACATCATTAGTGAAAGAAAATATGGACATACTGTGCTGATTTGATTCAAAGTCATATATAGACGTTGTAGAAGCAGTCACTATTTTGAAGTTGTGTATGCTAAAATCCACCATAATTGAAAGGATAAGTGGTTAACAAAGTCTCATGATCCGTTGTAGGGTGTTCATTGAATCAATGATAGTAAATACGAATAGGTATTTAGGTTTCTATCATTGGCATTTAAAATAGTATTTTTTTATACTGAGGTATTTTTTGGAGTCATATGTAATCACATCACTGCTTTATTTTACTTTTCTTATGCAACCTTAAAGTGAAAACTCATGTTTTTCTATCTATTTTGGATATTTTGGAGATGTGGAAGTAGAAGTTTGGTTTCAAAGAACATATGAATTGAGAGTTAAGGAGAGAACTTTCTTCTTATAATATATATTCTCATGTTTTCTATTGCTTTCAAACTATTAAAATTCTTACCTTGAGTCCACTCACAGCAAGCACGGGTCAATCTTACTCTCTATCTCTCACGCCCTCATGTAAATTGTTTTTCAAATAGTTTTGTTCATGAAATAAAAACATATAAAATATCATACAAATGGATCCAAGCATATCATGATACACAAAATTTGAGTCATAAGGAAGTAGGTACCAACATGAAAACAATTTAAGCCATTAAAATTTAATTGAAAATAAGTTGTATTTTTATTTCAAAATGGTAATAGTATGAGGTGATTATATATATATTTCCTCTTATTTATAATTACTACAAATATAAAAATAAATTGATATTAATATTGCAATACTTCAAATAAATATTTTATAATTTTACTTGTATTTTAATGATATTAAAACATCCATTAATTAATTATATCATCGATTTTTATGTTAATTTTTTATGTCTTTGAGCACTTGTTTGCTCATTAGGAGTATTAACCTACAGTTTGTCACAACACCAACACACTCATGGCAAACAAACGAATAAACAAAGTATATATATTGTAATGGTTGTTTCAGCTATACGCTTAAAGGGGAAAATAACAAAATAAACTCACGGAGAGAGAACATCATGAAACTAAAAGAGGAGACAACACGCAGAGGAGCCCTTGATAGTGTTGGTGGCCACCAAGGCGAACATCTGGAGAATTTTGCATACACATGTTTGCTGTCAGCATGTAAAATACACGATTATTGCAGCTATATACTAATATATCTTAGTAATGATGGTATCTCGGGAAAAATGAGAGAAAAGGTAAAGAGAATAGAAAACTAAAACTGAAACTGTATTAACATGAGAAATTGTGTATCCATTACAATAGCTATCCACCTTATACACTAATAAACTCTAACTAACTCTAATCTATTTCTAATTATCTCTAATAGCCCCCCCGCAAGATGGAAGGTGTTAGTAACACTTCTAGCTTGGGATAAGCCTACAAAACTAACTAAACCAGTGAAAATATAATGAGAAAAGCCAAATACAATTGCTAAAACTTATGTGAAAAACAGAGAGAAAAAACTGTGGCGCTCAAAATACATCGGCCAAAAGGATTGAGATACAATCCTGTAAAACCATAAAAGCAAAGGCATACAAGCTTAACCCCATTAGACAGAAATGACCTTTAACACTTAACAATCTAGCAGAAACAAAACCATCAAATGTTTAACCACACAAGCAGAAGCTAAAATTAACATAGCTTAACCACTTTGCAGAAGCAACGAGCTTAACCACTCAAAACAGAAGTTAATCTCAACATATAGCCACTTAACCAAAATGAGCAGAAGCCAAAAAAAAGTACGAAAAACCATAAGACAAAACTATATCAGAGACGACATGCTGAGCTAACTTCAAACCAGTGTCTTCAAAGAGATTATCCACAAACAGCTTTTGAACTCAAGAACAGAACAGTAGATTCAAACACCGAAGGCATGAAGACCTCTTGCTAGAACACATGAATCCAGTTCACAAGCAAAGGAGGATTGAATTTCAGCTAGGAAGCAAAATGATTGTTACAACTATAGCAGCTGGAGCATAAACACAATTCCAAACCAATGAAAAATTCATAAACATCACCAAGAACAAACAAAACTGAATGCTGGAAATGTCAGAGTGCACAATCCAAACAAATGAACAAGCAATTGACGTGCATTTCATGTCTACAGGTTTACCAAGCAACCTGAAAGCAACTAATCAAACATCTGGCAAGGTAGAAACCTTCTGAACACAGGAATTACACGAATCTATCAAGATCAGATGCTTGAATCTAACTAGAGCAACACAGGAAATTGAATCAGAGAGGAAACAGAATTGTGGCGAGATGAAAAACGTTTCGAACAAAAAGAGAGCCAAATCAAACGTGATTAGGATGCAAGAACTAATATCACCATGTCTGAAACAAAAATCAGAATCAAATAGCAAGGATGTGGATTCGAATCACCAAATCAGTAAAGAAGAACGGAGCAACATCTTTCATCACTTCTCGAAGAATTGCGCATCAGTTAGGGCATGGAATTGCCAAATCATAGATCGACCCATCGGAGAGCAATCGAAAAACAAATTGATGAAGAAAACGGAATTAAAAGACCAAAGCTCTAAATGAACACTATGGGAGATATGAAGAGGAGGATTCTGGAAGAGCAAGAAAGAGATATTTGCTTGATTTTTTCAGGAAAATTGTCAGAAGAAATCTTCAATGAATAAGAAGAAACAGAGAAATAAAATAAGGGAGAGAGATCAAATCAATCATTTTGAACGAGGAATATGATCAATGGAGGAAGATTTGGAAAATAGAAAATGACTTTCTCATGAAACTGAACAGAAAGGAAAAGAAAAAGAAAATGCTTAAAAACTTGGACAGTGGAAGGTATTTTGAGGGTGGATGGAAAGGCTCTGATACCATGTTAGTAAACTTGGCATCTCAGGGAAAATTAGAGAAAAGTTAGAGAGAATAGAACACCTAAATTGAAACTGTATTAAAAGGAGAAAAGTGTGTGTCCATTACAATAGCTATCAACCTAATATACTAATAAACTCTAACTAACTCTAATATGTTTCTAATTATCTCTAATAATATATAGGATCTGAGTAGAAAATAACTTAATTGAAAGAGAGAGAGACTCACGATGTTGAGGGTGATTGGTGCATGGATGTCAAGATCCAAAGAATTGTCTTCAAATCAGAGTCTAGCGATTTGATCTGCATAGGTAGTAATAAATATCACTAGCAAAACACTGATTCATATTTACAAAAGAATAAACATCTAAAGATAAAGGGGGAGAGAGAGAAAGAGAGAGCACGTACTTGAAATGGTGGTGAAGTTGCATCTCACTTAGAGGAAATTCCAGACAATCACAAAATCCAACAACACAACTGCAGATCGGTGGCTTTCTTCTATGCTGGAAAGATCAGAACTCCTTCAACTAAAGGGCATCAAATCAATGGATTTCTTGTGTGTTGAAAAGATCAAAATCCGTTCAACTAAACAGCTGCTGCTCAGTGTTGGAGTGTGAGAAACCCTAGGGCTTTTATAGTGAGTGAAATTGTGGTAGGTGGTCCACGTCCACTTTTCTATGGTTTATGTGAGGTGTTTGTTTATTATTAAAACATTATTATAATGTGGTTTGAAATGTTATTAAAATATTAGAGATCCCCACCAACCCCAATTTCTCATAATAAATTAAGAGAATTTCAACTATTTAAAATATTAACTTATATTTTAAAAATATCATTTAAAAGTTCATATGTGAAAAGATTGTCCATTAAAAGAAAAAATAAAGAAAACATAGAGAGCAATAGACATGAATAAGATCCTAACTCGCATTTAGTTATATGAGACTATCCATCATTAGATTGTACTTTCTTTGCATGTGTATCCCGATAATCTAAATGGTTTAATTTGTAGAAGATTAGAAATCCCCACCAACCCCTTTTTCTAGCTAAAATTAAAGAGAATTTTTTGATATTATCTATAGAGATCAGTCTATCATTCTAAATCACACCTTGAGTGAGATGAATGTTTGCGGATTGACTTGTCAAGACGAGATAGTAACAGCTATTACTTAGAATGAAATCATAACCGGAAAAAATATATTTCAAATCCAAGAAAATCAATGCATAAATCATTTCCAAAAATGGCGACTTCTTTTTAGACCTAGAAAGAATTAAATTTCTAAACAAATGTAACTTTTTCAAAATAGTTTCTTTAATTAGATTTTATTTTCCTTAATAAAATGATGATTTTCGAAATTTCACCAAATTGTTATCTAGTGCTGGTAAATTTCTAATTTGGGTAGCATCAAATTATAATCGCGAAAAAATTATTTCAAGTCAAAGCAAATCAATGCAAAATTCATTTCCGAAAATGGAAAATTATCTTTAGATCTAGAAAAACTTAAATGTCTAAACAAATGTGACTTTAACTTTTTCAATTACTTTCCTTGGTTTCTTAAAATGGCAAATATTTCTCAGATTCCATGTAAGTTTACACCATACGGATTCTTAAATTCCATTTGGGTGCAATACATTTTCCAATTATATCCCTAAACAAATACACACCCAACAAACTCCACTAACATCCAAATAAATGATTCCTTCTCTTGTTTATTTTTTTCACTCCCTTTGTCTTTAATACACAACCAATAATAAACTTTTAACTACGACTAGTACAAACCTTGAAAAATATTGGAATTTTTTTAATTATAGCAACAATTAATGACTTACATTTTGGATCAAAAAAACCTTTTAGAATGTGACTTATATTTAGGACCATAGGGAGTATATTATTAAAAACAAAAAGTAAGGTTTTTTGGGCTAGTGGGCGTAGGCTCTTTCGATTGATTAAAATAAAATTAAAGTTTTTTCTCAAAATATTGTTTCCACATCAAAATATAATTCATTCATTAAATAGAAAACATCACTCATTTTGATTCTTCACTTCTATCAAGCTACTTAATGAGAAGCAAGTTAAAACACCATTTCGTACACCTCATTAGGGAGATAAAGAACTTGTGTTGGGAGTTTTGATGTTAAAGTTGGAACACATACACATAGAGATAAGCTAAGGTAATCAATGTGCAGATTGAGCATTACACTCTTACCACCTATAGGTTTGGCAGCAACCTCCTCTTGATCTAGTTTTTTTATTGGATGCGATTGAAACTGCTTAAATTAGCCTATAGTTACTCTTTTTATTAGATTTTATTTTATTTTTCTATTTTCTCACTCAGGCATAATATAAAAAATACATTTGAAATTATGATCACCGTCAATTGAAAGAAATGACCTTAAATTAATACGTCATTTGTATAATTTCATTGTGGTAATAGTTTAAAAATCGTTCCAACCCGAATAATAAGTTATTTCATCTAACTACTTCAATTTTTTAAAAAATATATAATTTATTTACCAAATACATGGAAGGGAATTAAACTGCATGCATATTCTCTTTGTTGTTTTAGCTAAAGCGTACAATTTTTCACCCAAAAAAGGAGTGTAATTAGTATTTTTTTTTTAAAAAAAATTCTTAACAATCAAAACTAATAAATTGATGACAAGTCAAAGTCACTTTAATTATTTTAATTCATTTAAGGGCAAAGAAAATAACTCAAGAATATTGAGATTGGCATTGCATCATATGTACAGTGACCTATGTCTCAAATTTCTTTTGTGATTAAAACACAGACACTGAAATCTCAATGGCCATATTATGTTTTCCCACTTATAGTGTTTGAGGAGAAATATTTTTTGTGTCAGTCAAAATTTTCTTACTAAGAAGTCAAAGTCAATAACTGACCTCACTTAGTGAGATAAATCTCTATTTAATGAAAAGTCGAAGTCAATCATTATGTTCACTCACGCATTGCTTAGTGGCCACATTCTCAAGCAATATGAAATATTTAAATCATACAAAATTTTGGTAAGAACATATATTTCCCATGCCAATCAAAATTTTCTCCTCCCCTTGCCATTGCCAATTAAGTCTGCTAGAACACTATGGGTGACTTTGCTTCCTATATGCTTATATACCTAAACTTGAACAATGAAGAGGAAACTTTATAAAATTTGAACAATGAAGAGGAAACTTGAACAATTAAGTATGTTAGCACGACCATTTGAGTACTAGTTCCTACCTGAGTCGATTGATACATGCGTATATACCAAAACTTGAAAAATGAAGAGGAAACTTTATAAAATGTCATCAAAAAGGTATGTAAAAACCCTTTCTTAAACAAGCGAGCAAGGTCAACGATTTTGGTTTCTCTTATGTTCTTCACCATGGTGTCTTTCTGCTAAATTTTCTTTTCGTTTCAAGATAATGTGCTTGCAACGTCAATTGTCAAAAAAGCCATGTCTCTAGTGCGGGTTAAACTGTGCAAGAAGGTAGCAGAGTATGAAGGACAAGATACCAGTTTGTATAGTAGTATCAGTATCTCAAGCATAAAAAATGTCCCGACAATAAATCGCTCAAAAGGAGTTAAAGAAAACTCTAAACTTAAATCACAATGCACAAAACTAAAAATGCAAATAAAAAAAATTAAAAATTGGCTGATTAAGTCAGTATCTGAACCTCTCAGAATGAACCTTTATGTAAGGAACACCGAAAATAGAAGAAAAGTAACCTTTAGAAAATAGTTTAAAAGCATAATTTTACAAATATTTTTCATTATTTGAAAGAGAATAAAATTTTATTGATGAGGAGTATGAACAATTTTAATAATTGCATCCACACAATTCAGTTTTGTTACCTCTCTCTAAAAATTTTAGGCAGCTCCTCATGACCTACATCATCCAGATCCATCATCTCTGATACAAGTAATTTTAAAACTTTACATGAGGGAGTGAGAGAGATAGAGAGATTGTGTCGACTGTAACTAGGCTCAAATCTTTGTTCAAATTTAAGGAAATAGGAAACATCAAAATATTATAGGATAAAAGTTCTCTCACTCAAACTATCTGCACAGCTCTTTCAAACCTTTCTGCTTCCATATCTCCAATGTATCCAAAGTAGATGGAATGACCAGATTTTGCACTTACAAGCGACAAAAGAACTGTAAAATAAAGTAGCTATGTGAGGATCAATGACCACATAAAATACATTACTATAGAAAACTATGCTTTGAATACCAATGATTGGAACCTAAGTAGCTACTAGCATCTACTATCCTTGGTTTAATGGACACCATAAAAGGGATCGTAGGACTTTGTTTATTACTTACCCTTTCATTTATTATCATTAGTTTCTTGCAAATCTCTTGGCCCCTGCATGTCTTTTCTATGGCAAAAAAGGGCATCTCTACAACCCTTGTCCAATGAATTCTATGCGATTCATGAAGCAATAACTAAAAATACCTATCTTAATGTGTGTTAATACTATGAAATATGGGTCAGAAGAAGCTTAGGAGGGTTATAATGGTATTTTAAATTTACAAAGAGGTTTATAAACTTAGTAGCCCAAAAGTTGAAAAGATAAACAAATAGAAAAAAGAAGGTTACCTAATAGAAGTCGTCCCTAGGGCTCTATTGAATAAGCAGGGGGAAGGAGGATAGTTTTTCTTTTATGTTATATGGGGTATATTCTAATCTTGTTTAAGTCATATGTTGTTGTTTAGTAGTTTTAACTCAGGCTCAATGGCTTTTAGTCTACTCAGACTTCAAAATGTTAATATACTAGATCTAGATTATATTTGTTGTTGTTTATACATGCACTGGAACACGTGTATGTATCAGTACTTTTGGATCTATATATAATAAAATATATCTGTTTTGGAGAAAAAAGGAAGTCATGCCAACGATTACATCATTTTTTTAGGATAAATGTATAGAAAGTGCTAGTATTAACATGGGCTAAGTTAGATGTAAATAGTATACAAAAACAAACAATCAAAAGTTTGCATAATTTATACTCATACAAGAAAGTAAAGATGAGTGGTAGGAGTAAATAGATTCAAATGTAAACTTCAAAAAGAAGACAGAAATGAAGTATAACAATGTAGATAGGTAAACACCAATGTGCTAACCAACAACAACATATTATAAATTGAATCACATCAGTGCTTGTTTGTTTGTATGTTATTGTTTTAAAATAAAGATTCATTCCTCAATGTAAATGCAACTAAAACCTTCTAAATGTTTTGCATATATTGTGTTAGATTGAGGGAAATTTGAAAGTCATATTTGTTGGATGGACGACTCTACAAAAGTAGCTTTAAAAAACATCATTTACAGCTGCAAGTGAGTTCTCCAAATTGTTGTATATCTTTCAATTTTTTTTTTAAAAAAAACTTGGTTAGAATAAGGTTAATGAAAAAACAAATATCTGTACAATCTCGAAGAGCTCATATTTATTTATTCTTTTGTGAAAATCTTAAATCATCGCCAATGAATTACAAAAACATTACAAAGTATCATTTTAGCAACATCAATTGGTTAGGAAATTGAAATTGGAGAAGAGTAAGGAGAGTTGTAATTTTCCATTCGCAAACATTTAAATGTCTTCATTTTGTACAAAAAAATTAAAAAAGGAAAAGTAAAATCTTTAAACCTACGGCTAAAAAATACTTGAGATAGTGAAAAATAGTTAAACATATGCAAAGAGAAATCTTATAGATTTTGTCATACTGCAATCATGTGATAAGATGCTTTGTTTCATTACCTAGTCCACATCATTTACAAATGCAATAAGGACATAACCAGTCACTATAGGAAGCCTCTTGCAATTTGAAAAAATTGAGCAATTCTAAATATTTGTGTAGTCTAACAAACATATTTGCTTGAAGCTATTTCAAAAGAAGTCAATCCGTCCCAGAGTAAAAAATAAAAATTCATTTAAATATCTCACTATTCATACAATATTGATGGGATGTAGAAGGAAACTTCCCACATCCGAATAAGTTTCCCCCATTTCCACAAACTAAAAATGAACTATCATTTCGATTTAAAGAATTCCTTTTGGTTTGACGATTAATGTTTCCCTGCGTTTTCTTTCATCAGCATCATACCAAGTACGAATCAATAAATCTTGGGGACACACCTTTTTTTGAAGAGGTAAATATATTCATATGGTAGTTTGAGAACACTATCAGCGTGTTTTTCAAACACCAACGCCTAAACATAATTTGGAAACAATTACAGAGAATTCCACTCTAGGAATTCTACCTATCTTCGTTGCACGTCCCGCTATGAATTTATATATAGTAGAAAACTTGCTCATCTTCATCAACAAGTTTATGGTGTATTAGTTATGATAAAATAGTTCTTTTGCATAAATTTGCTTCTTTGGATGAAGAGGAAACTACATTTATACACTAATCTTATTTTAAGGTTGAAGGTGATGCATTTTCCATGTTTGTCACTTTAGACGAACACAAAACATCTTTCAAGCTTCAAGATTGCCTTTTACGTACAGATCACTACAAGAAATATAGCTATTAGCCGCGCCAAATTAGTCGTGGCCCCGATCCGACGCAAATTAGCCGCGGCCAGCGGACGCTAAATTAAAAAAAAAAAATTTGCTTCCAAGTTTGCCACGGCCAGGCCGCCGCTAATTCTGAAATTAGCAGCACGTTTGTAGCGGCCGGCCTGCCGCTGATTTGGAATTGTATGCCACGTGGCGGCTCGGCATTGGACGTGGTGGCAGTGATGTTTGTGACGGCCGGCCTGCCGCTACTGGTAACGGTGGCCAGCCCGCCACTAAGTTGGTCCAGACGGGGGTGAGCCACGTGTCGAATCGTGAGTGGCCGATTTTGCCGCGACTGCCCGCCGCTATTGTGCGGCTCCGGTTAGGAAACGGGTCGTGCCACATGTCGAATCGGCATTGGCCAATGTATCCGCGGCTGCCCGCCGCTAATGTGCGGCTCGGGTTCCGTGCCACGTGTCGAATCGGCATTGGCCGGTTTTGCCACGGCCGCCCGCCACTAATGGTAGAACGCGGCCCGCGCCACGTGGTGACTTGGCATTCACCGAATTACCCGCGGCCGCCCGCCGCTAATTTCAAACTGTGATGGGACAGCGGCACGCCACGTGGCGGCTCCTTATTGGCCCGATTTGCGGCGGCCACCCGCCGCTAATCCTTAGAGAGCTGTTTAAATTTTCTTTTTTTCCCTTTCTTCTTCATTTTTTCTCTCCTTCCCACTCGCTCAGCTCGCACCTCACCACTGTGCAGAAGCCGATCCGCGCACCGCCCCCACCGCTCCGTGCGCCGCCACCACTGCCCTGTGTGCCGCCACCACCGCTTCGCACAACGCCACCACCGCTCTGCGCCGCTACCACCACCACCTTCCCTCTCATCTTCCCATTTCTTTCTCTCTCCAGCACCATGCCCACTCACCACCACAACCACCACTACCCACCCACCACCACTACCCACACACAACCACCTCTACCCACCCACCACCACAACCACCACTACCCACACACCACCACCCACCACAACCACCACCACCATCTCTATTTTTAGTGTAAGCTTTCTTATTCTCCTATTAGCTAGTGAGTTTCATTTTAATTTTTTAAATTTGGTTCCCAATTATAGCAATTATGTAGTGATTAAAAATTATAGATTAAATTAGGTAGTTATATTTGCTATTAGGGATTTAGTGGTTAGAAATTGATAAATTTGTTGATTAGTACTCTAATTTGCTATTAGGGATTAAATTGGAGTGTTTAGAAATTAGGAATTAATTAAATTGGGTGGTGTAATATATGTGTAATTAGGGATTGAATTATGATTTTAGTTTAGATTTATAAATATTTATACTTTAATTTGTAATTAATTAAGACTTGATGTATGTTTTTGAGTTAGGGATTAAATATTTGTTTTTATGAATTGAATTTAACTAATGTGTATATATAAGTCGAATTATGTTTATTGTATTTAATGCTTAATTTCATTTGTCTAACTTAATTTTTTTCAGTGTGCATTGACTGATATTTGCGTGTGTTTAGTGTTGGTTACTTAATAGGTTTGTATATATATACATGTTTGATTTTAGACTAATTGTGTAATTTTATTCTTTTGAATTATGAGTTAAAGGTGACTATTATCTGTGAATGAGTTGATTTTTTTTTGGGAATTCTAGTTTTTAAGCCGCTATGCTGCCGAAATTTCGCTAACTAGTGTTAAATACAATGGATGCACATGTAATGCAGAAAATGGATTGAGCTTGGATGTATAATAGGGTTGGATCAAATAGGAGGTATTTAACTAATGAGTTTTTAAGAAGGGTGGAAGAGTTTATGATGAAAGCAATGGAACAACCTTCGTATGTGTCTAATAAGTTGATTAGAAGTCCATGCATTAAATGTAAGTGCATGAAATACATTAACGAGAATGAAGTCAGGCATCACTTGTATAAGGATGGGTTTAAGCCTGCGTATTTCATCTGGACTGAACATGGTGAAGTGGATCCTGATGAACCATTTGATTTAGGAGGTGCATCGTCTAGTGGTGTAGAGTGGGATGAAGAGAATCAGTTTGAGATGATGAAGCAAATGGTCGATGACGTGTTCAGACCAATTATTGATGGAGATACACGTGGGATCAACCAGCCTGTAAATGAGGAGCTTAACGCTGAATTTCGAAGGTTTTATAATATGTTGAGGGATGCTAACAAACCAATTTATGAAGGTTGTAGTCACTCAACCTTGTCCCTTGCAGTGGGGTTGTTAAATGCTAGAACTACTTGGCATGCTCCGCAAAAATGTATTGATTATTTTGCAGATATGCTTACAGAGGTATCACCCACTAAGGACAATATACCCAATAGCTGTTATGAAGCAAATAAGTTGGTGTCCAAGTTAGGGATGAAGATTAAGATGATAGATTGCTGTCGAAATGGATGCATGTTGTATTATAAGGACGATACAGAATTTACTACATGCAAATTTTGCAATACTCCTAGGTTTGTTTCTAGACCTCCAGTGATGACCAAGCATAAAAAAATTCATGTGAAGAGGATGATGTACTTTCCAGTAACTCCAAGGTTGCAAAGGCTGTATGCGTCTTCCAAAACGGCGAGTCATATGAGATGGCATCGTGAGAATAGCGGTGTTGATGGTGTTCTTCGTCATCCGTCTAATGGAGAAGCTTGGAAGCATTTTAGCTAGTGTTATCCAGATTTTGCTGAGGAGCAAAGAAATGTTAGGCTTGGTCTATGTGCTGAGGGATTTACACTGTATATACAAGATTCTACACACCCGTATTCATGTTGGCCTGTCATTCTTGTGCCTTATTACCTTCCCCCAGAGATGTGCATGACCAAACCATATATGTTTTTGAGCTGTCTCATTCCTGGTCCACGAAATCCCACTGTGAAGATAGATGTATTCGTACAACCATTAATAGATGAACTTCAGTAGTTGTGGTGTCATGGTGCATTGACATATGATGTGTCCGCAAAGCAAAACTTTATGATGAGAGCTTGTTTAATGTGGACAATCAATGATTTTCTAGCTTATGGGGTGTTGTCCGGTTGGAGCACGCATGGCAAGCTAGCATGTCCTTACTGCATGCACCAAACAAAATCTTTCTGCTTGGATTTTCGGAGAAAGCATTCATGGTTTGACTGTCATCGTCGGTTCTTGCCGAACGACTATCCTTTCAGAAAGAGTAAGAGATCTTTTACCAGGAAGAGGAAGATGATCCACCTGTTATGTTGGGTAGTTCTTATGTGTGGGAGTTTGTAGAGCAATTTCCAAAGGTGACAGAAACAAGGCCTCAAAAGTTGCCAGGGTTTGGGAAACTTCATAACTACACTAAAAGGAGCATATTTTGGGATCTTCCATACTGGAAAGATAACTTGTTAAGGCACAATCTTGATGTGATGCATATTGAGAAGAACTTCTTTGAGAATGTGTTTAATACTCTCATGAATGTTCCTAATAAGACAAAGGACAACGAGAAGGCAAGGAGGGATTTAGAGAAACACTATTATCGGAGAGAGTTGGAATTGGTCCGACAGTCAAACGGGAAAATGGGAATCCCCAAAGCAAGGTATACGTTGACCACCCAAGAAGTAAAGCTAGTTTGTCAATGGGTAAAAGAATTGAGAATGACAGATGGTTATGCATCAAACTTAGCTCGGTGTGCTGATGTAAACAAGGGGGTCATTTCTGGAATGAAAAGTCATGATTGTCATGTCTTCATGCAAAATCTAATCCCTATTGCGCTTCGTTCATTGCCTGAACTGGTGTGGAAACCTTTGACTGAAATCAGTCAATTCTTTAAGGATATTTGTTGTAGTTCAATAAAGGTTACTGACTTGGATAAAATGGAACAAGACATCTCGTTGATTCTATGCAAATTAGAGAGAATTTTTCCACCTACCTTCTTTGATTCTATGGAACATCTTTCAGTTCACTTACCAAATGAGTTAAGACTAGGCGGCCCGGTACAATATCGGTGGATGTATCCATTTGAAAGGTATAAAGGTATCTAACTTGGTTAAAAATTAATTATAAATATGTATCATACTAATTATAGCTATTGTCGTTGTTTAGGATGATGGGTGCATACAAAAGGGCAATGACCCAAAAAGCTCGAGTTGAAGGATCTATCTGTTCCGACTATCTAAGTCGTGAGATTAGTTACTTTTTCTCTCATTACTTTAAGACCTTTAACCTGGTGCCAAATTCTCGTATTAGGAATGACCCAGGCGGTAGTGTACCAAGTTGTTCGTTGTCAATATTTAACAAGCGTGGATGTCCAAGCGGGGCTGTTAGGGATCGCTATCTAAATCCCATGGAATGACGGTCTGCTCATGTACATGTGCTGATCAATTGTAGTGAAGTCAAACCGTACTTAGAGTAAGTCATAACATCCATTGATCCACTCACGTTTTTCATTATGGCATACAAGTATTGACTTATTTCAATACGTCCTTATGCAGTATTTACCTACAGAGACATGGGATTGATCGTATGCATGAGGAAGTTCGTGAATGGTTTAAAGATTATGTAAGTTACAAGTAACTGCTTCAATATTCAATTTGCTTACATTATTATTAGTGGCTATTACAATTGTGTAATGCTAATTGAATACTTTTGATTTACAGGTTCATGATAGGAATAATCAAGTCTCTAACGAGGACTTAAGGTTTTTGTCTTGGGTCCATTTAGGAAGGTTAAAGCATGGCCAATGTATTTTGTGAACGGGTATAAATTTCATACAAAGTCGTGTAGTGTTGGTAAGAAAACAATAAATTGTGGTATATGTGTTAAAGGTGTCACACAAAGTGGTGAAGACAATTATTATGGTATATTGGAGGATATATTTGAGTTGGAGTATCATGGTCTGCCTAATACGCTTTTCATTTTCTACTGTGCATGGTATGATCCGTCAGAAAGAGGCAGTATCAACAGTTTGACCCATTCATCATTGCTCAAGAGGCTAGACAAGTGTACTATTTAAATTATCCATCCACGTGTGGTAGGGATTTACGTGATTGGTGTGTTGCGATTGCAACAAATCCAAGGGGTCACATACAAGTTGACGACATAATTGATGTTAGGGATAATGAAGAACCACCTTTTAAAGCTGTTAAACCTGTTCTTCCAATCATGGATGTTGAACGAATGGAAATTCTAGCTGATGGAGATTCAATCGATCGCGAAGTTGATCCCCTTCCAGACCCCATGGATGACGATGTGGATGAGGATAATGATGATGTGGATGACAATAATGAGGAAGATATGGACAAAGATGATGAGGACAGTGATGATGTGGATGAAAATAATGAGGACGATTATAATGACTTAGCAGTTGATGAAGATTAGGTTAGCTAGCTATAATATAGGTTAATTATTTAGACAAATGGTCATATCTTGTTTATCTGATGTTTATTATCTACAGATGGATGACATGCTTATTTCATGATTTTATCTACAGATGTCTTTTCAGGATCCAGGAAGAGGTAGCAAAGGCAGTCAAGCCCGCTATGTACAATTGGGTCAGTGCAGAGTGAGCATGATCGTAGGCAGAGGCCAATTTAGACGCAGACTAATGAAGCACAGCCTCTGACACCATGACCTCCCGCATCACAGCCTTCTGCATCAGCACCTACTGGTGGGATATTCATGATCCCGACTCCACATTTTCATCCACCTTCTAGACCAGGGCTGCATATAGTTCCACCACAAGTCATGGGATCTACTGAGCAGAGAGATCGGCAGGATGATTCTGATATTGATCCTGATGACTTCCAGCTCGATTTAGAGTATCTGCAGATGCAGGAGGATGATCGCATTGCTGCTAATGATGTTGATGCTCCACCTGATGATCCTGATGACTTACGACATGATCACGTTGGCCCTCGTGTGCATGCGTTGCCCAAATCGCAGTGGGAGCATGATAGTGAAGGACGGGTTATGCTTACTCCCACTCGCAAGATGTAAGTAAATTAATCTAATACCATTTATTAATTTTGTACATTCTATTTTTTGATTAACTCATTGTGGTTATTATTTATGTATTTATTTTTTTGCAGGTGGACACCTAAACAGGCGGGGGTCAGAGCAATTAGGGAGATTTTCATGAAGGATTGCACTCAACCATGGACTTCTTGGGGGGTCATTGGTGAAGATGTACGTGATCGTTGGTTCAAAGAATGGAAGAAGAAAGTCACTAGAGAGACACTTGTAAGTTTGCATCAAAGTAACTTTATTTATAATTGTCCTTACATGGAATTAGTACTTACTTGCATAATGATTTTTAAATGACAGGATGCATTTAGGCAGAAATTAGCAGACATTGAGTCTGAGGACCCTTCAGCCACTCAGGGTGATTCGAGATTGCCTACTTTGGTTGACGCCTGGCTGAGGTCTTCTGGAGGCAGAAGAAAGGGTCGTGTTTATGGAACCGGGGACTTGGCTTCCAATGTTTATCCAGGGTCTGCCTCCTTTACCGCTGAGTCTCGTGCACGGACTCGGGCTCGAAACAGGATAGATGATGATGATGATTCTGACGAGGACCCTGAAAGTCTTCGAGCTGAGGTCCAACGCCTGTGTGAGGCTGAGGAGGCACGGAGACAAGAAATAGAGCGCATTCGGGAGGAACAGAGACAAGCACAAAGGCTGACAGAGGAAGCACGTCGAAAGGAGATAGAGTGCCTTCATTAGAACCAGGAGCAGCGGCTAAAAGAGCAGGAGGAACGACTGAGAGAGTAGAACTTGGCTCAATTAGAGGAGTTCCAACTGCAATGGGAAGCTAGGATGCAGGTGTTTATGTCTACTATGCATGGGGATCATCTAGGGACCTCCAGCCATCCTACACGTCGTAGACCTCCAGCGCCTCCACGTCGTGATCCTGACCTGACCCAAGATGGTGAGTCTGTTCCTGATCCTAATGCGCAGTAGCAACATCGACGTCGTCCATGCAAGTTTTATTAGTTTGTTTGAACAGATAGATATTTGGATTTATTTGACAGTGCTAAAACGTAGCCTTAGTATTTCATGCACTTTATTTCATTATATGTATTAGTTTTTATTTATCTGTTATTATTATTATTATTTTGTTTTAGATGATTATTATTATATTGTTTAATTGATAATAATATATCGTATTATATTTATAAAAAAAGAAAAAAAAATATTAATGGCGGCTCAGCCGCTGCAAAATTGAAAAAAAATTAAAAAGCATTAGCGGTGGCTCGGCCGCCACAAAATTTAAAAAAAATAATAAGTAAAAAACATTAGCAGCGGCCCGAGCCGCTGCAAAAAAATATTAAAAAAATTTTAGCGTCGGAGCGGCCGCCGCAACAAAAAAAATTAGCAGCGGACCGGTCGTCGTAACAAAAAAAGAAAATTTAGCGGCGGACGGCCCGCCGCAAAAAAAAAAATAGCGGCGGACGGGCCGCCGAAAAAAAAAAGCTGCGGGCGCCTCGCCGCTATTTTCTTCCAGCTTATTAACGTCGGCCCCGTTGCTGCCGCTAGGCCGCGACTAACGCGAAATTAGCATCCGTTTTTTCCGTTTTGCGTCCGCTTTTGGCCGCGGCTAATGACGAATATTCTTGTAGTGGATAGATCGTTCCTTAGCCCTAGTTTATGGTTTTAGGAAGTTCACCTGTGCCCAAGTCTTGTTCATTGTTTCCTTCCTTCTCAGAACTACTCTTTTTATCACGTCTACAACTTTGAATCAAATCAACACATGAGTCCACATTTTCTTCTACACTATTATAGAATATGAGGTCATGTTACTTTTTTGACTTTGTTTGTTGGGCCTAGATATTGAATAATTTTGACCTCGGTGGTCTGAGTCACCTTCTGACTCGCTAGGATCTGTGTAAACATCATTTTGTTTTTGTTGCCTTAATGAGTATTGGTTCTTATTTTCTTTTAGTCGCCCAATGGCCTACTCTGACAAAGAGAAAGTATTTGTGATAGAATTAAAAGATAACTTACAAAAGTTAAATACTCATAATAAACCAACACAAGCATAGTATTGTTCTTCAATCTTCCATCTCTCTTTCTATCCAACTAAACACTAGAAGAAAAAAATTATTCTTGTTTAATATGCCTTCTCTCTTTTTGAACCAAACACATTAATTTTCTCTTCATATTTTTCTTCTCTCTACATTATTTCTTCACTATTTTTTCTGTTTACCAAAGAAATGGTTAGGAGTTTTTCACTACTTCTTGTGTTTGGTAGAGAGTTTAGTCATATCTAGCCCTAATTTAAATACAAAACTATTCAATGAAATTAAACATTTTCTATCAAATAAGCTGAACGAGAAATTCATAGATTTTCATATCAGTTACTTATATTATCGAAAATTTATTTGATAAATTACATACTTTCTTACTTACAGTACCACTCATGCTCTACAGAGTTTGCGCTTCGAGAAAAAATGTAGAAAATCTTATTCCAGATTTATAGGTAAGTTTTCTATTGGTGATTATTTTCCACGACAAAGTTCTTAATCTTCTTGGTAAACTTTATTCTCATTTGGAATCTCAATCTATACAACAATTAAGAATGAATCTATTTTAACGAATTGTATTATCACATCATTTTCTTAAAACCAAATTGATGTTTTGTGACACAAGATGAACCATACATTTACAAAAATGTACATTGATGATACAAAAGAAATTATAAACTTTCACCTTTTATCCGTTAGTATGAAGTTTGTACGATTTTAGCTTTAGTATTATTTGCTTGAGTTCGTTCCTTTAGTTACAAAATATGAGAATGTCATTCCAAGGGACGAAATTCAAGCAATTAAAACTAGGGGAACTAAGATCCTTAAACCTCAAACTAGGGAGTCAAAAGTGTAATTAAGCCAGCATGGTAATTATTTACCAAGAAAATGAAGTGGTAATTATCTACCTTATAAGACAACTGTTCCAACATCAATTGCAAAATTAAGAAAATATATTTACCCTAGATTCTAGATTTGAAGATTGTGCAACAATTAAAAGCAAAACAAGGTAAAAATCTATAAAATGCCTACGCAACATCAAATTAATAAGAAAACTACATTTATTATATAACTACAGAGATTAAATTTATTTATGATTCTTATTTGGATTGAGATTCCAAATGAAAATGAACTCTACCAAGCTGATTGAGCACTCCATTGTAGAAAATAATTACAAATAGAAAACATATCTTTAAATCTAGAACAAGATCTTCAACCTTTTTTTCTTCACATGCAAATCCTCTAAAGTTGAGCAGCAACTGATATGAAAATCAATAAATTGACCGCGCAGGTTTTTTGAGAGCAAATGTTTGATTTACACCGAGAACTTTTGTATTTATATTAGCGTTAGATAAGACTAAACTTTTTAGCGATTACAAGGAGTGGTGAAAAAACCCTAATCATTGTTTGGTAAACGGAAGCAAGAGTGATGAAACAATGTAGAGAGAAAAGAAATATGAAGAGAAATTGAGTGTGTTACATTTAAAGAGAAAGAGAGAATAAAGAAAAATGATTTTTAGAAAGAGAGACGTAAGATTAAAGAAAAACATGATAGTTGTGTTGGCTTATTAGCACTTAGCTTTTATAAGCTATCTTCTAATTTTGTCTTAAACAATTTCGGGAACTAAAATCAAACGAGAAGCAATATTCATGAAGACAAGAGAAAAAAAAATGTTGTTTACACAGATCCTAACCAGTCAGAAAATGACTTAGACTTCCGTGGTCAAGGTTATTCAAGATCTATATGCCTATGAAGCAAAGTCGTAGAAGTAACACAACATCATATTCTACACCATTAGTGAAATAAAATATGGACATAGTGTGCTGATTTGATTCAAAGTCATATATAGACGTTGTAGAAGAAGTCACTATTTTGAGAAGAGAGCAAATAGTGAACAAGACATGGACACAAGTGAACTTCCAAAAGACCCAAACTTAGGACTAGTAAACTATTTACCGGTACGAAAAAGGCAAGCTTCAACCTTGAAAGGAGTTTTGTCTTCGTCTTAAGTAACAAACACCGAGAATGCTTCACCATCACTCAAAGAACCAGATTTATGCATAAATATAATTTCGTCTTTTTTGAAGGAGAAAATTTATGCAAAATAACCATTTTATCATGGTTAATAGACGACAAACTTGTTGAGGAAGACGAACAAGTTTTCTACAATAAATTCGTAGTAGAAGCTACTGTGATGACAGGGAGAATTACTAGAGCTAGAATTGAATATAGTTGTTGCCAAAAGGAGCTATCTATGTTGACGTTTGAAGAACACGTTGTTAGTGATCTCAAACAACCATATGGATGTCTTTACCACTTTAAAAAGACGTGTGTTTCCAAGATTTACTGATTGTTGCTTGACATGAAGCCGGTGTATGAAAGCGCTAGGAAACATCAACCATCATACAAAAGAAAATTCGTCAAATCAAAATGATAGTTCTCATCAATTTGTATGCAAATACTTGTTTTCTCATTAACTTTATTCTAACCAAGTTCTTTTAAATTAATGATTTATGATAATTTGGAGAACTTAGAATTGATATTTCTAGAAGTTACTTTTGGAGGGTTATCCATCCAACAAATATGACTTTTATGTTTTCCTCAACTAGGACACAATATATGAGAAAAAAAACAAAGGGTGCAGTTGCATTCACATTGATGAACTAATTTTTTAAGGGAACAAATTACGTACAGACAAACATTCATTATTGTGATTCAAAGCATACTTTATAGTTGTTGGTAAGCACATTGATGTTTACCTATCTACATTCTTATAGAACTTTTTAATGTTGTCATCAACAATGTTTTTTTGTGGTATTCAACATTTGAATCTTTTTATTCCCATCACTCATCTTTTCTTTTTTATAAGCATGAACTATGCAAATTGATTGTTTTTTGTTGTATATTATTTAGTTTAAAATTAACAGGGGTTAATTTTAGCTATTTTTATACATTCATCTAGGTAAAAACATGAAATCATCGGTGTGGCTTTTATCACGTAACATTCTTTTTGTTTTTTGTTTATTTATCTTCTCAATGTTTTCGCTACTAAATTTGTAAACCTCTTTATAACTTTGAAATACCTTTATACCCTCCTAAGGTTCTCCCCAGCCCAATTCTTAGTATTCACACAATCTAAGATGGCAAAACTCTTATTTTCTACTTCATTGCTCTATAGAATTCATGGGACAAGGGTTGCAGACATACCTTTTATCGCCACCAAAAAGGCATGCGAGTGACTTGGGATTTGCAAGAAGCTAATGATAATAATTGAAGGTTCCATCTATCATACACCACTTTTTATGTGGTGTATCATACACCATCAAATAAAAAATGCACAAAAACAAATTAAAAATATTCAATATAATAATAGATTATGTTTATTATACACACGTATATTTATTTTATTTTTTAATTTTTTTAATTAGTTATAATCGGTTAGATAATTTTACGGAAAAATTTTTAATCTATTTTAATTGATTAAAATTTTTTTAAAAATAATGAATAGAGATAAACAAATGATGTATAGAGTGATACAGTTAACACACAACCGTCTATAATTCATTTTTGCTTACTTGTGTATGATACACAACTTTTGAAGTTGTGTATGCTAAAATCCAAAATAATTGAAAGGATAAGTGGTTAACAAAGTCTCATGATCTGTTGTAAGGTGTTCATTCAATCAATGATAGTAGATACAAATAGGTATTTAGGTTTCTATCATTGGCATTTAAAATAGTATTGTTTTTATATTGAGGTATTTTTGGGAGTCATATATCATCACATCACTGCTTTATTTTACTTTTCTTATGCAACCTTAAAGTGAAAAATCATGTTTTTCCATCTATTTTGGATACTTTGGAGATGTGGAAGCCGAAGTTTGGTTTCAAAGAACATATGAATTAAGAGTTAAGGAGAGAACTTTCTTCTTATAATATTCTCATGTTTTCTATTGCTTTCAAACTATTAAAATTCTTACCTTGAGTCCACTCACAGCAAGCACGGATCAATCTTATTCTCTATCTCTCCTGCCCTCATGTAAATTGTTTTTCAAATAGTTTTGTTCATGAAATGAAAACATATAAAATATCAGACAAATGAATCCAAGCATATCATGATACACAAAATTTGAGTCATAAGGAAGTATGTATCAACATGAAAACAATTTAAGCCTTTAAAATTTAATTGAAAAAAAGTTGTATTTTTATTTCAAAACGGTTAATAATATGAGGTGATTATATATATTTTCCTCTTATTTATAATTACTACAAATATAAAAATAAATTGATATTAATATTGCAATAACTTCAAATAAATATTTTATAATTTTACTTGTATTTTAATGATATTAAAACATATGTTAATTAATTATATCATCATTTTTTATGTTTATTTTTTATGTCTTTCAGCACATGTTTGCTCATTAGGAATATTAACCAACTTCTTCACAACACCAACACGCTCACGGCAAACAAATGAATAAAGGGGAAAATAACAAAATAACAAAACAATGGTTGTTTCAGCTATACGCTTAAAGGGGAAAATAACAAAATAAACTCACAGAGAGAGAACATCACGAAACTAAAAGAGGAGACAACACGCGGAGGAGCCCTCGATAGTAGTGATGGCCACCCAGGCGAACATTTGGAGAATTTTGCATACACATGTTTGCTATCAGCCTGTAAATTACACGATTATTGCAGTTATATATTAATATATCTTAGTAATGATGATATCTCAAGAAAAATGATAGAAAAGGTAGAGAGAATAGAAAACTAAAACTGAAACTGTATTAACATGAGAAAGTGTGTGTCCATTACAATAGCTTTCCACCTTATACACTAATAAACTCTAACTAACTCTAATCTATTTCTAATTATCTCTAATAGCCCCGCACAAGATGGAAGGTGTTACTATCACTTCCAGCATGGGATAAGCCTACAAAACTAACTAAACAAGTGAAAATATAATGAGAAAAGCCAAATACAATTGCTACAAAACTAACTAACTGTGGCGCTGACAATACATCGGCCAAAAGGAAAAAGATACAATCCTGTAAAATCAGCAAAGCAAAGGCATACAAGCCACTAAAATCATCAAAGCTTAACCCCATTAGAAAGAAATGACTTTAACACGTAACAATCTAGTAGAAACAAAACCATCAAATGTTTAACCACACAAGCAGAAGCTAAAATTAACATAGCTCAACATATAGCCACTTAACCAAAATGAGCATAAGCCAAAAAAATAATACGAAAAACCATAAGACAACACTATATCAGAGACAAAATGCTGCAGCAGCTAACTTCAAACCAGTGTCTTCAAAGAGATTACCCACAAACAGCTTTTGAACTCAAGAACAGAACATTAGATCCAAACACCGAAGGCATGAAGACCTCTTGCTAGAACACGTGAATCCAGTTCACAAGCAAAGGAGGATTGAATTTCAGCTAGGAAGCAAAACCATTGTTACAACTATAGCAGCTGGAGCATAAACAAAATTCCAAACCAATGAAAAATTCATAAATATCACCAAGAACAAACAAAACTGAATGCTGGAAATGTAAGAGTGCACAATCCAAACAAATGAACAAGCAATTCACGTGCATTTCATGTCTACAGGTTTACCAAGCAACCTGAAATGAACTCATCAAACATCTGGCAGGCAGAAACCTTCTGAACACAGGAATTACACGAATCTGTCAAGAACTTATGCTTGAATCTAACCAGAGCAACACAGGAAATTGAATCGGAGAGGAAACAGAATTGTGGGGAGATGAAAAACGTTTTGAACCAAAAGAGAGCAAAATCAAACGTGATTAGGATGCAAGAACTGATATCACCATGTCTGAAACAAAAATCAGAATCAGATAGCTAGGATCTGGAGCAACATATTAATGTATTTTATGTCTTTTTGTATTTATTTTATCATTTATTAATGGAATATCTTATAACACTTAAAGTTGCAAAAAATTATTTTTTATAAGATGGTCCATTATTAAATAAGAAATTTGAAAAAAAAAGACATATAAAAGTTAAATAAAAAAGATATTAACTCGTACTTGTATGAGAGCATCATGTCATTAGACTATATCCGTATGTGTATCTAGGTGATCTAAGGTGTTGCTAGAAGACTAGAAATTCTCACTAACTCCCATTTCTTGTAAAAATTAGAGAGAATTTTGAAAATAAAAATATCAATTTATTTTCTAAAAATATGTTTAAAAAGTCCATATGTGATAAATTGATTCATTATTAAACGACAAAATAATAAAGAAGACATGGAGAAAAATGAAAGAAAGATCTTAACTAGTATTTACGCATATGAGAGTATATATCGTTGTAATATACTTGTATTTATATCATGGTGGTCTACCGTATTCCTAGAAGATTAGAAATTCCTACTATTCCCCATTTCTTATCAAAATTAAAGAGAATTTCAATAATTAAAATATGATTTAAATGAGAAAATATAGAAGAAACCAAGAAATTAAAAGTGAAATGAAAAAGATAGTAACTTATAATTAGGCATGCGATAGTATCTATCATTATGTTGTACTAGTATGGTCATCTTCAGGGTGTTTTCTAAAAGATTGGAAACTCCGATCCCATCGACCCCCATTTAATTCCCATATAAATTAAAGAAATTTTTGAAATCAAACAATTAATTTTTTTTTAGAAAATATGATTTAAAAACTAATATGTGATAAGATATATGGCTCATTAAATGAGAAAATAAATAAGACATGGAGAAAAACTAGCAAAATGAAAAATATATTAACTCATGCATGTTTGGTCATTTGAGTATATGTTGTTAGATTATTCTATTTGTATATATTACACATGAAAGTTAAACTTTTTTGTTGCGTTTTGGCAATGAGTCAATGAAAAAGAAATTTTCATGTGTATCAAAAGACAAATTAATTTGATTAATAAAAAGAAAAAAAAAGTTAATTTTTTGATATTATCAATAAAGATCAGTCTGTCACTCTAAATCACACCTTGAGAGAGATGAATGTTTGCGGATTGTATTAACTTTTGTCGATCATGTTGCAGAAGCTTCGAAGGAAAAAGCGAGAAAACGGAAGAAAACAAAAGAAAGAAAAACGAATTTAATTAACTATGAAAAACAGAATGAATAACTAGGTAAAAACATAGAGCCTTAGCCTTTATATATAGGCCAGGTAAGGTTTAACAGAAAAAAACGACTATAACCGGAAAAGCTAAAAAGGGGTATTTTAGCAAATAAAAGAAACCCTTGTTAACAACACTTAAAAACTTATTGTATGTAAAATGTAATTGTTGTGAAGTCCCTCGGACACTTTCTTCTCTGATCTTCTTCTTCACTCCTCGTCTTCGTCATCCTTCGCTGCTTCTTCTTCTTCATGATGATTATTCTTCGTCTTCATAATTCCATTCTCCAATAGCCCCCCGCAAGCTGGAATGTAGATATTCTTCATTCCAAGCTTGGACTAAGCATTTTCGAAAGGACCTCGGGCGAGACTCTCAGTGAAAATATCTGGTGCTTGAGATTGGCTTGGTACAGCAATCAGCTGAATGATTCCCTTTTGAACTTCTTCCCTTACAATGTGACTGTCTAGCTCGATGTGTTTAGTTCTCTCATGGAAAACTGGGTTGTTTCCTATATAAAGAGTAGATTGATTGTCGCAATGCAATGGTATTGGTAGATTTGGTTGAATGTGGAAATCTTTGAAGAGTTTCAAGATCCATTTGATTTCACAAGTACTTTTTGCTAATGATCTGTATTCTGCCTCTGCTGATGACCTAGATGGTGTCTGCGGCTTCTTGCTCCTCCACGCGATTAGAGAGGGTCCTAAGAAAAGGCAATAACTTGTAATAGATTTTCTGGATTCCACACATGATCCCTAGTCAGCATCTGAAAAAGCTCTTAGTGAAAGATCTGATTCTGATGGGAACATGATTCCTTTTCTTGGTTCTTTCTTGATGAATGTGAGAATTCTCTTTGCTGCGTGAAGATGTATATTGGTTGGATTCATCATGAACTGGCTTAAGTGATTTACTGAATAGCAGATATCCGGTCTGCTATTTGTTAGGTACAAGAGTCTTCCAATGAGAATGAGTCTTCTGTACTGTTCTGGTTCTGTCAGAGCATTTCCCATGTTCCTTTCATATTTCACTTTGCTATCCAATGATGTATTGCAGGGCTTGGCATCAAGAAGTTTTGCATCCTTCAAAATATCTGTTGCATACTTCCTTTGGTTAAGGAGTATGCCTTTGCTTGTCCTTGCTAGCTCCATTCCTAGGAAGAACTTAGCACTTCCTAGGTCCTTGATGCTGAATTCGTTGCCTCTTTATTGTGCTTATTTCTTCTTCATCTTCTCCAGCTACCAATAGATCATCTACATACACAAGGATGAGTGTTAGTTTATTTAATTTTTGCTTTGAGAATAAGGAATGATCTGATTTGGATTGAAAATAACCCAAATTAGTGAGAAAAGTAGTGAGTTTATAATTCCACTCCCTGCTGGCTTGTTTGAGTCCATCCAAGGACTTTCTCAATTTGCAAACAAGAGATCGATCCTCTATCTCCAATCCTTGTGGCATCCTCATATAAACTTCATCCCTTAAGTCTGCACGCGAGACAACAAAGGTCCACAAAACTTTAGCGACATTTGATTGATGTATAAGAGCTCTTGCAACAGATAGGATGTGTTGGTGCTTTCTTTCTAGTTTCTAGTTTCCCATTTTGTTGAGCACACTCAACACAAGAAGTTTGATGCTCTATTCCTTTTTCTGAAAAAAAATATGTTAGTTTATATTCAGGTCCATTATCACTCCTTATGCATTTAACCTTAGCATAATATTGAGTATTTACCATGCTGATAAACGACTTAATCAAATAACATGTTTTAGATTTAGTTTTCATGAAAAACACCCAAGTATGCCTACTATGATCATCAACAACAGTAAGGAAGTATTTGTGACCAAGTATGGAAGGTATAGACAAAGGTCCCCATATGTCAAAATGAACTAGATCAAACATATTAGAAGCAATACTATCACTGTCTTTATAAGAAATCCTTTTCAGTCTAGAAGTATGGCAAGCATCACAAGGAAAAGAAATTTTATTCACACCTATGTATGGATAGTAGTTCTGCAAGATCTTCATCCTGTTAAAAGGAGGATGTCCAAGTCTAACATGCCATTTATGAAAATTACTACTAACAACAGAGTTCACATTTGAAGAAGTGATGGAATTTATTGGTCCTTTTAGAGCATACAATCCGTTTTCTATAGCACCAATCTTCTTCAAAGTTAGCTGATCCTGCACAATACAATCAAATCTTGTGAATATCAAGCAGCAAAGTAGGTGAGCAGTGAGCTTGGAGACAGCTATAAGATTGAATTGGAAGTTAGGAATAAATAAAACATTGCTTACATAGAAGTTGTTAGAGAATATGACAGTTCCAGCTTTGGTGGCATCTGTATTTTCTCCATTTGGCAGCTCAATACATAGAGGTTTAATCCTTTTGATGGATTGGAAATCATTGAGGGAGCAACAAACATGATCTGTAGCTCCTGAATCTATTATCCATCTAGTGGATCTATAATTAGATGAAGAAGCATTACAGTTACCTACATCATCTCTCGAAGGTTGAGATGTTTTTGGCAAAACCTGTCTTACTTGAAATGTTTTACTCTTCATTTGATTGATGTTAGATTGCTTAAGGATGTCAAGGATAGCTTTCTTCTGTTCTGGAGTGAAATCAAACACGGCCTCATCATAATTGTTTCCTTGTCCTCCCTATTGAGAATCAGTGTCATCTTCACTTTCAAGGGAGTTGTCTTCCTCGACAGCACAATTGTTGGCTACAACATTCTTCTTGAAGTGGGCAGGGAAGCCATGCTTCTTGAAGCAGATTTCAACAGTGTGACCAATTCTTCTACAGTAGGTGCATACCTTGTTGGATCTATTTCCTCCCTTCATGTTCTTGGATGGTCAAGAAAACTAACTCTTGTTCTTTCCTTTTGATTTCTTTTTATCCTGGAAACTGGTATTAACAAACACTTTGGATTCCTCAATGCTTTGATTTATCTGTCTTTCTTGTTGACTTAAGAGGTTGAAAACCTTTTCCACATCAGGAAGAGGTGTCATCATCATGATTTGCGATCTTACATTTGCATAATTCTCATTCAATCCTCTTAGGAACATGATAATATAATCACTTTCCTTTTGAGCTATGATGGTTGGTATGAGAATGCAAGAACATGGTATAGCCCACAAGCACTTGGGAACAGGTCTGAAACTATCTAATTCTAGCCGAAGTTTTTCCATACAATTGAAATACTCAGCTATTGTTTGTTCCGATTGATGAAGATTATACAATTCTCCCTGTATGGTTGCTATTCTGAAGGCATCAGCTTGATGACACTTCCTTCGCAAATTTTCCCAAATATCCTTGGCAGCATCCAACCAAATAACACTTTCTGATATAAAAGGATGAATTGTCTGATTGATCCATGCAATTACCAACAAATTACATCTATCCCATGCTTCAAAAGTTGCATCACCAGCCGCTGGTTTGGGGAGAGCTCCTTCTATGAAGTGAAGTTTGTTCTTCATCTTGAGAACAACACACATGGCTCTAGACCAAGAATGGTAATTAGGTCCATTCAAAATCACCGAAATCAGAAGAGTCCCAAGGCTTTCATTAGGATGAATGAACAGAGGGTTTGAAGCATCAAGGGAAGTCTTGGCCATAATATCCAAGAAGGGATGGAGAAAAGAGGAAGGGAAACAAGCAGATAAAACGCAAGGAGAAAAAAACAGAAGATAGGATAGATAAGCTAACCAGAAGCTCTGATACCATATTAACTTTTCTTGATCATGTTGCAGAAGCTTCGAAGGAAAAAGCAAGAAAATGGAAGAAAACGAGAGAAAGAAAAACAAATTTTATTAACTGTGAAAAACAGAAATGAATAACTAGGGAAAAACAAAGAGCCTTAGCCTTTATATATAGGCCAGGAAATGTTTAATAGAAAAAAAAAAAACAAGAAAAAATGACTATAACCACAAAACCTGAAAAGGGATATTTTAGCAAATAAAAGAAACCCTTCTTAACAACACTTAAAAACTTAATGTATCTAAAAAGTAATTGCTATGAAGTCCCTCGAACACTTTCTTCTCTAATCTTCGCTAATCTTCTTCTTCACTCCTCGTCTTCTTCATCCTTCGCTGCTTCTTCTTCTTCATGATGATTCTTCTTCGTCTCCATAATTCTATTCTCCAACTGATTGACTTGTCAAGATGAGATAGTAACAGCTATTACTTAATAAAGCATGGTGTATCCGAGGATGTACTCATCATCACAACAGAATTTTGTGCTTATTTCGAGTATGGGGCGGTGGAATGATTTGGGTGGGTGGGAATGAGATTAAAAGTAGCGGACGCACCTGTATCAAAGGGATCGGAGGAAAGGGTGTTGGAGGAGATGGAAGCTTTTTTTTGCTAACGTTTCTTTTTTTGCAGGGTCAAGGCGATACATCGACTTGGAACGGGAATAGTAATGGTATTTACACCGTTAATAGGGCCTATAAGTTGCTATGTTCGAGCCTACAACAGTGAAGTCATCCCATTTTACTGCTTATATGGAGTCTACCAATCCCTTCAAAGGTGGAAGTGTGTCTTTTGCAATTAATTCTCAACCATCTCTCATTAAAAGACAAGTTGCTTCAAAGAGGGGCACTTGAAGGTTTGGCACAGCCAGGATGTATTTTGATACAGTGAAGAATTGAATAACCTCTATTTACATTGCGACACTGCAGCTAGTTTGTGAAATCTATGTTTTTCGTGGTAGGACTTCTCATCGGTATCACTAAATCAACTGGAGATATGGTGTTTAACTAACCTCGTTGTTTAACAAACCTAGCAAGATTAGCAAATTTAGGGATGTTACGTTCCGAAAACATACATATTAACTATGACATATATAATGTAATAAGGACAATTATATATTTGTTATTTATTTTGGATCCGTATTATAATGGAAACAATTAATTTCAACCGTGTTTTGAAAATATTAAAAGGGAAAAGTACAAAACTTTGATTAAATACAAAGGTAAATACTTTTCATAAATATCGTTGAATTTAAAATTTTTATGTAATTAAAATAAAATACTAAATAAATAAAAATAAAAATTATATGAAAATAGGAAAAAAACATAAGATATGAAGTTTTTGGTGGACATTTGGTTTCCCTTTAAGAAAATCTTTGAGTGACCAAAATGATATCAAATATATCTTTACATAATTAAAAATATTATTTACTCAAAAAAATTTAAAATTTCTTGGAGATAATCTTTAGATGTTCAAAATGATATTTTACTCAATAATGGAAAAAGAGCATTTAGTTCAAATGTAGACAAATAGATTATTTTAGATCAAATTTCGTTAAATTTTCATTTTCATTAATAAACTTAAAAAAAATCTTATGTTAAAATAATTTCAAAATCTCAAATAAATTCAAATGGAGACAATAAAATTATTTTATATCAAATCATTGCATATACTAATTTCAAATAATCTCAAGTCAAAATAAAAAGTAATAGGTATCTAATCATGATCAAACAATAAAAAATTTATAAATTTATGAAATCATTAATTTTTATTTTTAAAAACATATATTAAAATAAATTATAAATCCCAACACAATTCAAGTTCATAGAAAAGAATTATAACATATCAAAGCTAATCAATACATAAATCATTCGAAAATATGGTGAGTTATTTTTAGATCTAGAAAAAACTATATCACTGAATAAATAAAACATTTTGGAAACAATTACCTTAATTAAATTTTAGTTTCCTTAATTAAATTTTAATTTCCTTAATAAATGATGATGATTTTGCAAATTTCACCAAATAATTTTCTAATCCTCCTAAATTTCAAATTTGGATAGAATCAAACTATAACCGGAAAAGATACCCAAATCAAAGCAAATCAAAGCATAAATCGTTTCCATAAATGGAAAATTATTTTTTGATCTACAAAAAATTAAATTTGTAAAAAAATGTGACTTTTTTCAAATAGTTTCCTGATGTAAACTTTAGTTTCCTTCATATTATGATGATGATTTTCGAAATTCCACAAAACAGATTTTTTTATCCTCAAAAATTTTCAACTCACTTCTAAAATATAGTTCAAATCAAAGAAAATCAATGCATAAATCATTTCTAAAAATGGAGAATTCTTTTTAAACCTAGAAAAACTTAAATTTCTAAACAAATGTAACTTTTTCAAAATAGTTTCTTTAATTAGATTTTATTTTCCTTAATAAAATGATGATTTTCGAAATTCCACCAAATTGTTATCTAGTGCTCGTAAATTTCTCATTTGGGTAGCATCAAATTATAATCGCGAAAAAAGTATTTCAAGTCAAAGCAAATCAATGCAAAAATCATTTCCGAAAAAGGCAAATTATCTTAAGATCTAGAAAAACTTAAATGTCTAGACAAATGTGACTTTAATTTTTTCAATTAGTTTCCTTGGTTTCTTAAAATGTCAAATATTTCTCATATTCCGTGTAAGTTTACACTATACGGATTCTTAAATTCCATTTGGGTGCAATACGTTTTCCAATTATATCCCTAAACAAATACACATCCAACAAACTCCACTAATATCCAAATAAATGATTCCTTGTCTTGTTTTTTTTTTCACTCCCTCCGTCTTTAATACACAACCAATAATAAAATTTTAACTACAACTAGTACAAACCTTGAAAAATATTGGAATTTTTTTAATTATTGCAACAATTAATGACTTACATTTTGGATCAAAAAAACCTTTTAGAATGTGACCTATATTTAGGACCATAGGGAGTATATTATTAAAAACAAAATGTAAGGTTTTTTGGGACAGTGGGCGTAGGCCCTTTCGATTTATTAAAATAAAATTAAAGTTGTTTCTCAAAATATTGTTTCCACATCAAAATATAATTCATTTATTCAATAGAAAACATCACTCATTTTGATTCTTCACTTCTATCAAGGTACTTAATAAGAAGCAAGTTAAAACACCATTTCGTACACCTCATTAGGGAGATAAAGAACTTGTGTTGGGAGATTTGATGTTAAAGTTGGAACACATACACTTACAGATAAGCTAAGGTAATCAATGGGCAGATTGAGCATTACACTCATATCACCTATAGGTATGGCAGCAACCTCCTCTTGATCTAGTTTTTTTGTTGGATGCGATTGAAACTGCTTAAATTAGGCTTTAGTTGCTCTTTTTATTAGATTTTATTATATTTTTCTATTTTCTCACTCAGGCATAATATAAAAAATACATTTGAAATTATGATCACCGTCAATTGAAAGAAACGATCTTAAATTAATACGCCATTTGTAAATTTTTCATTCTGGTAATAGTTTTAAAATCGTTCAAACCCGATTAATAAGTTGTTTCATCTAACTACTTCAATTTTTGAAAAAATATATAATTCATTTACAAAATACATTGCATGGAATTAAACTGCATGCATATTCTCTTTGTTGTATCAACTAAAGGGTACAATTGTTCATCCAAAAAAGGAGTGCAATTAGTACTTTTTTTTAAAAAAAAAATTCATAACAATCAAAACTAATAAATTGATGACAAGTCAAAGTTACTTTAATTATTTTAATTCATTTAAGGGCAAAGAAAATCACTCAAGAATATTGAGATTGGCATTTCATCATGTGTACAGTGACCTATATCTCAAATTTCTTTTGTGATTAAAACACAGACACTGAAATCTCAATGGCCATATTATGTTTTCCCACTGATAGTGTTTGAGGAGAAATATTTTTGGTGTAAGTCAAATTTTTCTTACTAAGAAGTCAAAGTCAATAACGGACCTCACTTAGTGAGATAAATCTCTATTTAATGAAAAGTCGAAGTCAATCATTATGTTCACTCACGCATTGCTTAAAGGCCACATTCTCAAGCACTATGAAATCTTTAAATCATACACAATTTTGGTCAGAACATATATGTCTCATGCCAATCAAAATTTTCTCCACCGCTTGCCACTGCTAATTAAGTCCGCTAGAACACTAAGCGTGACTTTGTTTCCTATATGGTTAGCACCATCATTTGAGTACTAGTTCCTACCTGAGTCGATTGATACACACGTATACACCAAAACTTGAACAATGAAGAGGAAACTTTATAAAATGTCATCACCTAGATATGTAAAAACCCTTTCTTAAACAAGCGAACAAGGTCAACCATTTTGGTTTCTCTTATGTTCTTCACCATGATGTCTTTCTGCTAAATTTTCTTTCCGTTTCGAGATAATGTGCTTGCAATGTCAATTGTCAAACAAGCCATGTCTCTAGTGCTGGTTAAACTGTGCAAGACGGTAGCAGAGTATGAAGGACAAGATACCAGTCTATATAGTAGTATCAGTATCTCACGCAGAAAAAATGTCCCGACAATAAATCGCTGAGAAGGAGTTAAAGAAAACTCTAAACTTAAAACACAATGCACAAAACTACAAATGCAAATGAAAAAAAAATTAAAAATTGGCTGATTATGTCAATATCTAAACCTCTCAGAATGAACCTCTATGAAAGGAACACCAAAAATAGATGAAAAGTAACCTTTAGAAAATAGTTTAAAAGTTTAATTTAAAAATACTTTTCATTATTTGAAAGAGAATAAAATTTTATTGATGAGGAGTATGAACAATTTTAATAATTGCATCGAGACAATTCAGTTTTGTTACCTCTCTCTAAAAATTTTAGGCAGCTCCTCATGACCTACATCATCCAGATCCATCATCTATGATACAAGTAATTTTAAAACTTTACATGAGGGAGTGAGAGAGATAGAGAGATTGTGTCGGCTGTAACTAGGCTCAAATCTTTGTTCAGATTTAAGGAAATATGAAACATCAAAATATCATAGGAAAAACGTTTTCTCCCTCAAACTATCTGCTCAACTCTTTCAAACCAAATTTTTGCTTCCATATCTCCAATGTATCCAAGTAGATGGAATGACCATATTTTTTGCACTTACAAGATGCAAAAGAACTGTAAAATAAAGTAGCTATGTGAGGATCGATGACCCCTAGAATGCACATTACTATAGAAAAGTATGCTTTGAATACCAATGATTGGAACCTAAGTAGCCATCAGCATCTACTATCCTTGGTTTAATGGACACCATACAAGGGATCACAGGAATTTATTTATTACTTACCCTTTCATTTATTATCATTAGCTTCTTGCAAATCTCTTGGCCCCTGCATATCTTTTTGATGGCGAAAAAACGCATCTCTACAACCCTTGTCCCATGAATTCTATGCGATCCATGAAGCAATAAATAAAAATATCCATCTTAATGTGTGTTAATACTATGAAATATGGGTCAGGAGAAGCTTAGGAGGGTTATAATGGTATTTTGAAGTTACAAAGAGGTTTACAAACTTAGTAGCCCAAAAGTTGAAAAGATAAACAAATAGAAAAAAGAAGGTTACCTAATAGAAGTTGTGCCAAGGGCTCTATTGAATAAACAGGGGTAAGGAGGATAGTTTTTCTTTTATGTTATATGGGGTATATTCTAATCTTGTTTAAGTCATATGTTGTTGTTTAGTAGTTTTAACTCAGGCTCAATGGCTTTTAGTCTACTTAGACTTCAAAATGTTAATGCACTAGATCTAGATTATATTTGTTGTTTATACATGCACTGGAACACGTGTATGTATCGGTACTTTTGGTTCTATATATAAATATATCTGTTGGTGATAAAAAAAGGAAGTCGTGCCAACGATTACATCATTTTTTAAGGATAAATGTATAGTAAGGGCTAGTATTAACACGGGCTAAGTTAGATGTAAATAGTATACAAAAACAAACAATCAGAAGTTTGCATTATTTATACTCATACAAGAAAGTAAAGATGAGTGGTAGGAGTATATAGATTCAAATGTAAACTTCAAAGGGAAGACAGAAATGAAGTATAACAAAGTAGATAGGTAAACACCAATGTGCTAACCAACATCAACATATTATGCATTGAATCAGATTAGTGCTTATCTGTTTGTATGTTATTGTTTTAAAATAAAGATTCATTCATCAATTTAAATGCAACTAAAACCTTCAAAATGTTTTGCATTTATTGTGTTAGATTGAGGGCAATTTGAAAGTCATATTTGTTGGATGGACGACTCTACAAAAGTAGCTTTCAAAAACATCATTTACAGCTACAAGTGAGTTCTCCAAATTGTTGTATATCTTTCAATTTTTAATTTAAAAAAAAAAACTTGGTTAGAATAAGGTTAATGAGAAAACAAATATCCGTACAATCTCGAAGAGCTCATATTTATTAATTCTTTTGTGAAAATCTTAAATCATCCCCAACAAATTACAAAAACATTACAAAGTATCATTTTAGCGACATCAATTGGTTAGGAAATTGAAATTGGAGAAGAGTAAGGAGAGTTGTAATTTCCCATTCGCAAACATTTAAATGTCTTCATTTTGTACCAAAAATTTTAAAAAGGAAAAGTAAAATCTTTAAACCAACGGCTGAAAAATACTAGAGATAGTGAAAAATGGTTAAACCTGTGCCAAGTCTTCGGTTTATGGTTTTAGGAAGTTCACCTGTGCCAAGTCTTCTTCATTGTTTCCTTCCTTCTCAGAACGACTCTTTTTATCACGTCTACAACTTCGAATCAAATCAACACATGAGTCCACATTTTCTTCCACACTAATATAGAATGTGAGGTCATGTTACTTATTTAACTTTGTTTCCTAGGCCTAGATATTGAATAATCTTGACCTCGATGGTCTGAGTCACCTTGTGACTCGCTAGGATCTGTGTAAACATCATTTCGTTTTTGTTGCCTTAATGAGTATGGATTCTTATTTTCTTTTAGTCGCCCAATGGCCTACTCTGACAAAGAAAATTATTTGTGATAGAATTAAAAGATAACTTACAATAGTTAAATACTCATAATAAACCAACACAAGCATAGTATTGTTCTTCAATCTTCCATCTCTCTTTCTATCCAACTAAACACTAGAAGAAAAAAATTTATTCTTGTTTAATCTGCCTTCTCTCTTTTTGAACCAAAGACACTAATTTTCTCTTCATATTTTTCTTCTCTCTACATTATTTCTACACTATTTTTTCTGTTTACCAAAGAAATGGTTAGGAGTTTTTCACTATTTCTTGTGTTTGGTAGAGAGTTTAGTCATATCTAGCCCTAATTTAAATACAAAATTATTCAATGAAATTAAACATTTTCTATCAAATAAGCTGAACGAGAAATTCATAGATTTTCATATCAGTTACTTATATTATCGAAAACTTATTTGATAAATTACATACTTTCTTACTTACTTACCGTATCACTCATGCTCTAGAGAGTTTGCGCTTCGAGAAAAAATGTAGAAAATATTATTCTAGATTTATTGGTAAGTTTTCTATTGGTGATTATTTTCCACGACAAAGTTCTTAATCTTCTTGGTAAACTTTATTCTCATTTGGAATCTCAATCTATACAACAATTAAGAATGAATCTATTTGAAGGAATTGTATTATCACATCATTTTCTTAAAACCAAAATTATGTTGTGTGACACAAGGTGAACCAGATATTTACAAAAATGTACATTGATGACACAAAAGAAATTATAAACTTTCACCTTTTATCCCTTAGTTTGAAGTTTGTACGATTTTAGCTTCAATATTATTTGCTTGAGTTTGTTCCTTTAGTTACAAAATATGAGAATGTCATTCCAATGGACGAAATTCGAGCAATTAAAACTAGGGGAACTAAGATCCTTAAACCTCAAACTAGGGAGTCAAAAGTGTAATTAAGCCAGCGTGGTAATTATCTACCAAGAAAATGAAGTTGTAATTATCTACGTTATAAGAAAACTATTCCAACATCAATTGCAAAATTAAGAAAACTTATTTTTAATTTTAAATATATATGATCTTTACCCTAGATTCTAGATTCGAAGATTGTGCAACAATTAAAAGCAAAATTAGGAAAAAATCTATAAAATGTATGCGCAACATCAAATTAATAAGAAAACTACATTTATTATATAATTACATAGAATAAATTTATTTATGATATTTATCTAGATTGAGATTCCAAACGAAAATGAACTCTACCAAGGTGATTGAGCGCTCCATTGTGGAAACTAATTACCAATAGAAAACATACCTTTAAATCTAGAACAAGATCTTCAACCTTTTTTCTTCACACGCAAATCCTCTAAAGTTGAGCCGCAACTGATATGAAAATCAACAAATTGACCGCGCAGCTTTTTAGAGAGAAAATGTTTGATTTACACCGAGAACTTTTGTATTTATATTAGCATTAGATAAGACTAAACTCTTTAGCGACTACAAGGAGTGGTGAAAAAACCCTAACCATTGTTTGGTAAACGGAAGCAAGAGTGATGAAACAATGTAGAGAGAAGAGAAATATGAAGAGAAAATGAGTGTGTTAGGTTTAAAGAGAATGAGAATAAAGAAAAATGATTTTTAGAAAGAGAGACGTCAGATTAAAGAAAAACATGATAGTTGTGTTGACTTATTAGCGGTGAGCTTTAATAAGCTATCTTCTAATTTTGTCTTAAATAATTTTGCTTTGTCAGAGCAGGACATTCGGGGCCTAAAATCAAACAAGAAGCAATATTCATTAAGACAAGAGAAACAAAATGTTGTTTACATAGATCCTAACCAGTCAGAAAGTGACTTAGACCTCCGTTGTCAAGGTTATTCAAGATCTATGCCTATGAAGCAAAGTCGAAGAAGTAACATGACATCATATTCTACACCATTAGTGAAATAAAATATGGACATAGTGTGCTAATTTGATTCAAAGTCATATATAGACGCTGTAGAATCAGTCACTATTTTGAGAAGAGAGCAAACAGTGAACAAGACATGGACACAAGTGAACTTCCATAAGACCCAAACTTAGGACTAGGAAACTATTTACCGGTACCAAAAAGGCAAGCTTCAAGCTTGAAAGGAGTTTTGTCTTCGTTTTAAGTAACAAACACAGAGAATGCTTCACCATCACTTAAACAACCAAATTTATGCATAAATATAATTTCCACTTTTTTGAAGGAGAAAATTTATGCAAAATAACTATTTTATCATGGTTAATAGATGACAAACTTGTTGAGGAAGACGAACAAGTTTTCTCCAATAAATTCGTAGCAAAAACTACCGTGATGATAGGGAGAATTACTAGAGCTAGAATTGAATATAGTTGTTGCCAAAAGGAGCTATCTATGTTGACGTTTGAAGAACACGTTGTTAGTGATCTCAAACAACCATATGGATGTCTTTACCACTTTAAAAAGATGTGTGTTTCCAAGATTTATTGATTGTTGCTTGACATGAAGCTGGTGAACGAAAGCGCTTGGAAACATTAACCATCACACAAAAGAAAATTCGTCAAATCAAAATGATAGTTCTCATCAATTTGTATGCAAATACTTGTTTTCTCATTAACTTTATTCTAACAAAGATCTTTTAAATTAATGATTTATGACAATTTGGAGAACTCAGAATTGATAATTCTAGAAGTTACTTTTGGATGGTTATCCATCCAACAAATATGAATTTTATATTTCCCTCAACTAGGACACAAATATATGAGAAAAAAAATCAAAGGGTGCAGTTGCATTAACATTGATGAACTAATCTTTTGAGGAAACAAATTACGTACAGACAAACATTCATTATTGTGATTCAAAGCATACTGTATAGTTGTTGGTAAGCACATTGATGTTTACCTATCTACATTGTTATAGAACTTTTTAATGTTGTCATCAACAATGTTTTTTCGTGGTATTCAACATTTGAATCTTTTTATTCCCATCACTCATCTTTTCTTTTTTATAAGTATGAACTATGCAGATTGATTGTTTTTTGTTGTATATTATTCAGTTTAAAATTAACAGGGGTTAATTTTAGCTATTTTTATACATTCATCTAGGTAAAAACAAGTAATTGTCGGTGTGGCTTTTATCAGCTAACATTCTTTTTGTTTTCTACTTATTTATCTTCTCAACGTTTTCGCTACTACATTTGTAAACCTCTTTATAATTTTCAAATACCTTTATAGCCTCCTAAGGTTCTCCCCACCCCAATTTCTTAGTATTTACACAATCTAAGATGACAAAACTCTTTGTTTCTACTTGATTGCTCTATAGAATTCATGGGACAATGGTTGCAGACATACATTTTATCGCCACCAAAAAGGCACGCGAGTGACATGGGCTTTGTAAGAAGCTAATGATAATAATTGAAAGGATAAGTGGTTAACAAAGTCTCATGATCCGTTGTAGGGTGTTCATTCAATCAATGATAGTAGATACGAATAGGTATTTAGGTTTCTATCATTAGCATTTAAAATAGAATTTTTTTTATACTGAGGTATTTTTTGGAGTCATATGTCATCACATCACTGCTTTATTTTACTTTTCTTATGCAACCTTAAAGTGAAAAATCATGTTTTTCCATCTATTTTGGATACTTTGGAGATGTGGAAGCCAAAGTTTGGTTTCAAAGAACATATAAATTGAGAGTTAAGGAGAGAACTTTCTTCTTATAATATTCTCATGTTTTGTATTGCTTTCAAACTATTAAAATTCTTACCTTGAGTCCACTCACAGCAAGCACGGCTCAATCTTACTCTCTATCTCTCATGCCCTCAGGTATATTGTTTTTCAAATAGTTTTATTCATGAAATAAAAACATATAAAATATCATACAAATGGATCCAAGCATATCATGATACACAAAATTTGAGTCATAAGGAAGTAGGTATCAACATGAAAACAATTTAAGCCTTTAAAATTTAATTGAAAATAAGTTGTATTTTTATTTCTAAACGGTTAATAGTATGAGGTGATTATATATATTTTCCTCTTATTTATAATTACTACAAATATAGAAATAAATTGACATTAATATTGCAATAACTTCAAATAAATATTTTATAATTTTACTTGTATTTTAATGATATTAAAACATATATTAATTAATTATATCATCATTTTTTATGTTAATTTTTTATGTCTTTCAGCACATGTTTGCTCATTAGGAGTATTAACCTACTTCTTCACAACACCAACACGCTCACAGCAAACAAATGAATAAACAAATTATATATATCGTAATGGTTGTTTCAACTATAAGCTTAAAGGGGAAAATAACAAAATAAACTCACAAAGAGATAATATCACGAAACTAAAAGAGGAGACAACACGCGGAGGAGCCCTCGATAGTAGTGGTGGCCATCCAGGTGAACATCTGGAGAACTTTGCGTACACATGTTTGCTATTAGCCTGTAAAATACACGATTATTGCAGCTATATATTAATATATCTTAGTAATGATGGTATCTCAGGAAAAATGAGAGAAAAGGCAGAGAGAATAGAAAACTAAAACTGAAAGTGTATTAACATGAGAAAGTGTGTGTCCATTAAAATAGCTATCCACCTTATACACTAATTAACTCTAATCTATTTCTAATTATCTCTAATAGCCCCCAGCAAGATGGAAGAGCTTACTAACACTTCCAGCTTGGGATAAGCCTACAAAACTAACTAAGCCAGTGAAAATATAATGAGAAAAGCCAAATACAATTGCTGAAACTTATGTGAAAAACAGAGAGAAAAAACTGTGGCGCTCAAAATACATCGGTCAAAAAGAAAGAGATACAATCCTGTAAAATCAGCAAAGCAAAGGCATACAAGCCAATAAAATCATCAAAGCTTAACCCCATTAGACAGAAATGACCTTTAACACTTAACCATCTAGCAGAAACAAAACCATCAAATGTTTAACCACACAACAAGAAGCTAAAATTAACATAGCTTAACCACTTTGCAGAAGCAACGAGCTTAACCACTCAAAACAGAAGTTAAGCTCAACATATAGCCACTTAACCAAAATGAGCTAAAGCCAAAAAAAAGTAGGAAAAACCATAAGACAAAACTATATCAGAGACGAAATGCTGAGCTAACTTCAAACCAATGTCTTCAAAGGGATTATCCACAAACAACTTTTGAACTCAAGAACCGAACAATAGATTCAAACACCGAAGGAATGAAGACCTCTTGCTAGAACACGTGAATCCAGTTCACAAGCAAAGGAGTATTGAATTTCAGCTAGGAAGCAAAACCATAGTTACAACTATAGCAGCTGGAGCATAAACAAAATTCCAAACCAATGAAAAATTCATAAACATCACCAAGAACAAACAAAACTGAATGCTGGAAATGTCAGAGTGCACAATCCAAACAAATGAACAAGCAATTGACGAGCATTTCAGGTCTACAAGTTTACCAAGCAACCTGAAAGCAACTAATCAAACATCTGGCAGGCAGAAACCTTATGAACACAGGAATAACACGAATCTATCAAGAAAAGATGCTTGAATCTAACTAGAGCAACACAGGAAATTGAATTGGAGAAGAAACAGAATTGCGGCGAGATGAAAAACGTTTCGAACCAAAAGAGAGCCAAATCAAACGTGATTAGGATGCAAGAACTAATATCACCATGTCTGAAACAAAAATCAGAATCAAATAGCAAGGATCTGGATTCGAATCACCAAATCAGTAAAAAAGAACGGAGCAACATCTTTCATCACTTCTCGAAGAATTACGCATTAGTTAGGGCATGGAATTGCCAAATCATAGATCTACCCATCGGAGAGCAATCAAAAAACAAATTGATGTAGAAAACGGAATTAAAAGACCAAAGCTCTAAATGAAGACGAGGGGAGATATGAAGAGCGAGGATTCTGGAAGAGCAAGAAAGAGATATTTGCTTGATTTTTTCAGGAAAATTGTCAGAAGAAATCTTCAATAAATAAGAAGAAACAGAGAAATAAAATAAGGGAGAGAGATCAAATCAATCATTTTGAACGAGGAATAAGATCAATGGAGGAAGATTTGGAAAATAGAAAATGGCTTTCTCAAGAAACTGAACAGAAAGGAAAAGAAAAAGAAAATGCTTAAAAACTTGGACAGTGGAAGGTATTTTCAGGGTGGATGGAAAGGCTCTGATACCATGTTAGTAAACTTGGCATCTCACGGAAAATTAGAGAAAAGTTAGAGAGAATAGAACACTGAAATTGAAACTGTATTAAAAGGAGAAAAGTGTTTGTCCATTACAATAGCTATCAACCTAATATACTAATAAACTCTAACTAACTCTAATATATTTCTAATTATCTCTAATAATATATAGGATCTGAGTAGAAAATAACTTAATTGAAAGAGAGTGAGAGACTCACGATGCTGAGGGTGATTGGTGCATGGATGTCAAGATCCAAAGAATTGTCTTCAAATCAGAGTTTGACGATTTGATCTGCATAGGTAGTAATAAATATCACCAGCAAAACATTAGAGATCCCCACCAAGATCCAGGTTCACTTTTCTATGGTTTATGTGTGGTGTTTGTTCATTATTAAAATATTATTATAATGTGGTTTGAAATGTTATTAAAATATTAGAGATCCCCACCAACCCCAATTTCGCATAATAAATTAAGATAATTTCAACTATTTAAAATATTAATTTATATTTTAAAAATATCATTTAAAAGATTATATGTGATAAGATTGTCCATTAAAAGAAAAAATAAAGAAAACATAGAGAGCAATAGACAGGAATAAGATCCTAACTCGCATTTAGTTATATGAGACTATCCATGGTTAGATTGTACTTTCGTTGCATGTGTATCCCGATAATCTAAATGGTTTAATTTGTAGAAGACTAGAAATCCCCACTAACACCCTTTTCTAGCTAAAATTAAAGAGAATTTTGAATCCAACATGTTAGTCTAGTGGCTAGGGAGTGATGCTTTGAGCAGCAGCTCCTCGGTTTGAACCCTTGTAGACGCACTTTGGCCTACCAAAGAAGAAAAGAGAATTTTGAAAATAAAAAGTTAATTATTTTCTAAAAATATTATTTAAAAATTTATATATATGATAAGATGGTTCATTAAAGGAGAAAGTAAAAGACATAGAGAAAAATGACATAAAAAAGACCTCCATTCGTATTTTGGCATATGATAGTAACCATCGTTAAATTTATTTGTAGTGTAATTTATAGATAAGTAGAAATGTCTGCAAACTTCCATTTCTCATAAATATTAAAGGGAAATTTGACAATTTAAAAATAATAAATTTTCCAAATATATGTTTTAAAAGTTTCTATGAGATAAGATGGTCCATTAAATGAGAAAATAAAGAAAACAGAGAGAAAATAAAAAAAAAAAGATTATCTTTATCTTACTTAGGCACATAAGAGTACCTATCGTTAGATTGTGCTTTTATCACATAAGAATATAAGATATTTCTAGAAGACTTAAAATTCCACCAACCCCCATTTCTAGTGAAAATTCAAGTGAAATTCAATATATTAATATATTTTATGTCTTTTTGTATTTATTTTATCATTTATTAATGGAATATCTTATTACACTTAAATTTGCAAAAATTCATTTTTTATAAGATGGTCCATTATTAAATAAGAAATTTGAAAAAAAAAAGTCATATAAAAGTAAAATAAAAAAAGATATTAACTCGTATGGGTATGAGAGCATCATGTCATTAGACTATATCCGTATGTGTATCTAGGTGGTCTAAGGTGTTTCTAGAAGACTAGAAATTCCCACTAACTCCCATTTCTTGTAAAAATTAGAGAGAATTTTTAAAATAAAAATATCAATTTATTTTCTAAAAATATATTTAAAAAGTCCATATGTGATAAGTTAATTCATTATTAAACAACAAAATAATAAAGAAGACATGGAGAAAAATGAAAGAATGATCTTAACTAGTATTTACGCATATGAGAGTATCTATCATCGTATTATACTTGTATTTATATCATGGTGGTCTACCGTATTCCTAGAAGATTAGAAATCCCTACTATTCCCTATTTCTTATCAAAATTAAAGAGAATTTCAATAATTAAAATATTAATTTATATTTAAAAATATGATTTAAATGAGAAAATATAGAAGAACCCAAGAAATTAAAAGTGAAATGAAAAAGATCGTAACATATAATTAGGCATGCGATAGTATCTATCATTATGTTGTACTAGTATGGTCATCTTCAAGGTGTTTTCTAAAAGATTGGAAACTCTGATCCCATTGACCCCCATTTAATTCCCATATAAATTAAAGAAATTTTTGAAATCAAACAATTAATTTATTTTTAGAAAGTATGATTTAAAAACTTATATGTGATAAGATATATGGCTCATTAAATGAGAATATAAATAAGACAAGGAGAAAAGCTAGCAAAATGAAAAAGATATATTACACATGAAAGTTAGACTTTTTTGTTGCCTTTTGGCAATGGGTCAACGAAAAAGAAATTTTCTTGTGTATCAAAAGACAAATTAATTTGGTTAATAAAAAGAAAAAAAAGTTAATTTTTTGATATTATCCATAGAGATCAGTCTATCTTTCTAAATCACACCTTGAGAGAGATGAATGTTTGCAGATTGAGTTGTCAAGATGAGATAGTAACAGGTATTACTTAATAAAGCATGGTGTATCCGAGGATGTACTCATCATCACAACATAAATTTGTGCTTATTTCGAGTATGGGGCGGTGGAATGGTTTGGGTGGGTGGGAATGGAATTGAAAGTAGCGGACACAGCTGTATCAAAGGGATGGGAGGAAAGGGTGTTGGAGGAAATGGAAGCTCTCTTTTGCCAACGTTTCTTTTTTTGCAGGGTCAAGGCGATACATCGACTTGGAATGGGAATAGCAATGGTATTTACACCGTTAATAGGGCCTATAAGTTGCTACGTTCGAGCCTACAGCGGTGAAATCATCCCATTTTACTGCTTATATGGAGTCTACCAATCCCTTCAAAGGTGGAAGTGTGTCTTTTGCAATTAATTCTGAACCATCTCCCATTAAAAGACAAGTTGCTTCAAAGAGGGGCACTTGAAGGTTTGGCACAGCCAGGATGTATTTTGATACGGTGAAGAATTGAATAACCTCTATTTACATTGCGACACTACAACTAGTTTGTGAAATCTATGTTTTTCGTGGTAGGACTTCTCATCGGTATCACTGAATCAACTGGAGATATGGTGTTTAACTAACCTCGTTGTTTAACAAACCTCGCAAGATTGGGAAATTTAGGGATGTTACGTTCCGAAAACATACATATTAACTATGACATATATAATGTAATAAGGACAATTATATATTTGTTATTTATTTTGGATCCGTATTATAATGGAAACAATTAATTTCAACCGGGTTTTGAAAATGTTAAAAGGGAAAAGTATGAAACATTGATTAAATGCAAAGGTAAATAGTTTTCATAAATATTGTTGAATTTAAAATTTTTATGTAATTAAAATAAAATACTAAATAAATAAAAATAAAAATAAAATCAAAATAGCAAAAAACATATCAGATGAAATTTTTGATGAAAATTTGGTTTCCCTCTAAGAAAATATTTGAGGGACCAAAATGATATCAAATATATCTTTACATAATTAAAAAGATTATTTACTAAAAACAAATTTTAAAATTTCTTGGAGATAATCTTTAGATGTTCAAAATGATATTTTACTCAATAATGGAAAAATAGCATTTTATTCAAATGTAGACAAATAGATTATGTTAGATCAAATTTCGTTAAATTTTCATTTTCATTAATAAACTTAAAAAAAAAATCTTATGTTAAAATAATTTCTAAATCTTAAATAAATTCAAATGGAGACAATAAAATTATTTTAAATTAAATCAAATCATTGCATATAATAATTTCAAATAATCTCAAATCAAATTAAAAAATAATAGGTATCTAATCATAATCAAACAATAAAAAATCTATAAATTTATGAAATCATTAATTTTTATTTTTAAAAACATATAATAAAATAAATTATAAATCCCAACACAATTGAAGTTCATAGAATAGAATTATAACATATCAAAGCAAATCAATGCATAAATCATTTGAAAATATGGTGAGTTATTTTTAGATCTAGAAAAAACTAGATCACGGAATAAATATAACTTTTTTCAAACAATTTTATTTAATTAAATTTTAGTTTCCTTAATAAATGATGATGATTTTGGAAATTCCACCAAATAATTTTCTAATTCTCCTAAATTTCAAATTTGGATAGAATCAAACTATAACAGGAAAAGATATCCAAATCAAAGCAAATCAAAGCATAAATCGTTTCCATAAATGGAAAATTATTTTTTGATCTACAAAAATTTAAATTTCTAAACAAATGTGACTTTTTTCAAATAGTTTCCTTATCTAAACTTTAGTTTCCTTCATATTATGATGATGATTTTCGAAATTCCACAAAATAGATTTTTTGGTCCTCAAAAATTTTCAATTCACTTAGAATGAAATCATAACCGGAAAAAATATATTTCAAATCAAAGAAAATCAATGCATAAATCATTTTCAAAAATGGCGAAATCCTTTTAGACCTAGAAAAACTTAAATTTCTAAACAAATGTAACTTTTTCAAAATAGTTTCTTTAATTAGATTTTATTTTCCTTAATAAAATGATGATTTCGAAATTCCACCAAATTGTTATCTAGTGCTCGAACATTTATAATTTGGGTAGCATCAAATTATAATCGCGAAAAAAATATTTCAAGTCAAAGCAAATCAATGCAAAAATCATTTCTGAAAATGGAAAATTATCTTTAGATCTAGAAAAACTTAAATGTCTAAACAAATGTGACTTTAATTTTTTCAATTCATTTCCTTGGTTTCTTAAAATGGCAAATATTTCTCACATTCCGTGTAAGTTTACACCATACAGATTCTTAAATTCCATTTGGATGCAATACGCTTTCCAATTATATCCCTAAACAAATACACACCCAACAAACTCCACTAATATCCAAATAAATTATTCCTTCTCTTGTTTATTTTTTTCACTCCCTCTGTCTTTAATACACAACCAATAATAAACTTTTAACTACAACTAGTACAAACCTTGAAAAATATTGGAATTTTTTTAATTATTGTAACAATTAATGACTTACGTTTTGGATCAAAAAAACCTTTTAGAATGTGACCTATATTTAGGACCATAGGGAGTATATTATTAAAAACAAAAAGTAAGGTTTTTTGGGCCAGTGGGCGTAGGCCCTTTCGATTTATTAAAATAAAATTAAAGTTGGTTCTCAAATTATTGTTTCCACATCAAAATATAATTCATTCATTAAATAGAAAACATCACTCATTTTGATTCTTCACTTCTATCAAGCTACTTAATGAAAAGCAAGTTAAAACACCATTTCGTACACCACATTAGGGAGATAAAGAACTTGTGTCGGGAGATTTGATGTTAAAGTTGGAACACATACACTTACAGATAAGCTAAGGTAATCAATGCGCAGATTGAGCATTACACTCATATCACCTATAGGTTTGGCAGCAACCTCCTCTGGATCTATTTTTTTGTTGGATGCGATTCAAACTGCTTAAATTAGGCTACAATTGTTCACCCAAAAAAGCAGTGCAACTAGTATTTTTTAAAAAAAAAATTCTTAACAATCAAAACTAATAAATTGATGACAAGTCAAAGTCACTTTAATTATTTTAATTCATTTAAGGGCAAAGAAAATCACTCAAGAATATTGAGATTGGCATTTCATCATGTGTACAGTGACCTATGTCTCAAATTTCTTTTGTGATTAAAACATACACTGAAATCTCAATGGCAAATATTATGTTTTCTCGCTGATTTTGTTTGAGGAGAAATATTTTTTGTGTCAGTCAAAATTTTCTTACTAAGAAGTCAAAGTCAATAACTGACCTCACTTAAAGAGATAAATCTTTATTTAATGAAAAGACGAAGTCAATCACTATGTTCACTCACGCATTGCTTAATGGCCACATTCTCAAGCACTATGAAAACATTAAATCATACAAAATTTTGGTCAAAACATATATTTCTCATGCCAATCAAAATTTTCTCCACCGCTTGCCACTTCCAATTAAGTCTGCTAGAACACTATGGGTGACTATGCTTCCTATAAGCTTATATACCCAAAACTTGAACAATGAAGAGGAAACTTTATAAAACTTGAACAATGAAGAGGAAACTTGAACAATTAAGTCTGTTAACACCACCATTTGAGTACTAGTTCCTACCTGAGTCGATTGAAACACGCGTATATACCAACACTTGAACAATGAAGAGGAAACTTTATAAAATGTCATCACCTAGATATGTAAAAACCCTTTCTTAAACAAGCGAGCAAGGTCAACGATTTTGGTTTCTCTTATGTCCTTCACCATGATGTCTTTGTGCTAAACTTTCTTTTCGTTTCGAGATAATGTGCTTGCAACGTCAATTGTCAAAAAAGCCATGTCTCTAGTGGGGGTTAAACTGTGCAAGATGGTAGCAGAGTATGAAGGACAAGATACCAGTCTGTATGGTAGTATCAGTATCACACGCATAAAAAATGTCCGCACAATAAATCGCTCAAAAGGAGTTAAAGAAAACTCTAAACTTAAATCATAATGCACAAAACTAAAAATGAAAATGAAAAAAAATAAAAATTAGCTGATTGTGTCAATATCTGAACCTCTCAGAATGAACCTTTATGTAAGGAACACCGAAAATAGAAGAAAAGTAACCTTTAGAAAATAGTTAAAAAGCATAATTTTACAAATATTTTTCATTATTTGAAAGAGAATAAAATTTTATTGATGAGGAGTATGAACAAATTTAAAAATTTCATCCACACAATTCAGTTTTCTTACCTCTCTCTAAAAATTTTAGGCAGCTCCTCATGACCTACATCAGATCCATCATCTCCGATACAAGTAATTTTAAAACTTTACATGAGGGAGTGAGAGAGATAGAGAGATTGTGTTGGCTGTAACTAGGCTCAAATCTTTGTTCAGATTTAAGGAAATAGGAAATACCAAAATATTACAGGAAAAAAGTTCTCTCACTCAAACTATCTACTCAGCTCTTTCAAACCAAATTTCTACTTCCATATCTCCAATGTATCCAAAGTAGACGGAATGACCATATTTTGCACTTACAAGCTGCAAAAGAACCGTAAAATAAAGTAGCGATGTGAGTATCGATGACCACCAGAAAATACATTACTATAGAAAACTATGCTTTGAATACCAATGATGGGAACCTAAGTAGCTATCAGCATCTACTATCCTGGGTTTAATGGACACCATAAAAGGGATAATAGGACTTTGTTTATTACTTATCCTTTCATTTATTATCATTAGCTTCTTGAATATCTCTTGGTCCCTGAATGACTTTTCGATGGCGAAAAAAGGCATCTCTACAACCCTTGTCCAATGAATTCTATGCGATTCATGAAGCAATAAATAAAAATACCCATCTTAATGTGTGTTAATACTATGAAATATGGGTCAGAAGAAGCTTAGGAGGGTTATAATGGTATTTTAAAGTTATAAAGAGGTTTACAAACTTAGTAGCCCAAAAGTTGAAAAGATAAACAAATAGAAAAAAGAAGGTTACGTAATAGAAGTCGTGCCAAGGGCTCTATTGAATAAGCAGGGGGAAGGAGTATAGTTTTTCTTTTATGTTATATGGGGTATATTCTAATCTTGTTTAAGTCATATGTTGCTGCTTAGTAGTTTTAACTCAGGCTCAATGGCTTTTAGTCTACTCAGACTTCAAAATGTTAATGCACTAGATCTAGATTATATTTGTTGTTGTTTATGCAAGCAGTGGAACACGTGTATGTATCGGTAATTTTGGTTCTATATATAATAAAATATATGTGTTTTTGAGAAAAAAGGAAGTCGTGCCAACGATTACATCATTTTTTTAGGATAAATGTATAGAAAGGGCTAGCATAAACATTGTGTAAGTTAGATCTAAATAGTATACAAAAACAAACAATCAAAAGTTTGCATAATTTATACTCATACAAGAAAGTAAAGATGAGTGGTAGGAGTAAATAGATTCAAATGTAAACTTCAAAGGGAAGACATAAATGAAGTATAACAATGTAGATCGGTAAACATCAATGTGCTAACCAACAACAACATATTATAAATTGAATCACATCAATGCTTGTTTGTTTGTATGTTATTGTTTTAAAATAAAGATTCATTCATCAATGTAAATGCAACTAAAACCTTCAAAATGTTTTGCATATATTGTGTTAGATTAATGGAAATTTGAAAGTCATATTTGTTGGATGGACGACTCTACAAAAGTAGCTTTAAAAACATCATTTACAGCTGCAAGTGAGTTCTCCAAATTGTTGGATATCTTTTAGTCTTTCTTTTTTTAAAAAAAACTTGGTTAGAATAAGGTTAATGAGAAAACAAATATGTGTACAATCTCGAAGAGCTCATATTTATTTATTCTTTTGTGAAAATCTTAAATCATCCCCAACGAATTACAAAAACATTACAAAGTATCATTTTAGCAACATCAATTGGTTAGGAAATTGAAATTGGAGAAGAGTAAGGAAAGTTGTAATTTTCCATTAGTAAACAATTAAATGTCTTCATTTTGTACAAAAAAATTAAAAAAGGAAAAGTCAAATCTTTAAACCAACGGCTAAAAAATACTTGAGATAGTGAAAACTAGTTAAACATATGCAAAGAGAAATCTTATAGATTTTGTCATACTACAATCATGTGATAAGATGCTTTGTTTCATTGCCTAGTCCACATCATTTACAAATGCAATAAGGACATAACCGGTCACGATAGGAAGCCTCATTCAATTTGAAAAAATTGAGCAATTCTAAATATTTGTGTAGTCTAACAAACATATTTTCTTGAAGCTATTTCAAAAGAAGTCAATCCGTCCTAGAGTAAAAAATAAAAATTCATTTAAATATCTCAGTATTCATACAATATGGATGGGATGTAGAAGGAAACTTCTCAGATCCGAATAAGTTTCCCCCAATTCTACAAACTAAAAATGAACTATCATTTCGATTTAAAGAATTCCTTTTGGTATAACGATTAATGTTTCCCTGCGTTTTCGTTCATCAGCATCATACCAAGTAGGAATCAACAAATCTTGGGGACACACCTTTCTTTGAAGAGGTAAATATATTCATATGGTAGTTTGAGACCATTATCAGCGTGTTTTTCAAACACCAAAGAATAAACATCATTTTGGAAACAATTACACAGAATTCCACTATAGGAATTCTACCTATCTTCGTTGCACGTCCCGCTATGAATTTATATATAGTAGAAAACTTGCTCATCTTCCTTAACAAGTTTATGGTCTATTAGTTATGATAAAATAGTTCTTTTGCATAAATTTGCTTCTTTGGATGAAGAGGAAACTACATTTATACACTAATCTTATTTTAAGGTTGTAGGTGATGCATTTTCCATGTTTGTCACTTTAGATGAACACAAAACATCTTTCAAGCTTCAAGATTGCCTTTTAGGTACAGATAGATCGTTCCTTGTCCCTAGTTTATGGTTTTAGGAACTTCACCTGTGCCAAGTCTTGTACATTGTTTCCTTCCTTCTCAGATCGACTCTTTTTATCACGTCTACAACTTCGAATCAAATCAACACATGAGTCCACATTTTCTTCCACACTATTATAGAATATGAGGTCATCTTACTTCTTTGACTTTGTTTGCTGGGCCTAGATATTGAATAATCTTGACCTCGGTGGTTTGAGTCACCTTCTGACTCGCTAGGATTTGTGTACACATCATTTCGTTTTTGTTGCCTTAATGAGTATTGGTTCTTATTTTCTTTTAGTCGCCCAATGGCCTACTCCGACAAAGAGAAATTATTTGTAATAGAATTAAAAGATAACTTACAAAAGTTAAATACTCATAATAAACCAACACAAGCATAGTATTGTTCTTCAATCTTCCATCTCTCTTTCTATCCAACTAAACACTAGAAGAAAAAAATTATTCTTGTTTAATCTGCCTTCTCTCTTTTTGAACCAAACACTCTAATTTTCTCTTCCTATTTTTCTTCTCTCTACATTATTTCTTCACTATTTTTTTTGTTTACCAAAGAAATGGTTAGGAGTTTTTCACTACTTGTGTTTGGTAGAGAGTTTAGTCATATCTAGCCCTAATTTAAATACAAAATTATTCAATGAAACTAAACATTTTCTATCAAATAAGTTGAACGAGAAATTCATAGATTTTCATATCAGTTATTATACAACAATTAAGAATGAATCTATTTTAAGGAATTCTATTATCACATCATTTTCTTAAAACCAAATTGATGTTGTGTGACACAAGATGAACTAGACATTTACAAAAATGTACATTGATGACACAAAAGAAATTATAAACTTTCACCTTTTATCTCTTAGTTTGAAGATTGTACGATTTTAGCTTCAGTATTATTTGCTTGAGTTCGTTCCTTTAGTTACAAAATATGAGAATGTCATTCCAAGGGACGAAATTCGAGCAATTAAAACTAGGGGAACTAAGATCCTTAAACCTCAAACTAGGGAGTCAAAAGTGTAATTAAGCCAGCATGGTAATTATTTACCAAGAAAATGAAGTGGTAATTATCTTCCTTATAAGAGAACTGTTCCAACATCAATTGCAAAATTAAGAAAATATATTTACCCTAGATTCTAGATTTGAAGATTGTGCAACAATTAAAAGCAAAACAAGGTAAAAATCTATAAAATGCCTACGCAACATCAAATTAATAAGAAAACTACATTTATTATATAATTACAGAGATTAAATTTATGTATGATTTTTATCTAGATTGAGATTCCAAATGAAAATGAACTCTACCAAGCTGATTGAGCGCTCCATTGTGGAAAATAATTACGAATAGAAAACATTCCTTTAAATCTAGAACAAGATCTTCAACCTTTTTTTCTTCACATGCAAATCCTCTAAAGTTGAGCAGCAACTGATATGAAAATCAACAAATTGACCGCGCAACTTTTTTGTGAGCAAATGTTTGATTTACAACGAGAACTTTTGTATTTATATTAGCGTTAGATAAGACTAAACTTTTTAGCGACTACAAGGAGTGGTGAAAAAACCCTAATCATTGTTTGGTAAACGGAAGCAAGAGTGATGAAACAATGTAGAGAAAAGAGAAATATGAAGAGAAATTGAGTGTGATAGGTTTAAAGAGAAAGAGAGAATAAAGAAAAATGATTTTTAGAAAGAGAGACGTAAGATTAAAGAAAAACATAATAGTTGTGTTGGCTTATTAGCACTTAGCTTTTCTAAGCTATCTTCTAATTTTGTCTTAAATAATTTTGCTTTGTTAGAGCAGGACGTTCGGGGACTAAAATCAAACAAGAAGCAATATTCATTAAGACAAGAGAAACAAATTGTTGTTTACACAGATCCTAACCAGTCAAAAAGTGACTTAGACCTCCGTGATCAAGGTTATTCAAGATCTATGCCTATGAAGCAAAGTTGAAGAAGTAACACGACAACATATTCTATACCATTAGTGAAAGAAAATATGGACATAGTGTGCTGACTTGATTCAAAGTCTTATATAGACGTTGTAGAAGAAGTCACTATTTTGAGAAGAGAGCAAATAGTGACCAAGATATGCACACAAGTGAACTTCCATAAGACCCAAACTTAGGACTAGTTAACTATTTACCGGTACAAAAAAGGCAAGCTTCAAGCTTGAAAGGAGTTTTGTCTTCTAACCAAGTTCTTTTAAATTAATGATTTATCACAATTTGGAGAACTCGGAATTGATATTTCTAGAAGTTACTTTTGGAGAGTTATCCATCCAACAAATATGACTTTTATGTTTCCCTCAACTAGGACACAATATATGTGAAAAAAATCAAAGGGTGCAGTTGCATTCACATTGATGAACTAATATTTTAAGGGAACAAATTACGTACAGACAAACATTCATTATTGTGATTCAAAGCATATTGTATAGTTGTTGGTAAGCACATTGATGTTTACCTATCTACATTGTTATAGAACTTTTTAATGTTGTCATCAACAATATTTTTTTGTGGTATTCAACATTTGAATCTTTTTATTCCCATCACTCATCTTTTCTTTTTTATAAGCATGAACTATGAAGATCGATTGTTTTTTGTTGTATATCATTCATTTTAAAATTAACAGGGGTTAATTTTAGCTATTTTTATACATTCATTTAGGTAAAAACATGCAATCGTCGGTGTGGCTTTTATCACGTAACATTCTTTTTGTTTTGTGTTTATTTATCTTCTCAACGTTTTTGCTACTACATTTGTAAACCTCTTTATAACTTTGAAATACCTTCATACCCTCCTAAGGTTCTCCCCACCCCAATTTCGTAGTATTCACACAATCTAAGATGGCAAAACTCTTATTTTCTACTTCATTGCTCTAAAGAATTCATGGGACAAGGGTTGCACACATACCTTTTATCGCCACCAAAAAGGCATGCGAGTGACATGGGATTTGCAAGAAGCTAATGATAATAATTGAAGGTTCCATCTATCATACACCACTTTTTAAGTGGTGTATGATACACCATCAAATAAAAAATGCACAAAAACAAATAAAAAGTATTCAATATAATAATAGATTATGTTTATTATACACACGTATATTCATTTTATTTTTTAGTTTTCTTAATTAGTTATAATTCGATAGATAATTTTACGGAAAAAATTGTAATCTATTATAATTGATTAAATAAATTTTAAAAATAAGGAATAAAGATAAACAAATGATGTATAGAGTGATACAGTTAACACACAACCGTCTATAATTCATTTTTGATTACTTGTGTATGATACACAACTTTTGAAGTTGTGTATGCTAAAATCCACAATAATTGAAAGGATAAGTGGTTAACAAAGTCTCATGATCCGTTGTAGGGTGTTCATTAAATCAATGATAGTAGATACGAATACGTATTTAGGTTTCTATCATTGGCATTTAAAATAGTATTGTTTTTATACTGAGGTATTTTTGGGAGTCATATGTCATCACATCACTGCTTTATTTTACTTTTCTTATGCAACCTTAAAGTGAAAAATCATGTTTTTCCATCTATTTTGGATACTTTAGAGATGTGGAAGCCGAAGTTTGCATTCAAAGAACATATGAATTGAGAGTTAAGTAGAGAACTTTCTTCTTATAATATTCTCATGTTTTCTATTGCTTTCAAACTATTAAAATTCTTACCTTGAGTCCACTCACAGCAAGCACGACTCAATCTTACTCTCTATCTCTCACGCCCTCATGTAAATTGTTTTTCAAATAGTTTTGTTCATGAAATAAAAACATATAAAATATCATACAAATGGATCCAAGCATATCATGATACACAAAATTTGAGTCATAAGGAAGTATGTATCAACATGAAAACAATTTAAGCCTTTAAAATATAATTGAAAAAAAGTTGTATTTTTATTTCAAAACGGTTAATAGTATGAGGTGATTATATATATTTTCCTCTTATTTATAATTACTACAAATATAAAAAAAAATTGATATTAATATTGCAATAATTTCAAATAAATAAATTATAATTTTACTTGTATTTTAATGATATTAAAACATATATTAATTAATTATATAATCATTTTTTATGTTAATTTTTTATGTCTTTCCGCACATGTTTGCTCATTAGGAGTATTAACCTACTTCTTCACAGCACCAACATGCTCACGTCAAACAAATGAATAAACAAATTATATATATCGTAATGGTTGTTTCAGCTATACGGTTAACGGGGAAAATAACAAAATAAACTCAGAGAGAGACCATCACGAAACTAAAAGAGGAGACAACACGCGGAGGAGCCCTCGATAGTAGTGGTGGCCACCCAGGCGAACATTTGGAGAATTTTGCGTACACATGTTTGCTATCAGCCTGTAAATTACACGATTATTGCAGCTATATATTAATATATCTTAGTAATGATGATATCTCAGGAAAAACGAGAGAAAAGGTAGAGAGAATAGAAAACTAAAACTGAAACTGTATTAACATGAGAAAGTGTGTGTCCATTACAATAGCTATCCACCTTATACACTAATGAACTATAACTAACTCTAATCTATTTCTAATTATCTCTAATAGCTCCGCACAAGATGGAAGTTGTTACTAACACTTCCAGCTTGGGATAAGCCTACAAAACTAATTAAACCAGTGAAAATATAATGAGAAAAGCCAAATACAATTGCTGAAACTGCTGTGAAAAACAGAGAGAAAAAACTGTGGCGCTGAAAATACATCGGCCAAAAGGAAAAAGATACAATCCTGTAAAATCAGCAAAGCAAAGGCATACAAGCCACTAAAATCGACAAAGCTTAACCCCATTAGACAGAAATGACCTTTAACACGTAACCATCTAGTAGAAACAAAACCATCAAATGTTTAACCACACAAGCAGAAGCTAAAATTAACATAGCTCAACATATAGCCACTTAACCAAAATGAGCAGAAGCCAAAAAAACAGTACGAAAAACTATAAGACAACACTATATCAGAGACAAAATGCTGCAGCAGCTAACTTCAAACCAATGTCTTCAAAAAGATTACCCACAAACAGCTTTTGAACTCAAGAACAGAACATTAGATCCAAACACCGAAGGCATGAAGACCTCTTGCTAGAACAGGTGAATACAGTTCACAAGCAAAGGAGGATTGAATTTCACCTAGGAAGCAAAATGAATGTTACAACTATAGCAGCTAGAGCATAAACAAAATTCCAAACCAATGAAAAATTCATAAATATCACCAAGAACAAACAAAACTGAATGCTGGAAATGTCAGAGTGCACAATCCAAACAAATGAACAAGCAATTCATGTGCATTTCATGTCTACAGGTTTACCAAGCAACCTAAGAGGAACTCATCAAACATCTGGCAGGCAGAAACCTTCTGGGAATTACACGAATTTGTCAAGAACAGATGCTTGAATCTAACTAGAGCAACACAGGAAATTGAATCGGAGAGGAAACAGAATTGCGGGGAGATGAAAAACGTTTCGAACCAAAAGATAGCAAAATCAAACGTGATTAGGATGCAAGAACTGATATCACCATGTCTGAAAAGAAAATCAGAATCAGATAGCTAGGATCTGGATCTGAATCACCATATCAGTAAAGAAGAACGGAGCAACATCTTTCATCACTTCTAGAAGAGTTGCGCATCAGTTAGGGCGTGGAATTTCCAAATCATAGGTCGACCCAACGGAGAGCAATCGAAAAGCAAACTGATGAAGGAAACGGAATTAAAAGACCAAAGCTCTAAATGAACATGATGGAAGATATGAAGAGCGAGGATTCTGGAAGAGCAAGAAAGAGATATTTGCTAGATTTTTTCAGGAAAATTGTCAGAAGAAATCTTCTATGAATAAGAAGAAACAGAGAAATAAAATAACGAAGAGAGATTAAATCAATCATTTTGAAGGAGGAATAAGATCAATGGAGGAAGATTTGGAAAGTAGAAAATGACTTCCTCAAGAAAATGAACAGAAAGGAAAAGAAAAAGAAAATGGGTAAAAACTTGGACAGCGGAAGGTATTTTCAGGGTGGATGGAAAGGCTCTGATACCAAGTTCGTAAACTTGACATCTCAGGGAAAATTAGAGAAAAGTTAGAGAGAATAGAACACTGAAATTGAAACGTTATTAAAAGGAGAAAATGTGAGTCCAGTACAATAGCTATCAACCTAATATACTAATATACTCTAACTAACTCTAATCTGTTTCTAATTGTCTCTAATAATATATGGGATCTGAGTAGAAAATAACTTAATTGAAAGAGAGAGACTGACGACGTTGAGGGTGATTGGTGCATGGATGTCAAGATCCAAAGAATTGTCTTCAAATCAGAGTTTGACGATTTGATCTGCATAGGTAGTAATAAATATCACCAGCAAAACACTGATTCATATTTACAAAAGATTAAACATCTAACGATAGAGGGGGAGAGAGAGAAAGAGAGAGCACGTACTTGAAATGGCGGTGAAGTTGCATCTCACTTAGAGGAAATCCCACACAATCACACAACCCAACAACACAACTACAGATCCGTGGCTTTCTTCTATGCTGGAAAGATGAGAACTCCTTCAACTATAGGGCATCAGATCAATGGATTTCTTGTGTGTTGAAAGATCAAAACTTGTTAAACTAAATAGCTGCTGCTCAGTGTTGGAGTGTGAGAAACCCTAGGGCTTTTATAGTGAGTGAAATTGTGGTAGGTGGTCCAGGTCCACTTTTCTACGGTTTATGTGAGGTGTTTGTCCATTATTAAAATATTATTATAATGTGGTTTGAAATGTTATTAAAATATTAGAGATCCCCACCAACCCCAATTTCTCATAATAAATTAAGAGAATTTCAACTATTTAAAATATTAATTTATATTTTAAAAATATCATTTAAAAGTTTATATGTGATAAGATTGTCCATTAAAATAAAAAATAATGAAAACATAGAGAGCAATAGACATGAATAAGATCCTAACTCGCATTTAGGCATATGAGACTATCCATCGTTAGATTGTATGTGTATCCCAATAATCTAAATGGTTTAATTTGTAGAAGATTAGAAATCCCCACCAACCCCCTTTTCTAGTTAAAATTAAAGGGAATTTTGGGGAGTGATGCTTTGAGTAGCAGCTCCTCGGTTTGAACCCTTGTAGATGCACTTTGGCCTATCAAAGAAGAAAAGAGAATTTTGAAAATAAAAAGTTAATTATTTTCTAAAAATAAAATTTACATATATAATAAGATGGTTGATTAATGGAGAAAGTAAAAGACATAGAGAAAAATGACATGAAAAAGACCTTCATTCGTGTTTTGGCCTCCAACTCCCGTTTCTCATAAATATTAAAGGGAAATTTGACAATTTAAAAAATAATAAATTTTGCAAATATGTGTATTAAAAGTTTCTATGAGATAAGATGGTCCATTAAATGAGAAAATAAAGAAAACAGAGAGAAAATAAAAATAAAAAAGATTATCTTAACTCATATTTAGGCACATAAGAGTACCTATCGTAAGATTATACTTGTATTACATAAGAATATAAGATATTTTTGGAAGACTTAAAATTCCACCAACCCCCATTTCTAGTGAAAATTCAAGTGAAATTCAAAATATTAATGTATTTGATGTCTTTTTGTATTTATTTTATCATTTATTAATGGAATATCTTATTACACTTAAATTTGCAAAAAATCATTTTTTATAAGATGGTCCATTATTAAATAAGAAATTTGAAAAAAAAGACATATAAAAGTTAAATAAAAAAGATATTAACTCGTATTTAAGGGTATGAGAGCATCATGTCATTAGACTATATCCGTATGTGTATCTAGGTGGTCTAAGGTGTTTCTACAAGACTAGAAATTCTCACTAACTCCCATTTCTTGTAAATTTTTTGATATTATCAATAGAGATCAGTATATCACTCTAAATCACACCTTGAGAGAGATGAATGTTTGCGGATTGTATTAACTTTTGTCGATCATGTTGCGGAAGCTTCAAAGGAAAAAGCGAGAAAACGGAAGAAAACGAAAGAAAGAAAAACGAATTTAATTAACTGTGAAAAACAGAATGAATAACTAGGGAAAAACAAAGAGCCTTAGCCTTTATATATAGGCCAGGTAAGGTTTAACACAAAAAAACAAAAAAAAAATGACTATAACCACAAAAGCTGAAAAGGGGTATTTTAGCAAATAAAAGAAACCCTTCTTAACAACACTTCAATACTTAATGTATCTAAAAAATAATTGCTGTGAAGTCCCTCGGACACTTTCTTCTCTGATCTTCGCTAATCTTCTTCTTCACTCCTCGTCTTCTTCATCCTTTGTTGCTTCTTCTTCTTGATGATGATTCTTCTTCGTTTTCACAATTCCATTCTCCAACAGCCCCCAGTAGCTGGAAGGTAGATATTCTTCATTCCAAGCTTGGACTCAGCATTTTCGAAAGGACCTCGGGCAAGACTCTTAGTGAAAATATCTGCTGCTTGAGATTGGCTTGGTACAACAATCAGCTGAATGATTCCCTTTTGAACTTTTTCCCTTACAATGTGACAATCTAGCTCGATGTGTTTAGTTCTCTCATGGAAAACTAGGTTGTTTCCTATATGAAGAGTAGATTGATTGTTGCAGTACAATGGTATTGGTAGATGTGGTTGAATGTGGAAATCTTTGAAGAGTTTCAAGATCCATTTGATTTCACAAGTAGTATCTGCTAATGATCTGTATTCTGCCTCTGATGACCTGGATGGCGTCTGCGGCTTCTTGCTCCTCCACGTGATTAGAGAGGGTCCTAAGAAAGGACAATAACTTGTAATAGATTTTCTGGATTCCACACATGATCCCCAGTCAGCATCTGAAAAAGCTCTTAGTGAAAGATCTGATTCTGATGGGAACATGAATCCTTTTCCTGGTTCTTTTTTGATGAATCTAAGAATTTTCTTTGTTGCTTGAAGATGTATATCGGTTGGATTCTTCATGAATTTGCTTAAGTGATTTACTGAATAGCAGATATCCGGCCTGCTGTTTGTTAGGTACAAGAGTCTTCCAATGAATCTTCTGTACTGTTCTGGTTCTGTCAGAGCATTTCCCATGTTCCTTCCATATTTCACTTTGCTATCCAATGGTTTTGCATCCTTCAAAATATCTTTTGCATACTTCCTTTGGTTAAGGAGTATGCCTTTGCTTGTCCTTGCTAGCTCCATTCCTAGGAAGAACTTAGCACTTCCTAGGTCCTTGATGCTGAATTCCTGATCCAGTTGCCTCTTTATGCTGCTTATTTCTTCTTCATCTTCTCCAGCTACCAATAGATCATCTACATACACAAGGATGAATGTTAGTTTATTTAATTTTTGCTTTGAGAATAAGGAATGATCTGATTTGGATTGAAAATAACCCAAATCAGTGAGAAAAGTAATGAGTTTATAATTCCACTCCCTGTTGGCTTGTTTGAGTCTATACAAGGACTTTCTCATTTTGCAAACAAGAGATCGATCCTCTGTCTTCAATCCTTGTGGCATCCTCATATAAACTTCCTCCCTTAAGTCTCTATGAAGAAAAGCTGTGTTGACATCAAGCTGTTGTAGAGACCAGCCTTTTGCAGCTACAAGGGATAGAAGAATTCTAACTGTTGACAGCTTTACAACTGGACTAAAGGTTTCCAAATAATCTAGTCCTTGAGTTTGTGTAAAGCCTCTAGCAGGTTCTTCATCTGATGTTATGGCTAGGCAAACGTGTTTGTAATTGTTTGACAGGGAATCATATGAGATGTAGTTGCTTATTGGGTATTTGGTCTTTGTATTCCCTTGTCTTTTTACGGTAGCTGCTGTGTTGCTTGTTCCTTCCCATAGGTAATCATTGAGATGGCTGGAAGGTCGCTTATCTCTTGCTGATCTTCTTAAGACTCGTACTTCTGGATCTGCTTCCTCTCTTGTATCCCCAACTTCTTCTATGTCAAGGAAGTTTCTTCTAAGATAGTTGTTAAGTGGATTTTCTTTGAAAATAGAAGGTGTAGCTGAATTTGCTTCAACCTGTTTGTTAGAAAAAGGAAACACATCTTCATAGAATCTAACATTTCTACTAATGAATATTTCCCTATTATTCAGGTCAAACATGATATAACCCTTCATTCCCTTCTTGTACCCTATGAATATGCATTTTCTTGCCCTATTGTCAAGTTTCTTTCTATTGTTAGTTAGAGTAGATGCATAACATAGGCAACCAAAACACTTCAAGTTATTGATATCAGCTATTTTACTGTTAATTATATGAAAAGGAGACATGTTATCTATTTTCATGCTGAGAAGTCTATTGATCAAATAAACTGCATGCGAGATAGCAAAGGTTCAGAAAACTTTAGGAACATTTGATTTATGTATAAGAGCTCTTGCAACAGATAGGATGTGTTGGTTGTTTCTTTCTACTCTCCCATTTTGTTGAGGACACTCAACACAAGAATTTTGATGCTCTATTCCTTTTTCTGCAAAAGAATCTGTTAGTTTAAATTCAGGTCCATTATCACTCCTTATGCATTTAACCTTAGCATCATATTTAGTATTTACCATGCTGATAAAAGACTTAATCAAATAACATGTTTCACATTTAGTTTTCATGATACCGGGATTGTGTGAAGACCCTCTAATGTGGTGACCACAACTTCATTCGTGTACTTCAGTGAGAATATACCATATTTCAGATGGTCCAATGCATTTAAGCAAAGGAGTGGACAATCCTCTTTTGAACAAGTGTCCCTCTATCACATAATACCGGGATGCCTTTTGTACCAATCGCTTCGCTTCACGGGCATCTGCCGGGATGGAGGCTTTGGTGATATACTCCATTATTGGGGTCCTCTAATCTTCACTTTCAACCTGCAAAAATAGCACAAGGAGAAGGGAGAACTTCTTCTACTACTGACTTCAAGGTCGAGGATGATTTGGTGCTGGCCAATTTTGAGAGCAGATCAGCACGATTGTTCTCTTCTATGGGAATGTGCTTGATCTCGAATTTAGAAAGACCAAGTAGACTTTCGTTAACTTTAGACAGGTATCTTTGTAACAATGGTTCTCTTGCTTGGTATTCCCCTTTTATCTGGGATACCACCAATTGGGAATCTGAGCATAAAGTGATCGCGGTAGCTCCAACTCCTTTGCCGCGCGTATCCCGGCTAAACAAGCTTCATATTTTGCTTGGTTATTGGAGGTTGGGAATTCAAACTTTAGAGAATATTCCATTGTAACCCCCTCATCGTTCTCGATCAGTATGCCAGCTCCAGCTCCTTTTGGGCTTGAGGACCCATCAACATAAATGGTCCAAGATCCTTTTGGTTCTTCTCCGGGATGTGTCATCTCGGCTACAAAATCAGCCAAAGCCTGTGCCTTGATTGCCGTGATGGGATGACATTGGAAGTATGGCCTCAAACGCCGAGATGCCAATAGCAAGGTATAGGCGACCTTCTCAAGCCGCTGGTAGTTCAACTCGGATCCCTGTAATGCTTTAGAAACAAAGTATATCAGACTCTGGTTCCAGTATTCCTCTTTCACTACAGTCGCACTCATTGCGTCATTAGTGACGGCTAAGTAAAGGTACAAAGTCTGCCTGGGATCTGGACGGGATAGGACTGGTGGAGCTGATAATGTCTTCTTCAGCTCTTGGAAAACTTCTTCACATTCTGCGTTCCATTGAAAATCCTCTCTGCGCCGTAAGGTCCTGAAGAATGGTAGACACTTTTTAGCTGAATCTGGGAGGAATCTTGTCAATGCCGCGATCCTTCCAGTCAGCTATTGGACTTCTTTAATGGTCCTGGGACTCTACATATTCAACACGGCACTACACTTGTCGGGGTTGACCTCAATCCCCCGACTGGTTAGCATAAAGCCTATGAATTTTCCGGCTTCGACCCCAAAAGTACATTTATTGGGATTTAGCCTTAAATCATACCTGCGTAGCTGTTGGAAAGTTTCATGCAAATCAGCCACCGGGTCTTTATCTTTAGGAGTCTTTACTATCATTTCGTCAATATAGACTTCAAGGATCTTGCCAATCTGTTCTTTAAAAACCTGGCTCATCATCCGCTGGTATGTTGCTCTAGCATTCTTTAAATCGAACGGCATCATAGTGTAGCAGTAAACACCCATGTCAGTTATAAATGCCGTTTTTCCTTTATCTTCAGGGTGCATTGGGATCTGGTTGTAGCCAGAGTAAGCATCTATGAAGGATAGATGCTTATAACCTGCAGAGTTATCAACAAGTTTATCGATACAAGGCAAGGGGAAAGGGTCTTTGTGGCTTGCTTTATTCAGATCTGTATAATCTGTGCACATTCTCCACTTCCCATTAGCCTTTGTGACCATTACCACGTTTGAGAGCCAGTCTGCATATCGTATTTCTCGGATGAAACCTGCATCCAACAACTCCTTCACCTATTTTTCTATGGCTGCTTGTCTTTCTGGACCCATCTTTCTTTTCTTCCGGGCCACCGGGATACATCCCGGTTTCAAAGACAGGCGATGGCACACAAATTTTGGGTGCACTCCAGGCATGTCGGAGGAAACCCAAGCAAACACGTCTTTAACCATTTTCAACAATTCGATGAGTTGCTCTTTGATCATGGTGGGCAGGTTTGCCCCTTGACAGTCTGATCTTCTTTAAGTCCTATGTGGACTAAGATCTGGTCCCCTTCAGGTTGAGGTCGTTGATGCTCAAAATGTGCTCTGGGATCTAGGCTAGTCATCATGACCCCTGCATCGCGTATCAGATCACGTCTTTCAATCTTCTGCTTTCCCTTCTCTTCTGCCTTCATTGGCGGGATAGATGGTGTTTTGGTGATTTTGAGGCTTTCTTAGTAACATTTTCTTGCATCGCTGGTTTTTCCGTGGACAGTTACTACTGTCCCACCTTCCCCAGGAAACTTCATGGCTAAATGGATGGTAGAGACTATGGCGCCAAGGCTGTTCAGAGTTGGCCACCCAGTGATTGCATTGTAGGCTGAAGGGCAATCCACTACTATAAACCTGGCCGGGATTGTTTTGGTACTTGGCTTTTTTCCAAAACTCACCTTGAGGTCCACATATCCTTTGGGGACGATTATGTCTCCACTAAAGCCAATTAGACTACCCTTGTGAGGGATTAAATCCTTGGATCCCAATCCCATTTTATCAAAAAGGCTCCAGAACATAATGTCTGCTGAACTTCCTTGATCAATAAAGATTCGATGGACCTCGAAACCGTTTAGATTAGCCGCTATGACCAACGGTTCGTTATCCCGGATACGTTATTCTGGGAAATCTGCATCTGAAAAAGACAGATCTGGGTTAGCTATAGCAGTTACCTGGGAACAAGAATCCCGCGCATGTCGGGTCCTCTTCTTATCTTCAAGACCTTTAAGCTGGCTCCTCCAGCTATGACTTGGATTATCCCGCTAGGAGGGGATTCTTGAGTTCGTCTCGGGCTGCGGGATCTATGTCAGACTTTAGTTCGTTGATCTCGGTCCCTAGGGGGAGATCTCGGTGTCTGCATCCGAGGAGATGGACTTCAGGGGCGATCCCGTCGTTTTGGGGATGCCCGGGCATAATTTCTCAATCTACCTTACCGGATCAGCTTTTCTATTGCATCCCGCAGTTGGATCCATTCGTTGGTAGAATGCCCACCATCCCGATGGTACTCATAGTACTTATTTTTGTGCTTCCCGACTGTTTCCAATGGTGGTGGTCGCTCTCTTAGTTCAAAGTGCATCACTTCTTTCAACACTGAAGTTGCCGAGACTGTCAACGGTGTATAATTATTAAAAAGACCCTTGCGCTTCTTAAAGGACCTATCCCGAGGGTTTTCATCTTTACCCCGGGATTGGTTTGGAGGAGTGGTTTTCGCTTTGTCGTCCTTCTTGGCGGCTTGGGCCTTCTCCCACTCTTCTATTCTGATCCATTTTTCAGCCCTTACCTTCAAGTCATCCATGGAGGTGGGCCTATCTATCTCTTACTAGTTGCTTGGCGAAAGCTCCTGGTTTTAATCCTCTTACAAAGTATAACACCAGGTTAGGTTCAACATTCCTAACTTCGAACACTTCGTTATTAAAGCATGTTATATAATCTCATAGAGATTCATCTTTTCTGTGTTTAACAGTTTCTAAGTGGAATTCAGATTTGAACTGTCTTTTACTACTAGTGAAATGAAGAATGAACTTATCTTTGAGAGTTTTCCAGTTGCTGATGGATTGTGGTGGAAGGTCTGAGAACCAACGACTTGTAGCCTCTGACAACGTGAGGGGGAAAGCACGACATACGATGGCCTCGTTCACCCCTTGAAAGTACATGGCCCTTTCAAAGGTGCTGACATGTAAAGTGGGATCCTTGGTCCCATCATACTCCTTCAATTTCTTTGCAAACTGAATCCATGGGGAAGAGCATGGGACATTATCCAGAGCGTGAAGGGATTGTCGATGTATCCAAAATCCGGGACATTTTCAGCCATGTGCTCCTGGTTGCCAGCAGGTTGTCCGGCTTGCTGGCCCCCAGGGGGGACAGGTGGCGGGTTGGCCCCCTCAACCCGGGATTGATGCGGGGCCCTTCATGTCGGTGACTTACCCTTCCTTCTTGTTGCCTTTCCTGAGTTTTCGGATTTCCTTCTTTATCTCCTTCAAGTATTTTCGTTGCTGCTTTTCCGCATTGTCGTTATCTTTTTCCGGATTTTCAGGGATTGACTGGGTATGCTTCTCAGCTCTTACCTCCTCTGAATCATCTTCGATAACAACATGCTTGCCCTTTCGCTGTTGCTTTTTGAGATCTGCAATCTCTTTAGCCTGTGACTGCACCAACTGTTGCAGTTTGCAGAATTGTGCTTCAATATCAAAGTGCTGGGATGCCCTTGCTTGATTTGACGCACCAGCCTGCTGCCCTGCTCCTTGGTTTTGAACACTAGGATAGTTGTAATCCCTATTCCTGGTAGAGCCAACCATTGTTGGTGGTGGATGGAAACGAGGCTTTTGTTGCATCTCCCACAGATGGCGCCAATGTTGTGATCTAACCTGACGAGTATGTAGGACGAGCAGAGTGGTCTCCTTGATGTGTGAAGGATGATATGATTGGTTCTTGGTCCTGAGCTCCGGCGGCGGTGGTGTGCACCTGCAAATACTCCGACGCTCAAGTCAATGAGTGTATTAGGGTTTATATCTTTCGTACCTTGCATGGTGCATTAATGTTAGTACTTAATAGAGTGAGGTAACTGACCTAAATGTGGTCCGTATTGGGCCAGGATCTGTCACCTGGGCCCAAACCTCATTATCTGGGCCTTGATCATAGGCCGCGCCAAACTTACCGGGATGATACCAGGATGGGTGATGGTTACTTAACCCGGCATGCAAGCATAAAACCGAGATACTGTTATTCTGGTCCACAACACCCTGTATGGCTGCTATTCTGAAGGCATCAGCTTCATGAAACTTCCTTCGCAAATTTTCCCAAATATCCTTGGCAGTATCCAACCAAATAACACTTTTTGATATGGAAGGATGAATTGCCTGATTGATCCATGCAATTACCAACGAATTACATCTATCCCATGCTTCAAAAGTTGTATCACCAGCCGCTGGTTTGGGCAGAGCTCCGTCTATGAACTGAAGTTTGTTCTTGATCTTGAGAGCAACACACATGGCTCTAGACCAAGAATGGTAATTAGGTCCATTCAGAACCACCGAAATCAAAGGAGTCCCAGGGCTTTCATTAGGATGAATGAACAGAGGGTTTGAAGCATCAATGGAAGTCTTGGCCATAATATCCAAGAAGGGATGGAGAAGACAGACAAAGAAACAAGGAAGGGAAACAAGTAGATAAAACGCAAGGAGAAAAAAAAATAGAAGATAGGATAGATAAGCTAACCAGAAGCTCTGATACCATATTAACTTTTCTTGATCATGTTGTGGAAGCTTCGAAGGAAAAAGCGAGAAAATGAAAGAAAACGAGAGAAAGAAAAACAAATTTTATTAACTGTGAAAAACAGAATGAATAACTAGGGAAAAACAAAGAGCCTTAGCCTTTATATATAGGCCACGTAAGGTTTAACAGAAAAAAGTGAGTATAACTAGAAAACTTGAAAAGGGATATTTTAGCAAATAAAAGAAACCCCTCTTAACAACACTTAAAAACTTAATGTATCTAAAAAGTGAAGTCCCTCGGACACTTTCTTCTCTAATCTTCGCTGATCTTCTTCTTCACTCCTCGCCTTCTTCATCCTTAGCTGCTTCTTCTTCTTCATGATGATTCTTGTTCGTCTTCATAATTCTATTCTCCAACAGATTGACTTGTCAAGATGAGATAGTAACGGCTATTACTTAATAAAGCATGGTGTATCCGAGGATGTACTCATCATCACAACACAATTTTGAGCTTATTTCGAGTATGGGGCGGTGGAATGATTTGGGTGGGTGGGAATGAGATTGAAAGTAGCGGAAGCAGCTGTATCAAACGGATAGGAGGAAACGTGTTGGAGGAGATGGAAGCTTTTTTTTGCTAACGTTTCTTTTTTTGCAGGGTCAAGGCGATACATAGACTTGGAATGGGAATAGAAATGGTATTTACACCGTCAATAGGGCCTATAAGTTGCTATGTTCGAGCCTATAACAGTGAAGTCATCCCATTTTACTGCTTATATGGAGTCTACCAATCCTTTCAAAGGTGGAAGTGTGTCTTTTGCAATTAATTCTGAACCATCTCTCATTAAAAGACAAGTTGCTTCAAAGAGGGGCACTTGAAGGTTTGGCACAGCCATGATGTATTTTGACACAGTGGAGAATTGAATAACCTCTATTTACATTGCGACAATGCAACTAGTTTGTGAAATCTATGTTTTTCGTGGTCGGACTTCTCGTTGGTATCACTGAATCAACTGGAGATATGGTGTTTAACTTACCTCGTTGTTTAACAAACCTAGCAAGATTAGCAAATTTAGGGATGTTACGTTCCAAAAACATACATATTAACTATGACATATATAATGTTATAAGGACAATTATATATTTGTTATTTATTTTGGATCCGTATTATAATGGAAACAATTAATTTCAACCGGGTTTTGAAAATGTTAAAACGGAAAAATATAAAACATTGATTATATACAAAGGTAAATAGTTTTCATAAATATTGTTGAATTTAAAATGTTTATGTCATTAAAATAAAATACTAAATAAATAAAAATAAAAATGAAATAAAAATAGCAAAAAAACATAACATATGAAGTTTTTGGTGAAAATTTGGTTTCCCTCTAAGAAAATCTTTGAGTGACCAAAATGATATCAAATATATCTTTACATAATTAAAAATATTATTTACTCAAAAGATTTTAAAATTTCTTGGAGATAATGTTTAGATGTTCAAAATGATATTTTACTCAATAATGTAAAAATAGCATTTAGTTCAAATGTAGACAAATAGATTATGTTAGATCAAATTTCGTTAAATTTTCATTTTCATTAATAAACTTAAAAAAATCTTATGTTAAAATAATTTCTAAATCTCAAATAAATTCAAATGGAGAAAACAAAATTATTTTATATCAAATCATTGCATATACTAATTTCAAATAATCTCAAATCAAATCAAAAAGTAATAGGTATCTAATCATGATCAAACAATAAAAAATCTATAAATTTATGAAATCATTAATTTTTATTTTTAAAAACATATTAAAAAAAATTATAAATCCCAACACAATTCAAGTTCATAGAAAAGAATTATAACACATCAAAGCTAATCAATGCATAAATCATTTGAAAATTTGGTGAGTTATTTTTAAATCTAGAAAAAACTATATCACTGAATAAATATAACTTTTTTCAAACAATTTCCTTAATTAAATTTTAGTTTCCTTAATAAATGATGATGATTTTGGAAATTCCACCAAATAATTTTCTAATCCTCCTAAATTTCAAATTTGGATAGAATCAAACTATAACCGGAAAACATATCCAAATCAAGGCAAATCAAAGCATAAATCGTTTCCATAAATGGAAAATATTTTTTGATCTACAAAAAATTAAATTTGTAAACAAAAGTGACTTTTTTCAAATAGTTTCATGATGTAAACTTTTGTTTCCTTCATATTAAGATGATGATTTTCGAAATTCTACAAAATAGATTTTCTGGTCCTCAAAAATTTTCAATTCACTTAGAATGAAATCATAACCGAAAAAAATGTATTTCAAATCAAAGAAAATCAATGCATAAATCATTTCCAAAAATGGTGAATTCTTTTTAAACCTAGAAAAACTTAAATTTCTATAAAATGTAACTTTTTCAAAATAGTTTCTTTAATTAGATTTTATTTTCCTTAATAAAATGATGATTTTCAAAATTCCACCAAATTGTTATCTAGTGCTCGTAAATTTCTAATTTGGGTAGCATCAAATTATAATCGCGAAAAACATATTTCAAGTCAAAGCAAATCAATGCAAAAATCATTTCCGAAAATGGCAAATTATCTTTAGATCTAGAAAAACTTAAATATCTAAACAAATGTGACTTTAATTTTTTCAATTAGTTTCCTTGGATTCTTAAAATGGCAAATATTTCTCAGATTCCGTGTAAGTTTACACCATACGGATTCTTAAATTCCATTTGGGTGCAATACGTTTTCCAATTATATCCCTAAACAAGTACACACCCAACAAACTCCACTGATATCCAAATAAATGATTATTTCTCTTTTATTTTTTTCACTCCCTTTGTCTTTAATACACAACCAATAATAAACTTTTAACTACAACTAGTACTAACCTTGAAAAATATTGAAATTTTTTTAATTATTGGAACAATTAATGACTTACATTTTGGACCATAGGGAGTATATTATTAAAAACCTTTTAGAATGTGACCTATATTTAGGACCATAGGGAGTATATTATTAAAAACAAAAGTAAGGTTTTTTGGGCCAGTGGGCGTAGGCCCTTTCGATTTATTAAAATAAAATTAAAGTTGTTTCTCAAAATATTGTTTCCACATCAAAATATAATTCATTCATTAAATAAAAAATATCACTCATTTTTATTCTTCACTTTTATCAAGGTACTTAATGAGAAGCAAGTTAAAACACCATTTCGTACACCTAATAAGGGAGATAAAGAACTTGTGTTGGGAGATTTTATGTTAAAGTTGGAACACATACACTTATAGATAAGCTAAGGTAATCAATGTGCAGATTGAGCATTACACTCATATCACCTATAGGTTTGGCAGCAACCTCCTCTTGATCTAGTTTTTTTGTTGGATGCGATTGAAACTGCTTAAATTAGGCTATAGTTGCTCTTTTTATTAGATTTTATTTTATTTTTCTTTTTTCTCACTTAGGCATAATATAAAAAATACATTTGAAATTATAATCACTGTCAATTGAAAGAAATGACCTTAAATTAATACGTCATTTGTAACAATTTCATTCTGGTAATAGTTTAAAAATCGTTCCAACTTGATTAATAAGTTATTTCATCTAACTACAATTTTTAAAAAACTATATAATTTATTTACAAAATACATGGCAGGGAATTAAACTGCATGCATATTCTCTTTGTTGTATCAGCTAAAGCGTACAATTGTTCACCGAAAAAAGGAGTGCAATTAGTATTTTTTTTAAAAAAAAATTCTTAACAATCAAAACTAATAAATTGATGACAAGTCAAAGTCACTTTAATTATTTTAATTCATTTAAGGGCAAAGAAAATCACTCAAGAATATTGAGATTGGCATTTCATCATGTGTGCAGTGACCTATGTCTCAAATTTCTTTTGTGATTAAAACATACACTGAAATCTCAATGGCAAATATTATGTTTTCCCGCTGATTTTGTTTGAGGAGAAATATTTTTTGTGTCAGTCAAAATTTTCTTACTAAGAAGTCAAAGTCAATAACTGACCTCACTTAAAGAGATAAATCTCTATTTAATGAAAAGTCGAAGTCAATCATTATGTTCACTCAGGCATTGCTTAATGGCCACATTCTCAAGCACTATGAAATCTTTAAATCATACAAAATTTTGGTCAAAACATATATTTCTCATGCCAATCAAAATTTTCTCCACCACTTGTCAATGCCAATTAAGTCTGCTAGAACACTATGCGTGACTTTGCTTCCTATGCTTATATACCAAAACTTGAACAATGAAGAGGAAACTTTATAAAACTTGAACAATGTTGAGGAAACTTGAACAATTAAGTCTGTTAGCACCACCACTTGAGTACTAGTTCCTACCTGAGTCGATTGATACACGTGTATATACCAAAACTTGAACAATAAAGAGGAAACTTTATAAAATGTCATCACCTAGATATGTAAAAACCCTTTCTTAAACAAGCGAGCAAGGTCAACGATTTTGGTTTCTCTTATGTTCTTCACCATGATGTCTTTCTGCTAGACTTTCTTTTCGTTTCGAGTTAATGTGCTTGCAACGTCAATTGTCAAAAAAGCCATGTCTATAGTGCGGGTTAAACTGTGCAAGATGGTAGCAGAAGGACAATATACCAGTTTGTATAATAGTATCAGTATCACACGCATAAAAAGTGTCCCGACAATAAATCGCTCAAAAGGAGTTAAAGAAAACTCTAAACTTAAATCACAATGCACAAAACTAAAAATGCAAATGAAAAAAAATTAAAAATTGGCTGATTGTGTCAATATCTGAACCTTTTATGTAAGGAACACCGAAAATAGAAGAAAAGTAACCTTTAGAAAATAGTTTAAAAGCATAATTTTAAAAATATTTTTCATTATGTGAAAGAGAATAAAATTTTATTGATGAGGAGTATCAAAAATTTTAATAATTGCATCCACACAATTGAGTTTATTTACCTCTCTCTATAAATTTTAGGCAGCTCCTCATGACCTACATCATCCAGATCCATCATCTCTGATACAAGTAATTTTAAAACTTTACATGAGGGAGTGAGAGAGATAGAGAGATTGTGTCGGCTATAACTAGGCTCAAATCTTTGTTCAGATTTATGGAAATAGGAAACATCAAAATATTATAGGAAAGAAGTTCTCTCACTCAAACTATCTGCTCAACTCTCTCAAACCAAATTTCTGCTTCCATATCTCCAATGTATCCAAAGTAGATGGAATGACCGGATTTTGCACTTACAAGCTTCAAAAGAACTGTAAAATAATGTAGCGATGTGAGGATCGATGACCACCAGAAAATACATTACTATAGAAAACTATGCTTTGAATACTAATGATTTGAACCTAAGTAGCTATCAGCATCTACTATCCTTGGTTTAATGGACACCATAAAAGGGATCATAGGACTTTGTTTATTACTTACCGTTTCATTTATTATCATTAGCTTCTTGCAAATCTTTTGGCCCATGCATGTCTTTTCGATGGCGAAAAAAGGCATCTCCACAACCGTTGTCCAATGAATTCTATGCGATTCATGAAGCAATAAATAAAAATACCCATCTTAATGTGTGTTAATACTATGAAATATAGGTCAGAAGAAGCTTAGGAGGGTTATAATGGTATTTTAAAGTTACAAAGAGGTTTACAAATTTAGTAGCCCAAAAGTTGAAAAGATAAACAAATAGAAAAAAGAAGGTTACCTAATACAAGTCGTGTCAAGGGCTCTATTGAATAAGAAGGGGAGGATAGTTTTTCTTTTATGTTATATGGGGTATATTCTAATCTTATTTAAGTCATATGTTGTTGTTTATACATGCACTAGAACACGTGTATGTATCGATACTTTTGGTGTTATATATAATAAAATATATCTGTTTCTGAGAAAAAAGGAAGTCGTGCTAACAATTACATCATTTTTTAGGATAAATGTATAGAAAGGGCTAGTATTAACATGGGCTAAGTTAGATGTAAATAGTATACAAAAACAAACAATCAAAAGTTTGCATAATTTATACTCATACAAGAAAGTAAAGATGAGTGGTAGGAGTAAATAGATTCAAATGTAAACTTCAAAGGGAAGACAGAAATGAAGTATAACAATGTAGATAGGTAAACACCAATGTGCTAACCAACAACAACATATTATAAATTGAATCACATCAGTGCTTGTTTGTTTGTATGTTATTGTTTTAAAATAAAGATTCATAAATCAATCTAAATGCAACTAAAACCTTCAAAATGTTTTGCACATAATGTGTTAGATTAAGGGAAATCTGAAAGTCATATTTGTTGGATGGATGACTCTACAAAAGTAGCTTTGAAAAACATCATTTACATATGCAAGTGAGTTCTCCAAATTGATGTATATCTTTCAATTTTATTTTAAAAAAATAACTTGCTTAGTATAAGGTTAATGAGAAAAAAGTATCTGTACAATCTCGAAGAGCTCATATTTATTAATTTTTTTGTGAAAATCTTAAATCATCCCCAACCAATTACAAAAACATTACAAAGTATCATTTTAGAACCAGCAATTGGTTAGGAAATTGAAATTGGAGAAGAGTAAGCAGAGTTGTAATTTTCCATTCACAAACATTTAAATGTCTTCATTTTGTACCAAAAATTTGAAAAAGAAAAGTAAAATCTTTAAACCAACGGCTAAAAAATACTAGAGATAATGAAAAATGGTTAAACATATGCAAAGAGAAATCTTATAGATTTTGTCATATTGCAATCATGTGATAAGATGCTTTGTTTCATTACCTAGTCCACATCATTTACAAATGCAATAAAGACATACCCAGTCACGATAGGAAGCCTCATGCAATTTGAAAAAATCGAGCAATTCTAAATATTTGTGTAGTCTAACAAACATATTTGCTTGAAGCTATTTCAAAAGAAGTCAATCCTTTCCAGAGTAAAAAAAAAAATTCATTTAAATTTCTCAATATGCATACAATATGGATGGGATGTAGAAGGAAACTTCTCACATCCGAATAAGTTTCCCCCATTTCCACAAACTAAAAATGAACTATCATTTCGATTTAAAGAATTCATTTTGGTATGACGATTAATGGTTCCTTGTGTTTTCTTTCATCGGTATCATACCAAGTAGAAATCCACAAATTTTGGGGACCCACCTTTTTTTGAAGAGGTAAATATATTCATATGGTAGTTTGAGACCACTATCAGCGTGTTTTTCAAACACCAACGCATAAACATAATTTTGGAAACAATTACAGAGAATTCCACTCTAGGAATTCTACCGATCTTCGTTGCACGTCCCAATATGAATTTATATATAGTAGAAAACTTGCTCATCTTCCTCAACAAGTTTATGGTCTATTAGTTATGATAAAATAGTTCTTTTGCATAAATTTGCTTCTTTGGATGAAGAGGAAACTACAATTATACAGTAATCTTATTTTAAGGTTGAAGGTGATGCATTTTCCATGTTTGTCACTTTAGACGAACACAAAACATCTTTCAAGCTTCAAGATTGCCTTTTAGGTACAGATAGATCATTCCTTGTCCCTAGTTTATGGTTTTAGGAAGTTCACATGTGCCCAAGTCTTGTTCATTATTTCCTTCCTTGTCAGAACGACTCTTTTTATCACGTCTACAACTTCAAATCAAATCAACACATGAGTCCACATTTTCTTCCACACTATTATAGAATATGAGGTCATGTTACTTCTTTGACTTTGTTTGCTGGGCCTAGTTATTTCGTTTTTGTTGCCTTAATGAGTATTGGTTCTTATTTTCTTTTAGTCGACCAATGGCCTACTCTGACAAAGAGAAATTATTTGTGATAGAATTAAAAGATAACTTACAAAAGTTAAATACTCATAATAAACCAACACAAGCATAGTATTGTTCTTCAATCATCCATCTCTCTTTCTATCCAACTAAACACTAGAAGAAAAAAATTATTCTTGTTTAATCTACCTTCTCTCTTTTTGAACAAAACACACTAATTTTCTCTTCATATTTTTCTTCTCTCTACATTATTTCTTCACTATTTTTTCTGTTTACCAAAGAACTAGGAGTTTTTCACTACTTCTTGTGTTTGGTAGAGAGTTTAGTCATATCTAGCCCTAATTTAAATACAAAATTATTCAATGAAATTAAACATTTTCTATCAAATAAGCTCAACGAGAAATTCATAGATTTTCATATCAGTTACTTATATTATCGAAAATTTATTTGATAAATTACATATTTTCTTACTTACCGTACCACTCATGCTCTAGAGAGTTTGCGCACCGAGAAAAAATGTAGGAAATCTTATTCTAGATTTATAGGTAAGTTTTCTATTGGTGATTATTTTTCACGACAAAGTTCTTAATCTTCCTGGTAAACTTTATTCTCATTTGGAATCTCAATCTATACAACAATTAAGAATGAATCTATTTTAAGGAATTGTATTATCATATCATTTTCTTAAAACCAAATTGATGTTGTGTGACACAAGATGAACCAGACATTTACAAAAATGTACATTGATGACACAAAAGAAATTATAAACTTTCACCTTTTATCCCTTAGTTTGAAGTTTGTACGATTTTAGCTTCCGTATTTTTTGCTTGAGTTCGTTCCTTTAGTTACAAAATATGAGAATGTCATTCCAAGGGACGAAATTCGAGCAATTAAAACTAGGGGAACTAAGATCCTTAAACCTCAAACTAGGGAGTCAAAAGTGTAATTAAGCCAGCATGGTAATTATCTACCAAGAAAATGAAGTGGTAATTATCTACCTTATAAGAGAATTGTTCCAACATCAATTGCAAAATTAAGAAAACTTATTTTCTATTTTGAATATATATGATGTTTACCCTAGATTCTAGATTTGAAGATTGTGCAACAATTAAAAGCAAAACAAGGTAAAAATCTATAAAATGTCTGCGCAACGTCAAATTAATAAGAAAACTACATTTATTATATAATTACAGAGAATAAATTTTTTTACAATTTTTATCTAGATTGAGATTCCAAATGAAAATGAACTCTACCAAGCTGATTGAGCGCTCCATTGTGGAAAATAATTACGAATAGAAAACATACCTTTAAATCTAGAACAAGATCTTCAACCTTTTTTCTTCACATGCAAATCCTCTAAAGTTGAGCAGCAATTGATATGAAAAGCAACAAATTGACCGCGCAGCTTTTTTGAGAGCAAATGTTTGATTTACACCAAGAATTTTTGTATTTATATTAGCGTTAGATAAGACTAAACTTTTTAGCGACTACAAGGAGTGGTGAAAAAACCCTAATTATTGTTTGGTAAACGGAAGCAAGAGTGATGAAACAATGAAGAGAGAAGAGAAATATGAAGAGAAATTGAGTGTGTTAGGTTTAAAGAGAAAGAGAGAATAAAGAAAAATGATTTTTAGAAAGAGAGACGTAAGATTAAAGAAAAACATGATAGTTGTGTAGGCTTATTAGCACTTAGCTTTTATAAGTTATCTTCTAATTTTGTCTTAAATAATTTTGCTTTGTCAGAACAAGACATTCTGGGACTAAAATCAAACAATAAGCAATATTCATTAAGACAAGAGAAACAAAATGTTGTTTACACAGATACTAACCAGTCAAAAAGTGACTTAGACCTCCGTGGTCAAGGTTATTCAAGATCTATGCCTTTGAAGCAAAGTCAAAGAAGTAACAAGACATCATATTCTACACCATTAGTGAAAGAAAATATGGACAAAGTGTGCTGATTTGATTCAAAGTCAGATATAGACGTTGTAGAAGAAGTCACTATTTTGAGAAGCGAGCAAATAGTGAACAAGACATGGACACAAGTGAACTTCCATAAGACCCAAAGAAGTTTTGTCTTCATCTTAAGTATCAAACACAGAGAATGCTTCACCATCACTCAAAGAACCAGATTTATGCATAAATATATTTTTCTCTTTTTTGAAGGAGAAATTTAAGCAAAATAACCATTTTATCATGGTTAATAGACGATAAACTTGTTGAGGAAGACGAACTAGTTTTCTACAATAAATTCGTAGGAGAAACTACTGTGGTGACAGGGAGAATTACTATAGCTAGAATTGAATATAGTTGTTGCCAAAACGAGCTATCTATGTTGACGTTTGAAGAACACGTTGTTAGTGATCTCAAACAACCCATATGGATGTCTCTCCCACTTTAAAAAGACGTGTGTTTCCAAGATTTATTGATTGTTGCTTGACATGAAGCTGGTCTATGAAAGCGCTAGGAAACATCAACCATCACACAGAAGCAAATTCGTCAAATCAAAATGATAGTTCTCATCAATTTGTATGCAAATACTTGTTTTCTCATTAACTTTATTCTAACCAAGTTCTTTTAAATTAATGATTTATGACAATTTCGAGAACTCGGAGTTGATATCTCTAGAAGTTATTTCTGGAGGGTTATCCATCCAACAAATATGACTTTTATGCATGTTTGCCTCAACTAGGACATAATATATGAGAAAAAAATCAAAGGGTGGAGTTGAATTCACATTGATGAACTAATCGTTTAAGGGAACAAATTACGTACAGACAAACATTCAATATTTTGATTCAAAGCATACTGTATAGTTTTTGGTAAGCACATTGATGTTTACCTATCTACATTGTTATAGAACTTTTTAATGTTGTCATCAACAATGTTTTTTTTGTGGTATTAAACATTTGAATCTTTTTATTCCCATCACTCATCTTTTCTTTTATATAAGCATGATTGTTTTTTGTTGTATATTATTCAGTTTAAAATTAACGGGGGTTAATTTTTGCTATTTTTATACATTCTTCTTGGTAAAAACATGCAATCCTCAGTGTGGCTTTTATCACGTAACATTCTTTTTGTTTTCTGTTTATTTATCATCTCAACGTTTTCGCTACTACATTTGTAAACCTCTTTATAACTTTGAAATACCTTTATACCCTCCTAAGGTTCTCCCCACCCCAATTTCTTAGTATTCACACAATCTAAGATGGCAAAGCTCTTATTTTCTACTTCATTGCTCTATAGAATTCATGGGACAACGGTTGCAGACATATCTTTTATCGCCACCAAAAAGGAATGCGAGTGACATCGGATTTGCAAGAAGCTAGTGATAATAATTGAAGGTTTCATCTATCATAGACCACTTTTTAAGTGGTGTATGATACACCATCAAATAAAAAATGCACAAAAACAAATAAAAAATATTCAATATAATAATAGATTATGTTTATTATACATACGAATATTTATTTTATTTTTTAATTTTTTTTAATTAGTTATAATCAGTTAGATAATTTTACGGAAAATTTTTTAATTTATTATAATTGATTAAAAAAATTTTAAAAATAATGAATAGAGATAAACAAATGATGTATAGAGTGATACAGTTAACACAACCATCTATAATTCATTTTTGCTAACTTGTGTATGATACACAACTTTTGAAGTTGTGTATGCTAAAATCCACAATAATTGAAAGAATAAGTGGTTAACAAAGTCTCATGATATGTTGTAGGGTGTTCATTCAATCAATGATAGTAGATACGAATAGGTATTTTGGTTTCTATCATTGGCATTTAAAATAGTATTTTTTTTATACTGAGGTATTTTTGGGAGTCATTGTCATCACATCACTGCTTTATTTTACTTTTCTTATGCAATCTTAAAGTGAAAAATCATGTTTTTCCATTTATTTTGGATACTTTGGAGATGTGGAAGCCGAAGTTTGGTTTCAAAGAACATTTGAATTGAGAGTTAAGGAGAGAACTTTCTTCTTATAATATTCTCATGTTTTCTATTGCTTTCAAACTATTAAAATTCTTACCTTGAGTCCTCTCACAGCAAGCACAGATCAATCTTACTCTCTATCTCTCACGCCCTCAAGTAAATTGTTTTTCAAATAGTTTTGTTCATGAAATAAAAACATATAAAATATCATACAAATGGATCCAAGCATATCATGATACACAAAAATTGAGTCATAAGAAAGTATGTATCAACATGAAAACAATTTAAGCCTTTAAAATTTAATTGAAAATAAGTTGTATTTTTATTTCAAAACGGTTAATAGTGTGAGGTGATTGATATTAATATTGCAATAACTTGATATTAATATTGCAATAACTTCAAATAAATATTTTATAATTTTACTTCTATTTTAATGATATTAAAACATATATTAATTAATTATATCATCATTTTTTATGTTAATTTTTTATTTCTTTCAGCACATGTTTGCTCATTAGGAGTATTAACCTACAGTTCTTCACAACACCAACACGCTCACGGCAAACAAATGAATAAACAAATTATATATATGGTAATGGTTGTTTCAGCTATACGCTTTAAGGGGAAAATAACAAAATAAACTCACAGAGAGAGAACATCACGAAACTAAAAGAGGAGACAACATGCGGAGGAGCCCTCAGTAGTAGTGGTGGCCACCCAGGCGAACATGTGGAGAATTTTGCTTACACATGTTTGCTATCAGCCTGTAAAATACACGATTATTGCAGCTATATATTAATATATCTTAGTAATGATGGTATCTCACGAAAAATGAGAGAAAAGGTAGAGAGAATAGAAAACTAAAACTGAAACTGTATTAACGTGAGAAAGTGTGTGTCCATTACAATAGCTATCTACCTTATACACTAATAAACTCTAACTAACTCTAATCTATTTTTAATTATCTCTAATAGCCCCCCATAAGATGGAATGTGTTACTACCACTTCCAGCTTAGGATAAGCCTACAAAACTAACTAAACCAGTGAAAATATAATGAGAAAAGCCAAATACAATTGCTGAAACTTATGTGAAAAACAGAGAGAAAAACTATGGCGCTGAAAATACATCGGCCAAAAGGAAAGAGATACAATCCTGTAAAATCAGCAAAGCAAAGGCATACAAGCCACTAAAATCATCATAGCTTAACCCTTAACCAAAATGACCTTTAACACTTAACCATCTAGTAGAAACAAAACCATCAAATGTATAACCACACAAGTAGAAGCTAAAATTAACATAGCTCAACATATAGCCACTTAACCAAAATGAGCATAAGCCAAAAAAACAGTACGAAAAACCATAACACAACACTATATCAGAGACAAAATGCTAACTTCAAACCAGTGTCTTCAAAGAGATTATCAACAAACAACTTTTGAACTCAAGAACCGAACAGTAGATCCAAACACCGAAGGCATGAAGACCTCTTGCTAGAACACTTGAATCCAGTTCACAAGCAAAGGAGGATTGAACTTCAGCTAGGAAGCAAAACCATTTTTACAACTATAGCAGCTGGAGCATAAACAAAATTCCAAACCAATGAAAAATTCATAAACATCACCAAGAACAAACAAAAATGAATGCTGGAAATGTAAGAGTGCACAATCCAAACAAATGAACAAGAAATTGTCATGCATTTCATGTCTATAGGTTTACCAAGCAACCTGAAAGGAACTCATCAAACATCTGGCAGGCAGAAACCTTCTGCAATAATACGAATCTGTCAAGAACAGATGCTTGAATCTAACCAGAGCAACACAGGAAATTGAATCGGAGAGGAAACAAAATTGCGGGGAGATGAAAAACGTTTCGAACCAAAAGAGAGCGAAATCAAACGTGATTAGGATGCAAGAATTGATAACACCATGTTTGAAACAAAAATCAGAATCAGATAGCAAGGATCTAGATCCGAATCACCAAATCAATAAAGAAGAACGGAGCAACATCTTTCATCACTTCTAGAAGAATTGCGCATCAGTTAGGGCATGGAATTTCCAAATCATAGATCGACCCATCGGAGAGCAATCGAAAAGCAAATTGATGAAGAAAACGGAATTAAAAGACCAAAGCTCTAAATGAACACGATGGAAGATATGAAGAGCGAGGATTCTGGACGAGCAGCACAAGAAAGAGATATTTGCTAGATTTTTTCAGGAAAATTGTCAGAAGAAATCTTCAATGAATAAGAAGAAACAGAGAAATAAAATAAGGGAGAGAGATCAAATCAGTAATTTTGAAGGAGGAATAAGATCAATGGAGGAAGATTTGGAAAATAGAAAATGACTTTCTCAAGAAAATGAACAGAAATGAAAAGAAAAAGAAAATGGGTAAAAACTTGGACAACGGAAGGTATTTTCAGGGTGGATGGAAAGGCTCTGATACCATTTTAGTAAACTTGGCATCTCAGGGAAAATTAGAGAAAAGTTAGAGAGAATAGAACACTGAAAATGAAACTGTATTAAAAGAAGAAAGTGTGTGTCCATTACAATAGCTATCAACCTAATATGCTAATAAACTCTAACTAACTCTAATCTGTTTCTAATTATCTCTAATAATATATGGGATTTGAGTAGAAAATAACTTAATTGAAAGAGAGAGACTCACGATGCTGAGGGTGATTGGTGCATGGATGTCAAGATCCAAAGAATTGTCTTCAAATCAGAGTATGGCGATTTGATTTGCATAGGTAGTAATAAATATCCCGAGCAAAACACTGATTCATATTTACAAAAGATTAAACATCTAAAGATAGAGGGGGAGAGAGAGAAAGAGAGAGCATGTACTTGAATTGGCGGTGAAGTTGCATCTCACTTAGAAGAAATCCCAGACAATCACAAACCCAACAACACAACTGCAAATCCGTGGCTTTCTTCTATGCTGGAAAGATCAGAACTCCTTCAACTAAAGGGCATCAGATCAATGGATTTCTTGTGTGTTGAGAAGATCAAAACTCGTTCAACTAAATAACTGCTGCTCAGTGTTGGGGTGTGAGAAACCCTAGGGCTTTTATAGTGAGTGAAATTGTGGTAGGTGGTCCACGTCCACTTTTCGATGGTTATGTGAGGTATTTGTTCATTATTAAAATATTATTATAATGTGGTTTAAAATGTTATTAAAATATTAGAGATCCCCACCAACCCCAATTTCTCATAATAAATTAAGAGAATTTCAACTATTTAAAATATTAATTTATATTTTAAAAATATCATTTAAAAGTTTATATGTGATAAGATTGTCCATTAAAAGAAAAAATAAAGAAAACATAGAGAGCAATAGACATGAATAAGATCCTAACTCGCATTTAGGCATATGAGACTATCCATCGTTAGATTGTACTTTCATTGCATGTGTATCCCGATAATCTAAATGGTTTAATTTGTAGAAGATTAGAAATCCCCACCAACCCCCTTTTCTAGCTAAAATTAAAGAGAATTTTGAATCCAAAAGGTTAGTCTAGTGGCTAGGGAGTGATGCTTTGAGTAGCAGCTCCTCGGTTTGAACCCTTGTAGATGCACTTTGGCCTATCAAAGATGAAAAGAGAATTTTGAAAATAAAAAGTTAATTATTTTCTAAAAATAAAATTTATATATATGATAAGATGGTTCATTAATGGAGAAAGTAAAAGACATAGAGAAAAATGACATGAAAAAGACCTTCTTTCGTGTTTTGGCCTATGATAGTAACCATGGTTAAATTTAATTGTATTGTAATTTATAGAAAATTAGAAATGTCCGCCAACTCTCGTTTCTCATAAATATTAAAGGGAAATTTGATAATTTAAAAAATAATAAATATTCCAAATATATGTTTTAAAAGTTTCTGAGATAAGATGGTCCATTAAATGAGAAAATAAAGAAAACAGAGAGAAAATAAAAACAAAAAAGAGTATCTTAACTCATATTTAGGCACATAAGACTACCTATGGTTAGATTGTGCTTCTATCACATAAGAATATAAGATATTTCTAGAAGACTTAAAATTCCACCAACCCCCATTTCTAGTGAAAATTCAAGTGAAATTCAAAATATTAATGTATTTTATGTCTTTTTGTATTTATTTTATCATTTATTAATAGAATATTATATAACACTTAAAGTTGCAAAAATTCATTTTTTATAAGACGGTCCATTATTAAATAAGAAATTTGAAAAAAAAAAGACATATAAAAGTTAAATAAAAAAAGATATTAACTCGTATTTAAGGGTATGAGAGCATCATGTCATTAGACTATATCCGTATGTGTATCTAGGTGGTCTAAGGTGTTTCTAGAAAACTAGAAATTCTCACTAACTCCCATTTCTTGTAAAAATTAGAGAGAATTTTGAAAATAAAAATATCAATTTATTTTCTAAAAATATGTTTAAAAAGTCCATATGTGATAAGTTGATTCATTATTAAACAACAAAATAATAAAGAAGACATGGAGAAAAATGAAAGAAAGATCTTAACTAATATTTACGAATATGAGAGTATCTATCGTCATATTATACTTGTATTTATATCATGGTGGTCTCCCGTTTTCCTAGAAAATTAGAAGTTCATACTATTTAAAGAGAATTTCAATAATTAAAATATTAATTTATATTTAAAAATATGATTTAAATGAGAAAATATAGAAGAAACCAAGAAATTAAAAGTGAAATGAAAAAGATCGTAACTTATAATTAGGCATGCGATAGTATGTATCTTTATGTTGTACTAGTATGGTCATCTTCAGGGTGTTTTCTAAAAGATTGGAAACTCCGATCCCATCGACCCCCATTTAATTCCCATAGAAATTAATTGATTTTTAGAAAATATGATTTAAAAACTTATATGTGATAAGATATATGTCTCATATAATGAGAAAATAAATAAGACATGGAGAAAAGCTACCAAAATGAAAAAGATATTAACTCATGCATGTTTGGTCATTTGAGTATATGTTGTTAGATTATTCTATTTGTATATATTACACATGAAAGTTAAACTTTTTTGTTGCGTTTTGGCAATGGGTCAACGAAAAAGAAATTTTCTTGTGTATCAAAAGACAAATTAATTTGGTTAATAGAAAGGAAAAAAAAGTTAATTTTTTGATATTATCAATAGAGATCAGTCTATCACTCTAAATCACACCTTGAGAGAGATGAATGTTTGCGGATTGTATTAACTTTTGTCGATCATGTTGCGGAAGCTTCTAAGGAAAAAGCTAGAAAACGGAAGAAAACGAAAGAAAGAAAAACGAATTTAATTAAATGTGAAAAACAGAATGAATAACTAGGGAAAAACAAAGAGCCTTAGCCTTTATATAAAGGCCAGGTAAGGTTTAACAGATAAAAAATGTATATAACCAGAAAAGCTGAAAAGGGGTATTTTAGCAAATAAAAGAAACCCTTCTTAACAACACTTAAAAACTTAATGTATCCAAAAAATTATTGCTGTGAAGTCCCTCGCACACTTTCTTCTCTGATCTTCGCTGATCTTCTTCTTCACTCCTCGTCTTCTTCATCCTTAGCTGCTTCTTCTTCTTCATGATGATTCTTCTTCGCTTTCATAATTCCATTCTCCAACAGCCCCCCACAAGTTGGAAGGTAGATATTCTTCATTCCATGGACTCAGCATTTTCGAAAGGACCTCGGGCGAGACTCTTAGTGAAAATATCTAGTGCTTGAGATTGGCTTGGTACATCAATCAGCTGAATGATTCCCTTTTGAACTTCTTCCCTTACAATGTGACAGTCTAGCTTGATGTGTTTAGTTCTCTCATGGAAAACTGGGTCGTTTCCTATATGAAGTGTAGATTGATTGTCACAGTACAATGGTATTGGTAAATTTGGTTGAATGTGGAAATCTTTGATGAGTTTCAAGATCCATTTGATTTCACAAGTAGTATCTGCTAATGATCTGTTGATGACCTGGATGGTGTCTGCCGCTTCTTGCTCCTCCACACGATTAGAGAGGGTCCTAAGAAAAGACAATAAATTGTAATAGATTTTCTGGATTCCACACGTGATCCCCAGTCAGCATTTGAAAAAGCTCTTAGTGAAAGATCTGATTCTGATGGGAACATGATTCCTTTTCCTGGTTCTTTCTTGATGAATCTGAGAATTCTCTTTGCTGCTTGAATATGTATATCGGTTGGATTCTTCATGAACTGGCTTAAGTGATTTACTGAATAGCAAATATCCGGTCTGCTATTTGTTAGGTACAAGAGTCTTCCAATGAGTCTTCCGTACTGTTCTAGGTCTGCCACAACATTTCCCATGTTCCTTCCATATTTCACTTTGTTGTCCAATGGTGTATTGCATGGCTTGGCATCAAGAAGTTTTGCATCCTTCAAAATATCTGTTGCATACTTCCTTTGGTTAATGAGTATGCCTTTGCTTGTCCTTACTAGCTCCATTCCTAGGAAGAACTTAGCACTTCCTAGGTCCTTGATGCTGAATTCCTAATCCAGTTGCCTCTTTATGCTGCTTATTTCATCTTCATCTTCTCCAGCTACCAAGAGATCATCTACATACACAAGGATGAATGTTAGTTTATTTAATTTTTGCGTTGAGAATAAGGAATGATGTGATTTGGATTGAAAATAACCTAAATCAGTGAGAAAAGTAGTGAGTTTATAATTTCACTCTCTGATGGCTTGTTTGAGTCCATATAAGGACTTTCTCAATTTGCAAACAAGAGATCGATCCTCTGTCTTCAATCCTTGTGGCATCGTCATATAAACTTCCTCCCTTAAGTCTCCATGAAGAAAAGTTGTGTTGACATCAAGCTGTTGTAGAGACCAGCAGCTACAAGGGATAGAAGAATTCTAACTGTTGACATCTTTACAACTAGACTAAAGGTTTCTAAATAATCTAGACCTTGAGTCTGTGTAAAGCCTCTTGCTGCAAGCCTTGCTTTATGTCTTTCTAAGCTGCCATCTGCCTTTCTCTTAAATTTGAAAATCCACTTGCTTGTGACAGTTTTCTTTCAAGGTGGTAGCTTGTGAGTTCCCACGTTTCATTTCTTTCCAAGGCTTCTAGTTCTCCTTCTATAGCTTTCTTCCAGCATGGGTGTCTTATGGCATCTTCAAAGTTAGCAGGTTCTTCATCTGATGTTATGGCAAGGCAAACATGTTTGTAATTGTTTGACAGGGAATCATATGAGATGTATTTGCTTATTGGTTATTTGGTCTTTGTATTCCCTTGTCTTTTTACGGCAGCTGCTGTGTTGCTTGTTCTTTCCCATAGGTAATCATTCACATGGCTATGAGGTTGCTTATCTCTTGCTGATCTTCTTAAGACTGGTACTTCTGGATATGCTTCCTCTCTTGTATCCCGAACTTCTTCTATGTCAAGGAAGTTTCATCTCGGATTGTTGTTAAGTGGATTTTCTTCGAAAATAGAAGGTGTAGCTGAATCTGCTTCAACCTGTTTGTTAGAAAAAGGAAACACATCTTCATAGAATCTAACATTTCTACTAATGAATATTTCCCTATTATTCAGGTCAAACAGGATATAACCCTTCATTCCCTTCTTGTACCCTATGAATATGCACTTTCTTGCCCTATTGTCAAGTGTTTTTCTATTGTTAGTTAAAGTTGATGCATAACATAGGCAACCAAATCACTTCAAGTTAGTGATATCAGCTATTTTACTGTTAATGATATGAAAAGAAGACATGTTATCTGTTTTCTTGCTGAGAAGTCTATTGATCAAATAAACTGCATGCGAGACTGCAAAGGTCCAGAAAACTTTAGGGACATTTGATTGATGTATAAGAGCTCTTGCAACATATAGGATGTGTTGGTGCTTTCTTTCTAGTCTCTCATTTTGTTGAGGACACTCAACACAAGAAGTTTGATGCTCTATTCCTTTTTCTGCAAAAACATATGTTAGTTTAAATTCAGGTCCATTATCACTGCTTATGCATTTAACCTTAGCATCATATTGAGTATTTACCATGCTGATAAAAGGCTTAATCAAACATGTTTGAGATTTAGTTTTCATGAAAAACACCTAAGTATGCCTACTATGATCATCAACAATAGTAAGGAAGTATTTGTGACCAAGTTGGAAGGTATAGACAAAGGTCCCCATATGTCAAAATGAACCAGATCAAACATATTAGAAGCAATACTATCACTGTATTTATATGAAATCCTTTTCTGTCAAGAAGTATGGCAAGCATCACAAGGAAAAGAAATTTTATTCACACTTATGTATGGATAGTAATTCTGCAAGATCTTTATCCTCTTAAAAGGAGGATGCCCAAGTCTAACATGCAATTTATCAAAATTACTACTAACACATTTGAAGAAGTGATGGAATTTATTGGTCCTTTTAGAGCATATAATCCTTTTTCTATCTTAAAAGCACCAATCTTCTTCAAAGTTAGCTGATCCTGCACAATACAATCAAATCTTGTGAATATCAAGTAGCAAAGTAGGTCACCAGTGAGCTTGGAGACAACTATAAGATTGAATTGGAAGTTAGGAATAAATAAAACATTGCTTAAATAGAAGTTGTTAGAGAATATGACAGTTCGAGCTTTGGTGGCAACTGTATTTTCTCCATTTGGCAGCTCAATACATAGAGGTTTAATCCTTTTGATGGATTGGAAATCATCGAGGGAGCAACAAACATGATGTGTAGCTCCTGAATCTAATATCCATCTAGAGGATTTATAACTAGATGAAGAAGCATTACAGTTACCTACATCATCTATGGAAGGTTGAGATGTTTTTGGCAAAACCTGTCTTGCTTGAAATGTTTTACTCTTCATTTGATTGATGTTGTGGGAGGAAGAACTGTTAGACTGCTGAAGGATGTCAAGGATGGCTTTCTTCTGTTCTGGAGTGAAATCAAACACAACCTCATAAGAATTGTTTCCTTGTCCTCCTTCTTGAGAATTAGTGTCATCTTCACTTTCAAGGGAGTTGTCTTCCTCGGCAGCACAATTGTTGGCTACAACATTCTTCTTGAAGTGTGACCAATTCTTCCACATTAGGTGCATACCTTGTTGGATCTATTTCCTCCCTTCAAGTTCCTGGATGTTCAAGAAAACTGACTCTTGTTCTTTCCCTTTGATTTCTTTTTATCGTGGAAATTGGTATTAACAAACACTTTGGATTCCTCAATGCTTTGCTTTATCTATCTTCCTTGTTGACTCAAGAGGTTGAAAACCTTTTCCACATCAGGAAGAGGTGTCATCATCATGATTTGCGATCTTACATTTGCATAATTCTCATTCAATCCTCTTAGGAACATGATAATATAATCACTTTCCTATTGAGCTATGATGGTTGGTATGAGAATGCAAGAACATGGTACAACACACAAGCACTAGGGAACAGGTCTGAAACTATCTAATTCTAGCCGAAGTTTTTCCATACAATTGAAATACTCAGCTATTGTTTGTTCCCCTTGATGAAGATTATACAACTCCCCTGTATGGCTGCTTTTCTGAAGGCATCAGCTTGATGAAACTTCCTTAGCAAATTTTCCCAAATATTCTTGGCAGTATCCAACCAAATAACACTTTCTGATATGGAAGGATGAATTGTCTGATTGATCCATGCAATTACCAACGAATTACATCTATCCCATGCTTCAAAAGTTGCATCACCAATCGCTGGTTTAGGCAGAGCTCCGTCTATGAACTGAAGTTTGTTCTTGATCTTGAGAGCAACACACATGGCTCTAGACCAGGAATGGTAATTAGGTCCATTCAGAACCACCAAAATCAGAGGAGTCCCAGGGCTTTCATTAGGATGAATGAACAGAGGGTTTGAAGCATCAATGGAAGTCCTGGCCATAATATCCAAGAAGGGATGGAGAGACAGACAAAGAAACAAGGAAGGGAAACAAGCAGATAAAATGCAAGGAGAAAAAAAACAGAAGATAGGATAGATAAGCTAACCAGAAGCTCGATACCATATTAACTTTTCTTGATCATATTGCGAAAGCTTCGAAGGAAAAAGCGAGAAAATGGAAGAAAACGAGAGAAAGAAAAATGAATTTTATTAATTGTGAAAAACAGAATGAATAACTAGGGAAAAACAAAGAGCCTTAGCCTTTATATATAGGCCAGGTAAGGTTTAACAGAAAAAACAAAAAAAAATGACTATAACCAGAAAACATAAAAAGGGATATTTTAGCAAATAAAAGAAACCCTTCTTAACAACACTTAAAAACTTAATGTATCTAAAAAGTAATTGCTGTGAAGTCCCTCGGACACTTTCTTCTCTAATCTTCGCTGATCTTCTTCTTCACTCCTCGTCTTCTTCATCCTTCGCTTCTTCTTCTTCATGATGATTCTTCTTCGTCTTCATAATTCTATTCTCCAACAGATTGACTTGTCAAGATGAGATAGTAACAGCTATTACTTAATAAAGCATGGTGTATGCGAGGATGTACTCATCATCACAACAGAATTTTGTGCTTATTTCGAGTATGGGGCAGTGGAATGATTTGGGTGGGTGGGAATGAGATTGAAAGTAACGGACGCAGCTGTATCAAAGGGATCGGAGGAAAGGGTGTTGGAGGAGATGGAAGCTTTTTTTGCTAATGTTTCTTTAGTTTCCATCATATTATGATTATGATTTTCGAAATTCCACAAAATAGATTTTTTAGTCCTCAAAAATTTTCAATTCACTTAGAATGAAATCATAACCGGTAAAAATATATTTCAAATCAAAGAAAATCAATGCATAAATCATTTCAAAAAATGGCGAATTCTTTTTAGACCTAGAAAAACTTAAATTTCTAAATAAATGTAACTTTTTCAAAATAGTTTCTTTAATTAGATTTTATTTTCCTTAATAAAATCATGATTTTCGAAATTCCACCAAATTGTTATCTAGTGCTCGTAAATTTCTAATTTGGGTAGCATCAAATTATAATCGCAAAAAAAGTATTTCAAGTCAAAGCAAATCAATGCAAAAATCATTTCTGAAAATGGCAAATTATCTTTAGATCTAGAAAAACTTAAATGTTTAAACAAATGTGACTTCAATTTTTTCAATTAGTTTCCTTGGATTCTTAAAATGGCAAATATTTCTCAGATTCCGTGTAAGTTTACACGATACGGATTCTTGAATTCCATTTGGGTGCAATACGTTTTCCAATTATATCCCTAAACAAATACACACCCAACAAACTCCACTAATATCCAAATAAATGATTCTTTCTCTTGTTTTTTTTTTCACTCCCTCTCTGTTTAATACACAACCAACAATCAACTTTTAACTACAACTAGTACTAACGTTGAAAAATATTGGAATTTTTTTAATTATTGCAACAATTAATGACTTACATTTTGGATAAAAAAACCTTTTAGAATGTGACCTATATTTAGGACCATAGGGAGTATATTATTAAAAACAAAAAGTAAGGTTTTTTGGGCCAGTGGGCGTAGGCCCTTTCGATTTATTAAAATAAAATTAAAGTTGTTTATCAAAATACTGTTTGCACATCAAAATATAATTCATTCATTAAATTGAAAACATCACTCATTTTGATTCTATACTTCTATCAAGCTACTTAATGAGAAGCAAGTTAAAACACCATTTCGTACACTACATTAGGGAGATAAAAAACTTGTGTTGGGAGATTTGATGTTAAAGTTGGAACACATACACTTACAGATAAGCTAAGGTAATCAATGTGCAGATTGAGCATTACACTGATATCACCTATAGGTTTGGCAGCAACCTCTTCTTGATCTAGTTTTTTCTTTTGATGTGATTGAAACTGCTTAAATTAGGCTATAGTTGCTCTTTTTATTATATTTATTTTATTTTTCTATTTTCTCACTCAGGCATAATATAAAAAATACATTTGAAATTATGATCACTGTCAATTGAAAGAAATGACCTTAAATTAATACATCATTTGTAACAATTTCATTCTGGTAATAGTTTTAAAATCTATTCAACCTGATTAATAAGTTGTTTCATCTAACTACTTCAATTTTTAAAAAAATATATAATTTATTTACAAAATACATGGCAGGGAATTAAACTGCATGCATATTCTCTTTGTTGTATTAGCTAAAGCGTACAATTGTTCACCCAAAAAAGGAGTGCAATTAGTCATTTTTTTTAAAAAAAAAAATTCTTAACAATCAAAACTAGTAAATTGATGACAAGTCAAAGTCACTTTAATTATTTTAATTCATTTTAGGGCAAAGAATATCACTCAAGAATATTGAGATTGGCATTTCATCATGTGTACAGTGACCTATTAGTGTTTTCCCACTGTTAGTGTTTGAAAAGAAATATTTTTTGTGTCAGTCAAATTTTTCTTACTAAGAAGTCAAAGTCAATAACTGACCTCACTTAGTGAGATAAATCTCTATTTAATGAAAAGTCGAAGTCAATCATTATGTTCACTCACGCATTGCTTAATGGCCACATTCTTAAGCACTGTGAAATCTTTGAATCATACAAAATTTTGGTCAGAACATATATTTCTCATGCCAATCAAAATTTTCTCCACCGCTTGCCACTGCCAATTAAGTCCGCTAGAACACCAAGCGTGACTTTGCTTCCTATATGCTTAGCACCACCATTTGAGTACTAATTTCAACTAGAGTCGATTGATACACGCGTATATACCAAAACTTGAACAATGAAGAGGAAACTTTATAAAATGTCATCACCTAAATATGTAAAAACCCTTTCTTAAACAAGCGAGCAAGGTAAACGATTTTGGTTTCTCTTATGATCTTCACCATGCTGTCTTTCCGTTTCGAGATAATGTGCTTGCAACATCAGTTGTCAAACAAGCCATGTCTCTAGTGCCGGTTAAATTGTGCAAGATGGTAGCAGAGTATGAAGGACAAGATACCAGTCAGTATAGTAGTATCAATATCTCACCCATAAAAAATGTCCCGACAATAAATCGCTCAGAAGGCATTAAAGAAAACTCTAAACTTAAATCACAATGCACAAAACTACAAATGCAAATGAAAAAAATTAAAAATTGGCTGATTGTGTCAATATTTGAACCTCTCAGAATGAACCTCTCAGAATGAACCTCTATGTAAGGAACACCGAAAATAGAAGAAAAGTAACCTTTAGAAAATAGTTTAAAAGCATAATTTTACAAATATTTTTCAATATTTGAAAGAGAATAAAATTTTATTGATGAGGAGTATGAAAAATTTTAATAATTGCATCCAGAAAATTCAGTTTTGTTACCTCTCTCTAAAAATTTTAGGGAGCTCCTCATGACCTACATCATCCAGATCCATCATCTCTGATACAAGTAATTTTAAAACTTTACATGAGGGAGTGAGAGAGATAGAGAGATTGTGTCAGCTGTAACTAGGCTCAAATCTTTGTTCAGATTTAAAGAAATAGGAAACATCAAAATATTATAGAAAAAAAGTTCTCTCCCTCAAACTATCTGCTGAGCTCTTTCAAACCAAATTTTTGCTTCCATATCTCCAATGTATCCAAAGTAGATGGAATGACCAGATTTTGCACATACAAGCTGCAAAGTAAAATAAAGTAGCGATGTGAGGATCGATGACCACCAAAAAATACATTACTATAGAAAACTATGCTTTGAATACCAATGATTGGAACCTAAGTAGCTATCAGCATCTACTATCCTTGGTTTAATGGACACCATACAAGGGATCATAGGACTTTGTTTATTACTTACCCTTTCATTTATTATCATTAGCTTCTTGCAAATCTCTTGGCCCCTGCAAGTCTTTTTGATGGCGAAAGGCATCTCTACAACCCTTGACCCATGAATTCTATGCGATCCATGAAGCAATAAATAAAAATACCCATGTTAATGTGTGTTAATACTATGAAATATGGGCCAGGAGAAGCTTAAGAGGGTTATAATGGTACTTTAAAGTTACAAAGAGGTTTACAAACTTAGTTGCCCAATAGTTGAAAAGATAAACAAATAGAAAAAAGAAGGTTACCTAATAGAAGTCGTGCCAAGGGCTCTGTTGAATAAGTAGTGACAGGGGGAAGGAGGATAGTTTTTCTTTTATGTTATATTGAGTATATTCTAAACTTGTTTAAGTCATATGTTGCTGTTCAGTAGTTTTAACTTAGGCTCAATGACTTTTAGTCTTCTCAGAATTCAAAATGTTAATGCACTAGATCTAGATTATATTTGTTGTTGCTTATACATGCACAGGAACACGTGTATGTATTGGTACTTTTGGTTCTATATATAATAAAATATATCTGTTGTTGATAAAAAAGGAAACCGTGCCAACGATTATATCATTTTTTTAGGATAAATGTATAGAAAGGGCTAGTATTAAGACAGGCTAAGTTAGATGTAAATAGTATACAAAAACAAACAATCAAAAGTTTGCATATCTTTCAATCTTGAAGAGCTCATATTTATTAATTCTTTTGTGAAAATCTTAAATCATCCCCAACGAATTACAAAAACATTACAAAGTATCATGTTAGCAACAGCAATTGGTTAGGAAATTGAAATAGGAGAAGAATAAGGAGAGTTGTAATTTTCCATTAGCAAACATTTAAATGTCTTCATTTTGTACAAAAAATTTAAAAAAGGAAAAGTAAAATCTTTAAACCAACGGCTAAAAAATACTAGAGATAGTGAAAAATGGTTAAACATATGCAAAGAGAAATCTTATAGATTTTGTCATACTGCAATCATGTGATAAGATGCTTTGTTTCATTACCTAGTCCACATCATTTACAAATGCAATAAGGACATAACCAGTCACGATAGGAAGCCTCATGCAATTTGAAAAAATTGAGCAATTCTAAATATTTGTGTAGTCTAACAAACATATTTGCTTGAAGCTATTTCAAATGAAGTCAATCCTTTCAAGAGTAAAAAATAAAAATTCATCTAAATTTCTCAGTATTCATACAATATGGATGGGATGTAGAAGGAAACTTCTCACATCCGAATAAGTTTCCCCCATTTCCACAAACTAAAAATGAACTATCATTTTGATTTATAGAATTCCTTTTGGCAAGACGATTAATGTTTCCCTGGGTTTTAGTTTATCATCATCATACCAAGTAGCAATCAACAAATCTTGGGGACACACCTTTTTTTGAAGAGGTAAATATATTCATATGGTAGTTTGAGACCACTATCAGCGTGTTTTTCAAACACCAACGCATAAACATTATTTTGGAAACAATTACAGAGAATTCCACTCTAGGAATTCTACCTATCTTTGTTGCACGTCCAGCTATGTATTTATATATAGTAGAAAACTTGCTCATCTTCCTCAACAAGTTTATAGTCTATTAGTTATGATAAAATAGTTCTTTTGCATAAATTTGCTTCTTTGGATGAAGAGGAAACTACATTTATACACTAGTCTTATTTTAAGGTTGAAGGTGATGCATTTTCCATGTTTGTCACTTTAGACGAACTCAAAACCTCTTTCAAGCTTCAAGATTGCCTTTTAGGTATAGATAGATTGTTCATTGTCCCTAGTTTATGGTTTTAAGAAGATCACCTGTGCCCAAGTCTTGTTCATTGTTTCCTTCCTTCTCAGAACGACTCTTTTTATCACGTCTACAACTTCGAATCAAATCAAAACACGAGTCCACATTTTCTTCCACACTATTATAGAATATGAGGTCATTTTACTTCTTTGACTTTGTTTGCTGGGCCTAGATTTTGAATAATCTTGACCTCGGTGGTCTGAGTCACCTTCTGACTCTCTAGGATCTGTGTAAACATCATTTCATTTTTGTGGCCTTAATGCGTATTGGTTCTTTCTTTGTTTTAATCGCCTAATAGCCTACTCTGACAAAGAGAAATTATTTGTGATGGAATTAAAAGATAACTTACAAAAGTTAAATACTCATAATAAACCAACACAAGCATAGTATTGTTCTTCAATCTTCCATCTCTCTTTCAATCCAACTAAACACTAGAAGAAAAAAAATTATTCTTGTTTAATCTGCCTTCTCTCTTTTTGAACCAAACACACTAATTTTCTCTTCATATTTTTCTTCTCTCTACATTATTTCTTCACTATTTTTTCTGTTTACCAAAGAAATGGTTAGGAGTTTTTCACTACTTCTTGTGTTTGGTAGAGAGTTTAGTCATATCTAGCCCTAATTTAAATACAAAATTATTCAATGAAATTAAACATTTTCTATCAAATAAGCTGAACGAGAAATTCATAGATTTTCATATCAGTTACTTATATTATCGAAAATTTATTTGATAAATTACATGCTTTCTTACTTACAGTACCACTCATGCTCTAGAGAGTTTGAGCTTCAAGAAAAAATGTAGAAAATCTTATTCTAGATTTATAGATAAGTTTTCTATTGGTGATTATTTTCCACAGACAAAGTTCTTAATCTTCTTGGTAATAAACTTTTTTCTCATTTGGAATCTCAGTCTATACAACAATTAAGAATGAATCTATTTTAAGGAATTGTATTATCACATCATTTTCTTAAAACCAAATTGATGTTGTGTGACGCAAGATGAACCAGACATTTACAAAAATGTACATTTATGACACAAAAGAAATTATAAACTTTCACCTTTTATCCCTTAGTTTGAAGTTTGTACGATTTTAGCTTCAGTATTATTTGCTTGAGTTCGTTCCTTTAGTTACAAAATATGAGAATGTCATTCCAAGGGACGAAATTTGAGCAATCAAAACTAGGGAAACTAAGATCCTTAAACCTCAAACTAGGGAGTCAAAAGTGTAATTAAACCAGCATGGTAATTATCTACCAACAAAATGAAGTGGTAATTATCTACCTTAAATAGAATTTTTCCAACATCAATTGCAAAATTAAAAAAACTTATTTTTAATTTTGAATATATATGATCTTTACCCTAGATTCTAGATTTGAAGATTGTGCAACAATTAAAAGCAAAACAAGGTAAAAATCTATAAATTGTCTGCGCAACATCTAATTAATAAGAAAACTACATTTATTATATAATTACAGAGAATAAATTTATTTTATGATTTTTATCTAGATTGAGTTCCAAATGAAAATGAACTCTACCAAGCTGATTGAGCGCTCCATTGTGGAAAATAATTACCAATAGAAAACATACCTTTAAATCTAGAACAAGATCTTCAACCTTTTTTCTTCACACGCAAATCCTCTAAAGTTGAGCAGCAACTGATATGAAAATCAACAAATTGACGGTGCAGCTTTTTTGAGAGCAAATGTTTGATTTACACCGAGAACTTTTGTATTTATATTAGTGTTAGATAAGACTAAACTTTTTAGCGACTACGAGTAGTGGTGAAAAAATCCTAACCATTGTTTGGTAAACGGAAGCAAGAGTGATGAAACAATGTAGAGAGAAGAGAAATATGAAGATAAATTGAGTGTGTTAGGTTTAAAGAGAAAAAGAGAATAAAGAAAAATGATTTTTAGAAAGAGATACGTAAGATTAAAGAAAAACATGATAGTTGTGTTGGCTTATTAGCAATTAGCTTTTATAAGCTATCTTCTAATTTTGTCACAAATAATTTTGCTTTGTAATGGCAGGACATTCAGGGACTAAAATCAAACAAGAAGCAATATTCATTAAGACAAGGGAAACAAAATGTTGTTTACACAGATCCTAACCAGTCAGAAAGTGACTTAGACCTCCATGGTAAAGGTTATTCAAGATCTTTGCCTATGAAGCAAAGTTGAAGAAGTAACACGACATCATATTCTACACCATTAGTGCAAGAAAATAAGGACAGTGTTCCGACTTGATTCAAAGTCATATATAAACGTTGTAGAAGAAGTCACTATTTGGAGAAGAGAGCAAATAGTGAACAAGACATGAACTTCCATAAGACCGAAACATAGGACCAGTAAACTTTTTACCGGTACCAAAAAGGCAAGCTTCAAGCTTGAAAGGTGTTTTGTCTTCATTTTAAGTTACAAACACGGAGAACGCTTCACCATCACTCAAAGAACCAAATTTATGCATAAATATAATTTCCTCTTTTTTGAAGGAGAAAATTATGCAAAATAACCATTTTATCATGGTTAAAAGACGACAAACTTGTTGAGGAAGACGAACAAGTTTTCAACAATAAATTCGTAGCAGAAACTACCGTGATGACAGGGAGAATTACTAGAGCTAGAATTGAATATAGTTGTTGCCAAAAGGAGCTATCTATGTTGACGTTTGAAGAACACGTTGTTAGTGATCTCAAACAACCATATGGATGTCTTTACCACTTTAAAAAGAGGTGTGTTTCCAAGATTTATTGGTTGTTGTTTGACATGAAGCTGGTGTAAGAAAGCACTAGGAAACATCAACCATCACACAAAAGAAAATTCTTCAAATCAAAATGATAGTTCTCATCAATTTGTATGCAAATACTTGTTTTCTCATTAACTTTATTCTAACCAAGTTCTTTTAAATTAATGATTTATGACAATTTGGAGAACTTGGAATTGATATTTCTTGAAGTTACTTTTGGAGGGTTATCCATCCAACAAATATGACTTTTATGTTTCCCTCAACTAGGACACAATATATGAGAAAAAAATAAAAGGATGCAGTTGCATTCACATTGATGAACTAATCTTTTTAAGGGAACAAATTACGTACAGACAAACATTTATTATTGTGATTCAAAGCATACTGTATAGTTGTTGGTAAGCACATTGATGTTTACCTATCTACATTGAAAGAGAGAAAGACTCACGACGCTGAGGGTAATTGGTGCATGGATGTCAAGATCCAAAGAATTGTCTTCAAATAAGACTTTGGCGATTTTGATCTGCATAGGAAGTAATAAATATCACCATCAAAACACTGATTCATATTTACAAAAGATTAAAGATCTAAAGCTAGAGGGGGAGAGAGAGAAAGAGAGAGGACGTACTTGAAATGGCGGTGAAGTTGCATCTCACTTAGAAGAAATCCCAGACAATCACACAACCCAACAACACAACTGCAGATCCGTGGCTTTCTTCTATGCTCGAAACATCAGAACTCCTTCAACTAAAGGGCATCAGATCAATGGATTTCTTGTGTGTTGAGAAGATCAAAACTCGTTCAACTAAATAGCTGTTGCTCAGTGTTGGAGTGTGACAAACCGTAGGACTTTTATAGTGAGTGAAATTGTTGAAGGTGGTCCAGGTCCACTTTTCTGTTGTTAATGTGAGGTGTTTGTTCATTATTAAAATATTATTATAATGTGGTTTGAAATGTTATTAAAATATTAGAGATCCCCAACAACCCCAATTTCTCATAATAAATTAAGAGAATTTCAACTATTTAAAATATTAATTTATATTTTAAAAATATCATTTAAAAGTTTATATGTGATAAGATTGTCCATCAAAAGAAAAAAATAAAGAAAACATAGAGAGCAATAGACAAGAATAAGATCCTAACTCGCATTTAGGCATATGAGACTATCCATCGTTAGATTGTACTTTCTTTGCATGTGTATCCCGATAATCTAAATGGTTTAATTTGTAGAAGACTAGAAATCCCCACCAACCCCCTTTTCTAGCTAAAATTAAAGTGTATTTTGAATCCAACATGTTAGTTTAGTGGCTAGGGAGTGATTCTTTGAGTAGCAGCTCCCTTGTAGACGCACTTTGGCCTATCAAAGAAGAAAAGAGAATTTTGAAAATAAAAAGTTAATTATTTTCTAAAAATATTATTTAAAAATTTATATATGATAAGATGGTTCATTAAAGACCTTCATTCGTGTTATGGCTTGTATTATAATTTATAGAAAATTAGAGATGTCCGCCAACTCCCATTTCTCATAAATATTAAAGGGATATTTGACAATTTAAAAAATAATAAATTTTCCAAATATGTGTTTTAAAAGTTTCTATGTGATAAGATGGTCCATTAAATGAGAAAATAAAGAAAACAGAGAGAAAATAAAAATAAAAAAGAATATCTTAACTCATATTTAGGCACATAAGAGTACCTATCGTTAGATTGTGCTTGTATCACATAAGAATATAAGATATTTCTAGAAGACTTAAAATTCCACCAACCCCCATTTCTAGTGAAAATTCAAGTGAAATTAAAAATATTAATGTATTTTATGTCTTTTTGTATTTATTTTATCATTTATTAATGGAATATCTTATAACACTTAAAGTTGCAAAAAATCACTTTTTATAAGATGGTCCATTATTAAAGAAGAAATTTGAAAAAAAAAGACATATAAAAGTTAAATAAAACAAGATATTAACTCGTATTTATGAGTATGAGAGCATCATGTCTTTAGACTATATCCGTATGTATATCTAGGTGGTCTAAGGTGTTTCTAGAAGACTAGAAATTCCCACTAACTCCCATTTCTTGTAAAAATTAGAGAGAATTTTGAAAATAACAAAATCAATTTATTTTCTAAAAATATGTTTAAAAAGTCCATATGTGATAAGTTGATTCGTTATTAAACGACAAAATAATAAAGAAGACATGGAGAAAAATGAAAGAAAGATCTTAACTAGTATTTACGCATATGAGAGTATCTATCGTCATATTATACTTGTATTTATATCATGGTGGTCTACCGTATTCCTAGAAGATTAGAAATCCATACTATTCCCCATTTCTTATCAAAATTAAAGAGAATTTCAATAATTAAAATATTAATTTATATTTAAAAATATAATTTAAATGAGAAAATATAAAAGAAACCAAGAAATTAAAAGTGAAATAAAAATGATCGTAACTTATAATTAGGCATGCGATAGTATCTATCATTATGTTGTACTAGTATGGTCATCTTCAGGGTGTTTTCTAAAAGATTGGAAACTCCGATCCCATCGACCCCCATTTAATTCCCATATAACTTAAAGAAATTTTTGAAATCAAACAATTAATTTATTTTTAGAAAATATGATTTAAAAACATATATGTGATAAGATATATGGCTCATTAAATGAGAAAATAAATAAGACATAGAGAAAAGCTAGCAAAATGAAAAAGATATTAACTCATGCATGTTTGGTCATTTGAGTATATGTTGTTAGATTATTCTATTTGTATATATTACACATGAAAGTTAGACTTTTTTGTTGCGTTTTGGCAATGAGCCAACGAAAAAGAAATTTTCTTGTGTATCAAAAGACAAATTAATTTGGTTAATAAAAAGTAAAAAAAAGTTAATTTTTTGATATTATCAATAGAGATCAGTCTAACATTCTAAATCACACCTTGAGAGAGATATATGTTTGCGGATTGTATTAACTTTTCTTGATCATGTTGCGGAAGCTTCGAAGGAAAAAGCGAGAAAACGAAAGAAAGAAAAATGAATTTAATTAAGGCTTAATTATGTTTTTGGTCCCTACAAAATAGGGGTCCTTTGGTTTTGGTCCCTATAAAATTATTTTTTTGTTTTAGTCCAACACTTTGCTTAAATATTTGGTTTTAGTCTCTGAAGCAAAAAAATGAATTTTGGGCCAAACATGTCTTTATTTAATTATTAAATCTTTTTTAAAATATAAAAAATCTTTTTTAAAAAATAAAATATCTTTTTAAAAAAATAAAAAATCTCTCTTCTTCTTCCTTCTTCTTCCTCCTTCTTCCTCCTCCTCCTCCTCTTCTTCTTTTTCGCCGCCACTGTTCTTCCTCCTCCTCCTTCTTCCTAACGCCACCCCTACTTCCTCCACCACCACTTGCCACTCTTCTTCTCTCCACCACCACTCTTCTTCAAACCCAATCTTCTTCCCTCCACCACGCTTCCGTCCAGGTTCAGTGACTCGGTTATTGATTCGTGGAAGAGTCGAGGAAGCAAAACGGTGGAAGGAGATTCCAGCTTTGAAGATGATAAGAGTTTTGTAGAAGATGAAGGTGGAAATGGATTTTGGGGGTTTAGGTTTCAATGATTTTGACAAAAGGGAGCATGTTGATTCTTCTATGTTTGGGATTTCTGGGTTTCTGGATTTCTATTTAGAAGTTCGGAGTTTCGATTTGGAATTTTAGGGTTCTAAAATTGCTGATTTCTGAGTTTGATTTCTGATTTTTTGAGTGGGTGTGAGTGTGGGTGGTGCTGGTGAAGAAAAGGGTGGTGTCTTCGGTTGATGGTGGCGGAGCTATGATGGGAAAAGGAAAGGTGGAGGGAGAAGGTTGATGGTGGCGGAGCTATGGAGGGAGAAGGTTGGTGGTGGCGGAGCTATGGTGGTGATGGAACAAGGAAAGGTGGAGGAAGAAGGTTGGCTGTGGCGGAGCTATGGAATGAGAAGGTTGGTGGTGGCGGAGCTATGGAGGGAGAAGGTTGGTGGTTGCGGAGCTATGGAGGGAGAAGGAAGATGAAGATGAAAGGAGAGAGGGAGTGATGAGGATGATAGGTTTTTTTTTGTGTAAATAAATTATTTAATGTAGTAAATAAATTAAATTAAATAAAATAAAACTATTTAATGTAAGGATTGTTTGGTCCAAAATTCATTTTTTTTTTGCTTCAGGGACTAAAACCAAATATTTAAGCAAAGTATTAGACTAAAACCAAAAAAATAATTTTATAGGGACCAAAACCAAAGGACCTCTATTTTGCAGGGACCAAAAACATAATTAAGCCTTTAATTAACTGTGAAAAACATAATGAATAACTAGGGAAAAGCAAAGAGCCTTAGCCTTTATATATAGGCCAGGTAAGGTTTAACAGAAAAAAAACGACTATAACCGGAAAAGCTTAAAAGGGGTATTTTAGCAAATAAAAGAAACCCTTGTTAACAACACTTAAAAACTTAATGTATCTAAAAAGTAATTGTTGTGAAGTCCCTCGGACACTTTCTTCTCTGATCTTCGCTAATCTTCTTCTTCACTCCTCGTCTTCTTCATCCTTAGCTGCTTCTTCTTCTTCATGATGATTATTCTTCGTCTTCATAATTCCATTCTCTAACAGCCCCCCGCAAGCTGGAAGGTAGATATTCTTCATTCCAAGCTTGGACTCAGCATTTTCGAAAGCACCTCGGGCGAGACTCTTAGTGAAAATATTTGCTGCTTGAGATTGGCTTGGTACCACAATCAGCTGAATGATTCCCTTTTGAAATTCTTCCCTTAAAATGTGACAGTCTAGCTCAATGTGTTTACTTCTCTCATGGAAAACTGGGTTGTTTCCTATATTAAGAGTAGATTGATTGTCGCAGTACAATGGTATTGGTAGATTTGGTTGAATGTGGAAATCTTTGAAAGGTTTCAAGATCCATTTGATTTCACAAGTAGTATCTGCTAATGATCTGTATTCTGCCTCTGCTGATGACTTGGATGGTGTCTGCTTCTTGCTCCTCCACGCGATTAGAGATGATCCTAAGGAAAGACAATAACCTGTAATAGATTTTCTGGATTACACACATGATCCCCAGTTAGCATCTGAAAAAGCTCTTAGTGAAAGATCTGATTCTGATGGGAACATGATTCCTTTTCCTGGTTCTTTCTTGATGAATGTGAGAATTCTCTTTGGTGCTTGACGATGTGTATCGGTTGGATTCTTCATGAACTTGCTTAAGTGATTTACTGAATAGCAGATATCCGGTCTGCTGTTTGTTAGGTACAAGAGTCTTCCAATGAGTCTTTTGTACTGTTCTGGTTGTGTCAGAGCATTTCCCATGTTCCTTCGATATTTCACTTTGCTATCCAATGGTGTATTGCAGGGCTTGGCATCAAGAAGTTTTGCATCCTTCAAAAAATTTGTTGCATACTTCCTTTGGTTAAGGAGTATGCCTTTGCTTGTCTTTGCTAGCTCCATTCCTAGGAAGAACTTAGCACTTCCTAGGTCCTTGATGCTGAATTCTTGATCCAGTTGCCTCTTTATGCTGCTTATTTCTTCTTCATCTTCTCCAGCTACCAATAGATCATCTACATACACAAGGATGAATGTTAGTTTATTTAATTTTTGCTTTGAGAATAAGGAATAATTTGATTTGGATTGAAAATAACCCAAATCAGTGAGAAAAGTAGTGAGTTTATACAAGGACTTTCTCAATTTGCAAACAAGATGTCGATCCTCTGTCTTCAATCCTTGTGGCATCCTCATATAAACTTCCTCCCTTAAGTCTCCAGGAAGAAAAGCTGTGTTGACATCAAGCTGTTGTAGAGACCAGCCTTTTGCAACTACAAGGGATAGAAGAATTCTAAGTGTTGACATCTTTACATCCTTGAGTCTGTGTAAAGCCTCTTTCTACAAGCCTTGCTTTATGTCTTTCTCTTAACTTTGAAAATCCACTTGCATGTGACAGTTTTCTTTCTAGGTGGTAGCTTGGTGAGTTCCCACGTTTGATTTCTTTCCAAGGCTTCTAGTTGTGCTTCTATAGCTTTCTTCCAGCATGGATGTCTTATGGCTTCTTCAAAGCTAGCAGGTTCATCATCTGATGTTATTGGAAGGCAAACATGTTTGTAATTGTTTGACAGGGAATCACATGAGATGTAGTTGCTTATTGGGTATTTGGTCTTTGTATTCCCTTGTCTTTTTACGACAGCTGCTGTCTTGCTTGTTCCTTCCCATAGATAATCATTCAGATGGCTAGGAGGTCGCTTATCTCTTGCTGATCTTCTTAAGACTGGTACTTCTCGATCTGCTTCCTCTCTTGTATCCCCAACTTCTTCTATGTCAAGGAAGTTTCTTCTGAGATTGTTGTTAAGTGGATTTTCTTTGAGAATAGAAGGTGTAGTTCAACCTGTTTGTTGGAAAAAGGAAACACATCTTCATAGAATCTAACATTTCTACTAATGAATATTTCCCTGTTATTCAGGTCAAAAAGGATATAACCCTTCATTCCCTTCTTGTACCCTATGAATATGCACTTTCTTTCCCTATTGTCAAGTTTCTTTCTATTGTTAGTTAAAGTAGATGCATAACATAGGCAACCAAAACACTTCAAGTTACTGATATGAGATATTTTACTGTTAATGATATGAAAAGGTGACATGTTATCTGTTTTCTTTCTGGGAAGTCTATTGATCAAATAAACTGCATGCGAGACAGAAAAGGTCCAGAAAACTTTAGGGACATTCGATTGATGTATAAGAGCTCTTGCAACAGATAGGATGTGTTAGTGCTTTCTTTCTACTTTCCCATTTTGTTGAGGACACTCAACACAAGAAGTTTGATGCTTTATTCCTTTTTTTGCAAAAAAATATGTTAGTTTAAATTCAGGTCCATTATCACTCCTTATGCATTTAACCTTAGCATCATATTGAGTATTTACCATGTTGATAAAAGACTTAATCAAATAACATGTTTCAGATTTAGTTTTCATGAAAAATACCCAAGTATGCCTGCTATGATCATCAACAACAGTAAGGAAGTATTTGTGACCAAGTATGGAAGGTATGGACAAAGATCCCCATATGTCAAAATGAACCAGATCAAACATATTAGAAGCAACACTATCACTGTCTTTATAAGAAATCCTTTTCTGTCTAGACGTATGGGAAGCATCACAAGGAAAAGAAATTTTGTATGGATAGTAATTCTACAAGATCTTCATCCTCTTAAAAGGAGGATGTCCAAGTCTAACATGCCATTTATCAAAATTACTACTAACAACAGAGTTCATATTTGAAGAAGTGATGGAATTTATTGGCCCTTTTAGAGCATACAATCCTTTTTCTATATTAGCAACACCAATCTTCTTCAAAGTTAGCTGATCTTGCACAATACAATCAAATCTTGTGAATATCAAGCAGCAAAGTAGGTCAGCAATGAGCTTGGAGACAACTATAAGATTGAATTGGAAGTTAGGAATAAAGAAAACATTGCTTAAATAGAAGTTGTTAGAGAATATGACAGTTCCAGGTTTCGTGGCAACTGTATTTTCTCCATTTGGCAGCTCAATACATAGAGGTTTAATCCTTTTGATGGATTGGAAATCATCAAGGGAGCAACAAACATGATTTGTAGCTCCTGAATCTATTATCCATCTAGAGGATCTATAATTAGATGAAGAAGCATTACAGTTACCTACATCATCTCTGGAAGGTTGAGATGTTTTTGGCGAAACTTTTCTTGCTTGAAATGTTTTACTCTTCATTTGATTGATGTTGTGGGAGGAAGAACTGTTAGATTGCTGAAGGATGTCAAGGATGGCTTTCTTCTGTTCTGGAGTGAAATCAAACATAGCCTCATCAGAATTGTTTCCTTGTCCTCTTTCTTGAGAATCAGTGTCATCTTCACTTTCAAGGGAGTTGTCTTCCTCGGCAGCACAATTGTTGGCTACAGTAGGTGCATACCTTGTTGGTGCATACGTTGTTGGATCTATTTCCTCCCTTCAAGTTCTTGGATGGTCCAGAAAACTGACTCTTGTTCTTTCCCTTTGATTTCTTTTTATCCTGGAAACTGGTATTAACAAACACTTTGGATTCCTCAATGCTTTGATTTATCTATCTTTCTTGTTGACTCAAGAGGTTGAAAACCTTTTCCACATCAGGAAGAGGTGTCATCATCATGATTTGCGATCTGACATTTGCATAATTCTCATTCAATCCTCTTAGGAACATGATAATATAATCACTTTCCTTTTGAGCTATGATGGTTGGTATGAGAATGCAAGAACATGATACAACACACAAGCACTTGGGAACAGGTCTGAAACTATCTAATTCTAGCCGAAGTTTTTCCATACAATTGAAATACTCAGCTATTGTTTGTTCCCCTTGATGAAGATTATACAACTCTCCCTGTATGGCTGCTATTCTGAAGGCATCAGCTTGATGAAACTTCCTTCGCAAATTTTCCCAAATATCCTTGGCAGTATCCAACCAAATAACACTTTCTGATATAGAAGGATGAATTGTGTGATTGATCCATGCAATTACCAACGAATTACATCTATCCCACGCTTCAAAAGTTGCATCACCAGCCGCTGGTTTAGGCAGAGCTATGTCTATGAACTGAAGTTTGTTCATGATCTTGAGAGCAACACACATGGCTCTAGACCATGAATGGTAATTAGGTCCATGCAGAACCACCGAAATCAGAGGAGTCCCAGGGCTTTCATTAGGATGAATGAACAGAGGGTTTGATATTACGACCCAATATATAGCATATTCTGTCTCTGCTTGAGGCCCATTAAAACCCGTTTAATGGGCTTTTCCTTTTTGTAATACTCGCCTCTGTTTTTAGTCTATATATGGTTGTATTTCCCTATTTGTAAATAAGAAAATATTCAATTACTTTTTGTCCTTTATGTTATCATACGCCAAAAGGTTCAGGAAAGACAATTAGGGTTTCCTTTCATCTTCTTCGCGGCGCTCCTCTCTTGGTCCTTACGCAGTCCTAGGGTTCTTGCTCCGTGATTCTCTTTTTTCCTCCCTCTTTGTTTCTACAATGGCTGATACTCTCGCTGAAACGATCATTGATCCCTCACAACCACCGAAGACGGATCCCTTCTTCCTACATCCCGCTGACAACCCAAGCTCCGTTGTCGCCACTCCTACCCTCGAAGGTCGCTGCAACTACCTCATCTGGTCACGCAATATGATGCGAGCTCTAATTTGCAAGGACAAATTAGGGTTCATAGATGGATCCCTGTCGAAACCAACTCCTGATGATCCGTACTACTATGCCTGGGTCAAATGCGATTCCATGGTTACATCTTGGATCAGGAGATCCGTCTCACCGTCGATAGCACAGAGCGTCGCGTTCTTTGATACGGCGCAAGATCTTTGGCTGGATTTGAAACTCCGATACTCGAAGGGCGACTATTTTAGATTCTCTGACCTTCTCCAAGCCATGCACTCCATCAGACAAGGAGAACGGGACATTTCCGAATACTTCATTCAACTGAAGGTCTTATGGCAGGAATTGGATACCTTGCGTCCTGTTTTTGAATGTGTTTTCTCCCCAAAATGTTCTTGCGCTCTCGCCAGCAATGTTCGTGAATCACACGAGTCCGAATACAAGGTTTGCTTTTTTAAAGGCTTAAATGACACCTATGACAATGTTCGCCGCCAAATATTGTGTATGGCACCATTGCCCCCTATGTCCCAGATCTATGCTCAAGTTCTTCAACAAGAACGCCAAGAATCGGTGAATCCGTTTCTTGACAACAAAGATGTTCCAAAACCTACCTTGGCTGCTGCTAACTGGAAATCTTCACATCAATCTTCAACCAACACAGGTAAAGGTAAAGCTGGTTTCCACAAATCCAAATCAGGTAACTATGGTAAGATCTGTACCTTCTGTGGCAAAGAAAATCACACTGTTGAACCTGTTACTTTAAACATGATTTCCCTTCGAATTTCAAATTCAAGAGCAAAACTACTGTTAATTCTGTCAGCAACACTCAAACACACAACACATCTGTTCAAAATGTTGATTCTAGTGACCGCCCAAATGTCAGTCTCAATAGAGATTATTATAATCGGTTAATGGACATGCTTCAACGCATGGGATCCTCCACCACCAATGCTGTCAATCAACTCACACACCAACCTAGCACTGCTTCACAGAACACACACACTAATCCTGCACGTAATATTTTACATAAAGATGTTTGGTTAATTGACTCTGGCGCTACTGATCACGTTTGTTGTTCTCTATGTCTTTATACTTCATATATCTCTATTAATCCCATACAAGTCAGTTTACCAAATGGTGGATTCGGTATTGCTAAGTACTCTGGAAGGGTTAAATTCTGTGATTCCTTTTACCTAGATGATGTTCTGTTTATTCCAGAACTTCAGTTTAACATTCTTGCTGTTCAACATGTTGCTTCTTGCTTAGATTTACTTTTCACTATTGATAAGAACATTTGTGTTATACAAGAGAGGACCAGCCAGCGGACGATTGGGCTTGCTAAAGCCTTCAACCGTCTCTACATCCTACAATCTGCCATTAATTGCACTCCTCATTTTACTCTTAACACTCACATATCTGCACATTCTTTAGATAATAAATGTGTTCTTTGGCATAATAGACTAGGACACCCATCATCACATGTTATGCGTACCATTGCTGTTGATTTTCCTTCTGTGATACATTCCAATAAAATTGTGTGTGATGCTTGTCATATTGGCAAACAAGCTAAACTGCCTTTCCCCAATAATAATAACAGAACTGAACATGTTTTTGATCTATTACATATGGACATATGGGGCCCCTTGGGCCTTAGTTGTACTCACAGTCACAAATACTTTTTAACTATTGTTGATGACCACTCTCGTCATACCTGGGTGCATTTAATGTCTTCTAAATTTGAAACTAGGCAGTTGGTTAAAGACTTTATAGAATATGTGCAGACTCACTTTCAGACTGATGTGAAATCTATAAGGACTGACAATGGTTTGGATTTCCGTATGCCTAATTTTTATGCGAGCAAAGGTATTATTCATCAAACTTCCTGCGTTGAAACTCCACAACAAAACTCTGTTGTGGTGCGTAAACATAGGCACCTTTTGAATGTGACCCGTTCTCTTCTTTTTCAGTCAAAAGTTCCTAATTGTTACTGGTGTTTTGCTCTCTGTCACTCTGTGTATTTGATAAATCTCCTACCAACTCCTATTTTGAAAAACAAATCTTCTTTTGAAATTGTTTTTAATCGTCAACCTGATTTATCCAACCTCAAAGTTTTTGGAAGTTTATGTTTTGCTAGTACTCTCACACAAAATCGCCATAAACTTGATCCCCGTGCTTCAAAATCTGTTTTTCTGGGTTTTAAACATGGTACAAAAGGTTTCATTGTTCTGAACACTGACACTAAATGTATTTTTATATCACGTAATGTTGTTTTTTATGAAGATGTGTTCCCTTTCATGACAGGGCAACCGAGCAATGTTGATCCTGTTATATCTACCGACACCACTGATTTTAGCAAAAATTATTTCTTTTTAGAACCAACCCATATGGAACCCTCGGTTCCTAAAGTAACAAAACAGCAGTGCATACCTGCTGACATTTCAGATACAAATTCTCGTGCTTACAATGATACTGTGCAGGAATATACACCTGCAACTGTTTCCAGTGATTCTGTATCAACTACTTCTTGATCTTCTATTGAGGACACTGATAACTCTACCATCCCTGCTCTGCGTAAGTCCACCAGGTTAAGATCAGCACCTAGTCATCTTCTTGATTATCACTGTAATCTCCTATTAGGTAATATCTCGCTATCTCAGACTACTGCCATGTATCCCATTTCCGCTGCCATCAATTATGAAAGGTTATCTGCATCTTTTGCCTCCTATAGTCTTAATATTAGTGTTCATGCTGAACCTTCTTCCTATAAGGAAGCGTGCTTATACCCACATTGGGTTGATGCTATGCAAAATGAATTACAGGCGCTTGCCATTAACAATACTTGGACTATTGTTTAGCTGCCGAAAGGCAAAAGAGCAATAGATTCCAAGTGGGTTTTTAAAATAAAATATAAATCTGATGGTTCTATTGAGCGCTACAAAGCGCGCCTTGTGGCCAAAGGCTACAAACAAATAGAAGGCCTTGATTATTTTGATACTTTTGCCCCTGTTGCAAAGATGTCTTCTGTTCGTTTACTTCTTGCTATTGCTTCTATTGAAAACTGGACTTTACAACAATTAGATGTTCAAAATGCTTTTCTTCATGGTGATCTATGTTTACATGAAAATTCCTAATGGAATCACTGTCAATAATAAAAATCTGGTTTGTAAGCTTAAAAAATCTCTATACGGTCTCAAACAGGCTGGACGCATGTGGTTTGCCAAACTTTCTGATTTTTTAATCAAAAATTGCTATAAACAATCTGTGCACGATCATTCCCTATTTGTTAACAAAAAAGGCAGTCTCATCACCGTGATTCTAATTTATGTGGATGACATTATTCTTGCTGGAAACAACATATTTGAAATAAATCATATAAAACTGTTGATGAATTCTGTTTTTAAAATCAAGGACCTGGGTCCTCTAAGATATTTCTTAGGTATCGAAATTGCTAGGTCTCACCTAGGTATTACCATTTCCCAGCGAAAATATACACTGGATTTACTGGCTTCTGTTGGTTTATTGGCAGGGAAGGCGAAACACCAATGGTAAAATGCACCATACACCCAGATCCAAATGACAAACCTCATAAAGATGTTCAAGGCTACAGACATCTTGTTGGAAAATTATTGTACCTGACCACCACAAGGCCAGACATACAATATGTTGTCCAACAACTATCACAGTTTCTGTCATCTCCCTACCATAGACATTACAAAGGCGCCTAACGTATCTTACATTACCTATGCAAAAGCCCAGGTCAAGGATTGTTCTACCCAGCAAAGTCTCCTCGTCAATTGAAGGCCTTTAGCGATTCAGTCTGGGCCACCTGCCCAAAACCAAGAAAAAGTGTAACTGGTTATTGTGTTTTTTTTTGGAGACTCCTAGTCTCATGGAAATGCAAAAAACAGGCCACCGTCTCTCGCTCATCTTCTGATGCCGAATATCACGCGCTCGCCACTACAACATGTGAAATACATTGGCTTCACTATCTTCTACGTGATTTTGGCATCCCTTTCACAGCACCCTCTCTTCTATTTTGTGACAATGACTCTGCCATTCATATTGCGCACAACTCTGTTTTCCACGAACGCACAAAACACATGGATATCGACTGTCACCTTGTTCGAGAGAAATTATTAGAGGGCCTCATCAAAGTGCTCCCTTTCAACACCAAACACCAGATTGCTGATGCTTTCACAAAACCACTTGAACCAGTTATTTTTAATCACCTCCTCTCCAAGCTGGGAGTTCTTGACATCTACTCCCTAGCTTGCGGGGGTGTATTACGGCCCAATATATAGCATATTCTGTCTCTGCTTCACGCCCATTAAAACCCCTTTAATGGGCTTTTCCTTTTTGTAATACTCGCCTCTGTTTTTAGTCTATATATGTTTGTATTTCCCTTTTTGTAAATAAGAAAATATACAATTACTTTTTGTCCTTTATTTGAAGCATCAATGGAAGTCTTGGCCATAATATCCAAGAAGAGATGGAGAAGACAGGCTAATAAACAAGGAAGGGAAACAAGCAGATAAAACGCAAGGAGAAAAAAAACAGATGATAGGATCGATAAGCTAACCAGAAGCTCTAATACCATATTAACTTTTCTTGATCATGTTGCGGAAGCTTCGAAGGAAAAAGCGAGAAAACGGAAGAAAACGAGAGATAGAAAAACGAATTTTATTAACGGTGAAAAACATAATGAAACTAGGGAAAAACAAAGAGCCTTAGTGTAACATCCCAAATTTCAAAGTTTCTATAGTAAATTATTTAAACTTACTAGTTATGTCCTTAAAGGGCTATCTTAGAAAAGATAAGGAATTTAAAATGAATTATAAAGAAGATAGGATTAGGGGAAAAGGGCTAAATTATAATATAAGTATAACTAAGAGATTAAAAATATAGCAAGGTGGGCTTAGGGGACTAAAATATAAAATTAGAAAGTTACAACTAAATCCTTGTGGTTTTATTCATTTAAATTAAGTTGTCTTGGACTTTTATTAAATTTTAATAAATTAAAGCTAAGGACCATACTCTTACTATGCACCCTACCTCACCAAATCACACACCCTCATAGTACTCACTCTCCCTCGCAGCCACACATCAAACACAATCAAAATAAGAAAATTGGATGGGGGTGGCGAGAGATAAAAGAGAAAGTGAGGAAGAGCCACCACTTTGGTTGGTTGCATGGTGGCCTTCCGGCCGCCGGTTGCCGCCGGAGCAGTTGAAGAAAATGATCCACGCGTCGGGAACTCCAATTCTACCGGTTTAGAATCTTCCACGGTGGAATTTAGAGATTGAGTTTAGAGCTCCAATTCTAACGTAACCCAAAACTTAAAACCCCCAATTAGGGCAATTAGAAAATAGATGATGGTATGATGTTAGGTTTTGTATGGAAATTGGTGTTAAATTATCATCAAATGCTTCTTGTGTTCTTGAAGTGTGAAGGTGATCTTGATTGAATTGGCTTTATATGTGTGAGAAGGGTGGATTTATGATAGTTCTTTGATTGAATATGATTTTATTGATAGATTGAATGCATGAATTTGAAAATGATTGAACTATTGTGTTTCTTAATGTTTGAAGTTTAGTAAAATCCTTATGAAACTTGATGGGTTAATTTGGTTATGAAATGTGTAAAGTGTTGGTGAGGTTTAAATTGATGAAATTGGACTTTGGTTATGTTTGTGAATTGATCCTTGAATGAGTTATAATGAATTATATTAAGTTGGTATGATATTGGATGAATTGAGATGGAAGGTAGAAAATAAATTGTAAAAAAGTTTATCAATGTCTTTTCCCCTGTTTTGGCTGGATTTTTGCACAGATTGAGCTGATTATTTGACTTGATTTTATTTAGATTTTGGTTTCGTGGCCTCTTACAAAGTTGTAGTTAATTTTGTTAGCTTTGTAATGCCACAAGTTGCACCAAAATCCAAGTTGTATAACTTGAGTTAAAGGCAAGATACTAAGAGCTACCAGATTTGGGTTTTTCACATGGGTAGGTGGATTAAGTAAAATTATCTACTTGAATAAGATTGATTTAGATCTTAGGTTCTGAATAAACGTTGTAGATAATTTTATTAGCTTTCCATTGCTCTTGATTTCACCTAATTTGGAGGTCTACAACTCGAGTTATGGCCCAAAATACCATCAGGGTGCAGTGCTGACGAAAAACTGAGGACGGATTCTGTGTCCAATTCGCGGCAGCAAATATGATACAGAACAGGGACCTCTTTCTTTACTTCAAAAACTTAATGTAATCTCAAGGGTTCCATTTTTAGGATTGAAATTGATAAAAATAAGTCCTAATGTTTTAAAAACCATGCATAGTGCCATGTAATTGTATTAAGTAGGAATGAGACATGGATGACAATTATTTTAATTGATGGTTAATGAAATTTAAATATGATGAATGTGAAATGATAATGAATGAATCCCACCATACAGGGTAAGTGGACAAGCATGAAAATGAAATGTAGGGTCCCCCAGAGATGGGGTTAAGATGGCCTAAAGAAGTAGGGTCTCCCAGAAAATGGGGTTAAGATGGCCTAAGAAAATTTAGTGACTATCCCGAAAGGGGTCAAGACAGTCATAGACTATCCCGAAAGGGGTTAAGATAGCCTGGCAGTGCCCCAGAGATTCAGGTATGGACGCTTACCGGGGGTATCAGTGAGCTCAAATTATGTCTTTATGGCAAGGTACCTATGGTGTTTAACTAACCTCGTTGATTAACAAACCTCGCAAGATTGGGAAATTTAGGGATGTTACGTTCCGAAAACATACATATCAACTATGACATATATAATGTAATAAGGACAATTATATATTTGTTATTTATTTTGGATCCGTATTATAATGGAAACAATTAATTTCAAATGGGTTTTGAAAATGTTAAAAGGGAAAAGTATGAAACTTCGATTAAATACAAAGGTAAATAGTTTTCATAAATATTGTTGAATTTAAAATTTTTATGTAATTAAAAAAATACTAAATAAATAAAAATAAAAAAGAAATCAAAATATAGAAAAAAACATAACATATGAAGTTTTTGGTGAAAATTTGGTTTCCCTCTAAGAGAGGGACCAAAATGATATCAAATATATCTTTACATAATTAAAAAGATTATTTACTCAAAAAAAATTTAAAATTTCTTGTAGATAATCTTTAGATGTTTAAAATGATATTTTACTCAATAATGGAAAAATAGCATTTAGTTCAAATGTAGACAAATAGATTATGTTAGATCAAATTTCGTTAAATTTTCATTTTCATTAATAAACTTAAAAAAAATCTTATGTTAAAATAATTTCTAAATTTCAAATAAATTCAAATGGAGACAATAAAATTATTTTATATCAAATCAAATCATTGCATATACTAATTTCAAATAATCTCAAATCAAATTAAAAAGTAATAGGTATCTAATCATAATCAAACAATAAAAAATCTATAAATTTATGAAATCATTAATTTTTATTTTTAAAAACATATATTAAAATAAATTATAAATCCCAACACAATTCATGTTCATCGAATAGAATTATAACATATCAAAGCTAATCAATGCATAAATCATTTGAAAATATGGTTAGTTATTTTTAGATCTAGAAAAAACTATATCACTAAATAAATATAACCTTTCTCAAATAATTTCCTTAATTAAATTTTAGTTTCCTTAATAAATGATGATGATTTTGGAAATTCAACCAAATAATTTTTTAATCCTCCTAAATTTCAAATTTGGATAGAACCAAACTATAACCGGAGAAGATATCCAAATCAAAGCAAATCAAAGCATAAATCATTTCCATAAATGGAAAATTATTTTTTGATCTACAAAAAATTAAATTTCTAAACAAATGTGACTTTTCTCAAATAGTTTCCTGATGTAAACTTTAGTTTCCTTCCTTCATATTATGATGATGATTTTCGAAATTCCACAAAATAGATTTTTTGGTCCTCAAAAATTTTCAATTCACTTAGAATGAAATCATAACCGGAAAAAATATATTTCAAATCAAAGAAAATCAATGCATAAATCAATTCCAAAAATTGCGAATTCTTTTTAAACTTAGAAAAACTTAAATTTCTAAACAAATGTAACTTTTTCAAAATAGTTTCTTTTATTAGATTTTATTTTCCTTAATAAATGATGATTTTCAAAATTCCACCAAATTGTTATCTAGTGCTCGTAAATTCCAAATTTGGGTAGAATCAAATTATAATCGTGAATAAAGTATTTCAAGTCAAAGCAAATCAATGCAAAAATCATTTCCGCAAATGACAAATTATCTTTAGATCTAGGAAAACTTACATGTCTAAACAAATGTGACTTTAATTAGTTTCCTTGGATTCTTAAAATGGCAAATATTTCTTAGATTCCGTGTAAATTTACACCATACCGATTCTTAAATTCGATTTGGGCATTACACTCATATCACCTATCGGTTTGGCAGCAACCTCCTCTTGATCTAGTTTTTATTAGATTTTATTTTATTTTTCTATTTTCTCACTCAGGCATAATATAAAAAATACATTTGAAATTATGATCACCGTCAATTGAAAGAAATGACCTTAAATTAATACGTCATTTGTAACAATTTCATTCTCGTAATAGTTTTAACATCGTTCCAACCTGATTAATAAGATGTTTCATCTAACTACTTCAATTTTTAAAAGAATATATAATTTATTTACAAAATACATGGCAGGGAATTAAACTGCATGCAAATTCTCTTTGTTGTATCATCTAAGGCGTACAATTGTTCACCCAAAAAAGGAGCGCAATTAGTATTTTTTTTAAAAAAAAATTCTTAACAATCAAAACTAATTAATTGATGACAAGTAAAAGTCACTTTAATTATTTTAATTCATTTAAAGGCAAAGAAAATCACTTAAGAATATTGAGAATGTCATTTCATCATGTGTACAGTGACCTATGTCTCAAATTTCTTTTGTGATTAAAACACCGACACTGAAATCTCAATGGCCATATTATGTTTTCCGACTGATAGTGTTTGAGGAGAAATATTTTTTGTGTCAGTCAAATTTTTCTTACTAAGAAGTCAAAGTCAATAACTGAACTCACTTAGTGAGATAAATCTCTATTTAATGAAAAGTCAAAGTCAATCATTATGTTCACTCACGCATTTCTTAATGGCCACATTCTCAAGCACTATGAAATCTTTAAATCATACAAATGTTTGGTCAGAACATATATTTCTCATGCCAATCAAAATTTTCTCCACCGCTTGCCACGGCCAATTAAGTCCGCTAGAACACTAAGCGTGACTTTGGTTCCTATATGCTTAGCACCACCATTTGAGTACTAGTTCCAACCTGAGTCAATTTATACACGCGTATATACCAAAACTTGAACAATGAAGAGGAAACTTTATAAAATGTCACTCACCTAGATATGTAAAAACCCTTTCTTAAACAAGCGAGCAAGGTCAACGATTTTGGTTTCTCTTATGTTCTTCACCATGCTATCGTCTTTCTGCTAAATTTTCTTTCCATTTCGAGATAATGTGCTTGCAATGTCAATTGTCAAACAAGCCATTTAAACTATGCAAGACGGTAGCAGAGTATGAAGGACAAGATACAAGTCTGTATAGTAGTATCAGTATCTCACGCATAAAAAATGTCCCGACAATAAATCGCTTAGAAGGAGTTAAAGAAAACTCTAAACTTAAATCACAATGCACAAAACTACAAATGCAAATGAAAAAAAAAATTAAAAATTGGCTGATTGTGTCAATATCTGAACCTCTCAGAATGAACATCTATGTAAGGAACACCGAAAATAGAAAAAAAGTAACCTTTAGAAAATAGTTTAAAAGCATAATTTTACAAATATTTTTCATTATTTGAAAGAGAATAAAATTTTATTGATGAGGAGTATGAACAATTTTAATAATTGCATCCACACAATTCAGTTTTGTTACCTCTCTCTAAAAATTTTAAGCAGCTCCTCATGACCTACATCATCCAGATCCATCATCTCTGGTACAAGTAATTTTAAAACCTTACATGAGGGATTGAGAGAGATAGAGAGATTGTGTCCGCTATAACTAGGCTCAAATCTTTGTTCAGATTTAAGGAAATAGTAAACATCAAAATATTATAGGAAAAACGTTCTCTCCCTCAAACTATCTGCTGACCTCTTTCAAAACAAATTCATGGTTCCATATCTCCAATGTATCCAAAGTAGATGGAATGACCAGATTTTGCATTTACGAGCTGCAAAAGAACCGTAAAATAAATGAGCGATGTGAGGATCGATGGCCACCAGGAAATACATTACTATAGAAAACTATGCTTTGAATACCAATGATTGGAACCTAAGTAACTATCAGCATCTACTATCCTTGGTTTAATGGACACCATACAAGGGATCATAGGACTTTGTTTATTACTTACCCTTTCATTTATTATCATTAGCTTCTTGCAAATCTCTTGGCCCCTGCATGTCTTTTTGATGGCGAAAAAAGGCATCTCTACAACCCTTGTCCCATCAATTCTATGTGATCCATGAAGCAATAAATAAAAATACCCATCTTAATGTGTGTTAATACTATGAAATATGGGTCAGGAGAAGCTTAAGAGGGTTATAATGGTATTTTAAAGTTACAAAGAGGTTTACAAACTTAGTAGCCCAATAGTTGAAAAGATAAACAAATAGAAAAAAGAAGGTTACCTAATAGAAGTCGTGCCAAGGACTCTATTGAATAAGCAGGGGGAAGGAGGTTAGTTTTTCTTTTAGTAGTTTTAACTCAGGCTCAATGGCTTTTAGTCTACTCAGACTTCAAAATGTTAATGCACTAGATCTAGATTATATTTGTTGTTGTTTATACATGCACGGAACACGTGTATGTATCGGTACTTTTGGTTCTACATGTAATAAAATATATCTGTTGTTCATAAAAAAAGGAAGTCGTACCAACGATTACATCATTTTTTAGGATAAATGTATAGAAAGGGCTAGTATTAACACGGGCTAAGATGAGTGGTAGGAGTAAATAGATTCAAATGTAAACTTCAAAGGGAAGACAAAAATGAAGTATAACAATGTAGATAGGTAAACACCAATGTGCTAATCAACAACAACATATTATGCATTGAATCACATCAGTGCTTGTTTGTTTGTATGTTATTATTTTAAAATAAAGATTCATTCATCAATGTAAATGCAACTAAAACCTTCAAAATGTTTTACATATATTGTGTTAGATTGAGGGCAATTTGAAAGTCATATTTTTTGGATGGACGACTCTACAAAAGTCGCTTTATAAAACATCATTTATAGTTGCAAGTGAGTTCTCCAAATTGATGTATATCTTTCAATTTTATTTTAAAAAAATAACTTGCTTAGAATAAGGTTAATGAGAAAAAAATATCTGTACAATCTCGAAGAGCTCATATTTATTAATTTTTTTGTGAAAATCTTAAATCATCGCCAACCAATTACAAAAACATTACAAAGTATCATTTTAGCAACAGCAATTGGTTAGGAAATTGAAATTGGAGAAGAGTAAGGAGAGTTGTAATTTTCCATTCACAAACATTTAAATGTCTTCATTTTGTACCAAAAATTTGAAAAAGAAAAGTAAAATCTTTAAACCAACGGCTAAAAAATACTAGAGATAGTGAAAAATGGTTAAACATATGCAAAGAGAAATCTTATAGATTTTGTCATATTGCAATCATGTGATAAAATGCTTTGTTTCATTACCTAGTCCACATCATTTACAAATGCAATAAAGACATAACCAGTCACGATAGGAAGCCTCATGCAATTTGAAAAAATCGAGCAATTCTAAATATTTGTGTAGTCTAACAAACATATTTGCTTGAAGCTATTTCAAAAGAAGTCAATCCTTTCCAGAGTAAAAAAAAAAATTCATTTAAATTTCTCAATATGCATACAATATGGATGGGATGTAGAAGGAAACTTCTCACATCCGAATAAGTTTCCCCCATTTCCACAAACTAAAAATGAACTATCATTTCGATTTAAAGAATTCCTTTTGGTATGACGATTAATGTTTTCCTGCGTTTTCGTTCATTAGCATCATACCAAGTAGGAATCAACAAATCTTGGGGACACACCTTTTTTTGAAGAGGTAAATATATTCATGTGGTAGTTTGAGACCACTATCAGCGTGTTTTTCAAACATCAACGCATAAACCTCATTTTGGAAACAATTACAGAGAATTCCATTCTAGGAATTCTACCTATCTTCGTTGCACGTCCTGCTATGAATTTATATATAGTAGAAAACTTGCTCATCTTCCTCAACAAGTTTATGGTTTATTAGTTTTGACAAAATAGTTTTTTTGCATAAATTTGCTTCTTTGGATGAAAAGGAAACTACATTTATACACTAATCTTATTTTAAGGTTGAAGGTGATGCATTTTCCATGTTTGTCACTTTAGACGAACACAAAACATCTTTCAAGCTTCAAGATTACTTTTTAGGTACAGATAGATCGTCCCTTGTCCCTAGTTTATGGTTTTAGGAAGTTCACCTGTGCCAAAGTCTTGTTCATTGTTTCCTTCCTTCTCAGAACGACTCTTTTTATCACGTCTACAACTTCGAATCAAATCAACACATGAGTCCACATTTTCTTCCACACTATTATAGAATATGAGGTCATGTAACTTCTTTGACTTTGTTTGCTTGGCCTAGATATTGAATAATCTTGACCTCGGTGGTCTGAGTCACCTTTTGACTCACTAGGATCTCTGTAAACATCATTTCGTTTTTGTTGCCTAAATGAGTATTGGTTCTTATTTTCTTTTAGTCGCCCAATGGCCTACTCTGACAAAGAGAAATTATTTGTGATAGATTTAAAAGATAACTTACCAAAGTTAAATACTTATAATAAACCAACACAAGCATAGTATTGTTCGTCAATCTTCCATCTCTCTTTCTATCCAACTAAACACTAGAAGAAAAATATTATTCTTGTTTAATCTGCTTTCTCTCCTTTTGAACCAAACACACTAATTTTCTCTTCATATTTTTCTTCTCTCTGCATTATTTCTTCACTATTTTTTTGTGTTTACCAAAGAAATGGTTAGGTGTTTTTCACTACTCCTTGTGTTTGGTAGAGAGTTTAGTCATATCTAGCCCTAATTTAAATACAAAATTATTCAATGAAATTAAACATTTTCTATCAAATAAGCTGAACGAGAAATTCATAGATTTTCATATCCGTTACTTATATTATCGAAAATTCATTTGATAAATTACATACTTTCTTACTTACAATACCACTCATGCTCTAGAGAGTTTGCGCTTCGAGAAAAAATGTAGAAAATCTTATTCTAGATTTATAGGTATGTTTTCTATTGGTGATTATTTTCTAGGACAAAGTTCTTAATCTTCTTGGTAAACTTTATTCTCATTTGGAATCTCAATCTATACAACAATTAAGAATGAATCTATTTTAAGGAATTGTATTATCACATCATTTTCTTAAAACCAAATTGATGTTGTGTGACACAAGATGAACCAGACATTTACAAAAATGTACATTGATGACCCAAAAGAAATGATAAACTTTCACCTTTTATCCCTTAGTTTGAAGTTTGTACGATTTTAGCTTTAGTATTATTTGCTTGAGTTGGTTCCTTTAGTTACAAAATATGAGAATCTCATTCCAAGGGACGAAATTCGAACAATTAAAGCTAGGGGAACTAAGATCCTTAAACCTCAAACTAGGGAGTCAAAAGTGTAATTAAGCCAGCATGGTAATTATCTACCAAGAAAATGAAGTGGTAATTATCTACCTTCTAAGAAAACTGTTCCAACATCAATTGCAAAATTAAGAAAACTTATTTTCAATTTTGAATATATATGATCTTTACCCTAGATTCTAGATTTGAAGATTGTGCAACAATTAAAAGCAAAACAAGGTAAAAATCTATCAAATGTCTGCGCAACATCAAATTAATAAGAAAACTACATTTATTATATAATTGCAAAGAATAAATTTAGTTATGATTTTTATCTAGATTGAGATTCCAAATGAAAATAAACTCTACCAAGCTGATTGAGCACTCCATTGTGGAAACTAATTACCAATAGAAAACATACCTTTAAATCTAGAACAAGATCTTCAACCTTTTTTCTTCACATGCAAATCCTCTAAAGTTGAGTAGCAACTGATATGAAAATCAACAAATTGACCGCGCAGCTTTTTTGAGAGCAAATGTTTGATTTACACTGAGAACTTTTGTATTTATATCAGCGTTAGATAAGACTAAACTCTTTAGCGACTACAAGGAGTGGTGAAAAAACCCTAACCATTGTTTGGTAAACGGAAGCAAGAGTGATGAAACAATGTAGAGAGAAGAGAAATATGAAGAGAAATTGAGTGTGTTCGGTTTAAAGAGAATGAGAATAAAGAAAAATGATTTTTAGAAAGAGAGACGTCAGATTAAAGAAAAACATGATAGTTGTGTTGGCTTATTAGCACTTAGATTTTATAAGCTATCTTCTAATTTTGTCACAAATAATTTTACTTTGTCAAAGCACGACATTTGGGGACTAAAATCAAACAAGAAGCAATATTCATTAAGACAAGAGAAACAAAATGTTGTTTACACAGATCCTAACCAGTCAGAAAGTGACTTAGACCTCCGTGGTCAACGTTATTCAAGATCTATGCCTATGGAGCAAAGTCGAAGAAGTAACACGACATCATATTCTACACCATTAGTGAAATAAAATATGGACATAGTGTGTTGATTTGATTCAAAGTCATATATAGACGTTGTAGAAGCAATCACACAAAATAAAATTAGTAAATCAAAATGATAGTTCTCATCAATTTGTATGCAAATACTTATTTTCTCATTAACTTTATTTTAACAAAGTTCTTTTAAATTAATGATTTATGACAATTTCTAGAAGTTACTTTTGGAGGGTTATCCATCCAACAAATATGACTTTTATGTTTCCCTCAACTAGGACACAATATATGAGAAAAAAATCAAAGGGTGCAGTTGCATTCACATTGATGAACTAATCTTTTAAGGGAACAAATTATGTACAGACAAACATTCATTATTGTGATTCAAAGCATACTGTATAGTTGTTGGTAAGCACATTGATGTTTACCTATCTACATTGTTATAGAACTTTTTAATGTTGTCATCAACAATGTTTTTTCGTGGTATTCAACATTTGAATCTTTTTATTCCCATCACTCATCTTTTCTTTTTTATAAGCATAAACTATGCAGATTGATTGTTTTTTGTTGTATATTATTCAGTTTAAAATTAATAGGGGTTAATTTTAGCTATTTTTATACATTCATCTGGGTAAAAAACATGCAATCGTCAGTGTGGCTTTTATCAGGTAACATTCTTTTTGTTTTCTGCTTATTTATCTTCTCAACGTTTTCGCTACTACATTTTTAAACCTCTTTATAACTTTGAAATACCTTTATACCCTCCAAAGGTTCTCCCCACCCCAATTTCTTAGTATTCACACAATCTAAGATGGCAAAACTCTTATTTTCTACTTCATTGCTCTATAGAATTCATGGGACAAGGGTTGCAGACATACCTTTTATCGCCACCAAAAAGGCATGCGAGTGACATGGGATTTGTAAGAAGCTAATGATAATAATTGAAAGGATAAGTGGTTAACAAAGTCTCATGATCTATTGTAGGGTGTTCATTCAATCAATGATAGTAGATACGAATAGGTATTTAGGTTTCTATCATTGGCATTTAAAATAGTATTTATTTTATATTGAGGTATTTTTGGCACTACTACGAAGTTGCAAAATAACTGCGCAAAATTAGCGGGGGCCACGACTCCGTCGCAGTTTGCGAAGGCCAGACCGTCGCTATAGCGTCGTAACAGGGAGGTTTAGTGAAGAGTAGCTTTTTGCGGCGGACTAGCCGCCGCTAAAATTTGCGGCGGCTAAAGCCGTTGCTAACGTACGGAAGAAGAAAAAAAAAGAGTAGTTAGCGGTGGCCAAACCGCCACTACCGTGGAGAAAGAAAAAAACATGAATTTGCGGCGGCAGAGTCGCCGCTAAAATTAAAAAAAAGAAAACTGGGTAATCCGCCGCTACCGGCGGATTTGAAAAAAAAAAAGCAATTTTAATAATTTGCGGCGGCCTTTTGCGGGGGTGTGGCCGCTGCTACTAATTTTAAAATGGCCAGCTCTTAAATTCTCTCTCACTTATCCCTTCATTTCAAAACAAAAATATCTCTTCCTCTCCTCTTCTCAAACTCGCCGCGCCCACCCCCATTGGAGGCCAGATTTCCGGCCACCACCACCATATTCCGGCAACCACCACTCATCTCTGGTGACCTCCACAAGCTACTCCTTCCATTGAAGCTCAAAAATCTCATCTTCCTTCCCCGGTAAGTGGCGCTCTCTCTCCCTCTCTTGTCTCCCTTGTTATTTGGCCGCCCCCACATGGTGGCACCGCCACTGTTGTGGTGCCTCGGCCACCATGGATGGTGGGTCTACCATTGATGGTGGCTCAAACTTTTTTTTTATTTTTGAAAAATTAAATTTTTTTATCTCATTTTTCTATTTGAAAATTATAAGTTTTAAAATGTTTAGGATGAAATTGTGTATTTGTATAATTTTTTTATTTTTTCAGTTTATATTTTGTTAGATTTTTTTTTAATATTTAGGAATAATTATAGTATGTTTAGTGTTTAGGATTATTATGGCTTATGTTAGATATTGTAGTATTTTGGATTAATTAATGATAATATATGAAAATTTGGATTAATTAATGATAATATATGAAAATTTGGATTAATTATGGATTATGTAAGATATTTTATATTGTAGTATTTTGTAATATTTAGGATTAATTTATTATAATATATGAAATTTTGGATTAATTATGACTTATGTTAGATATTTAGGAGTAATTAGGGTATGTATGTTTAGTTTATAGAATTCGTTATGGCTTATATATTTTATGTATGTTTAGTTTATAGAATTATGTAAGATATTTTATATTGTAGTATTTTGAATGCTTATGGATTAAATTTAATTAAGTGTTACAAATTAATTAGAATGTTTGAATTAGACGTGTGTAATAGAATTTAAAATTTGCATTTAAACAAGAAAAGTTTGAATTAGAATTGCATAATTTTGAAGTGAATATGGATAAAAAATGTTATTGAAATATTATTGACTATGTTATAATTTTCGATGATAATTAACTTAGATTGAATGTTTATGGCATAATTTAAATTACTTGAGAACAAGAAATTGTTTTTTTAGTTGCTTGAGAACATATTGTTGTTTTAAATTACTTGATGATTAACTTGGATTGAGTATGTTAAATATGTTTAGTACATGAACAAGATATTGTTGTTTAAGTTACTTGAGAACATATTGTTGTTTTAATTAATCACTTCATAAGCTATTATTTCTTTGAATTCAGATGAAATTGAATTAAGACAAATTTGGTTTGACTACAGATTTTGATTTTCGGGCTTGACCTTGGAGCTTGGATCTAGCTAGGAGCTTACGGTTTTGGAGTTTGAGGTAATTTTAGTTTAGGTTATATGTAGGAACTAGCTAGAATATATTTGTTCACATGTTGTATGTTGTTTGTTAGTGGATAGGGGAGACCCTGATGAAAAATCTAAGTACCACGGTGCTGGTTTTAATTTTTTTTAATGTTGGTGCATGTGTTTGTTGTTTGTTAGTGGATAGGTGAGACCCTGATGAAAATACTGGAGTACCAGGGTGCTGGTTTATGTTGTTTTGAATTTTCTATGTTTTTGAAATTGGGAAATGTCCAAATATTAGATGTTATGCTGCCCAAATTTTTGTAAGTTTAGTTAAAATTGTGCATTGTCATATACTTAATGCAGAACATGGATCGTAGTTGGATGTATCATAGGGTTGACATTGCTAGGAGAGAATTAAGAGCTGAATTTATTCACTGTAAAAGAGTTTGTAAAGTAGGCTAAAAAATCTCGTTACTATATATCTGAAGGGGGATAAGATGTCCATGTGTAAAGTGTAGGAACATGAAAATTTTAGGAGAGGCTGACGTTAGACTGCACTTGTACAAACACGGTTTTAAGGCGGGATATTGGATTTGGACTGAACACGGTGAACAGAGGCCAGAAGAACCGGATCGTGTTGGTGAGTCAAGCAATCACGATTGGGCTGATGATGATAATCAATTTGAGATGATGGATCATATGGTAACTGATGTATTATTTAGGCCAATTGTTTACGATACTGAACATATTATAGATGAGGAACAATTTCCGAATGCAGAATGTCAAAAGTTTTATGATATGTTGATAGCAGCTAACCAACCAATATACGAAGGGTGTTCTGAATCTATGTTATCTGTTTCAGTCAAACTATTGGCAGCTAGGTCTAACTAGCACATTCCTCAAAAGTGTATAAATTATTTTGCACAATTACTTATGACCGTTTCACCTTCAACAAATAATATAGCAAAGAATTGTTATGAAGCAACAAGGTTGGCTGGTAAATTAGGATTGAAGGTTGAGATGATCGATTGTTGTGCGGATGGTTGCATGCTATTCTACAAGGAAGATAGTAATTTGAATGCTTGCAAATTTTGTAACAAGTTGAGGTTTGCACCTAAAAGGGGCGGGGTGGGTAATTATAAAAATGTACCATTGAAGAAAATGTTTTACTTTCCAATCACTTCTAGGTTGCAACGACTATACGCTTCAGCAAAGACTGCGAGTCATATGAGATGACATCATCAGAATAAAAGTGTTGACGGTGTTCTCCGCCATCCATCAGATGGGGAAGAATGGAAGCACTTAAATCAATGTTATCCTACTTTCGCCGATGAGCCAAGGAATGTTAGACTCGGTTTATGTGCGGATTGATTTACACCTTACACTCAAGCTTCTCTACACATCCATATTCTTGTTGGCTTGTAATTGTTGTACCTTACAATCTTCCTCCTGAAATGTGCATGACCAAACCTTACATGTTTTTAACTTGTCTCATTCCTGGTCCAAGGAACCCCACTGTAAGGATTGATGTGTACTTGCAACCATTAATTGATGAGCTTCAACAATTGTGGTATCAGGGTGCATTGACATATGATATATCCACGAAGCAAAATTTTATAATGAGAGCTTGTTTAATGTGGGCAATTAATGATTTCCTGCATACGGGATGTTATCTGGTTGGAGCACACATGGTAAGTTATCATGTCCTTATTGCATGGAAGAAACAAATGCTTTCTGGTTGAAGTTTTGTAAAAAGCATTCGTTGTTTGATTGTCATCGTCAGTTCTTGCCTCCTGATCATTCTTTTAGAAGGAGCAAAAGGTCTTTTAGAAGGAACAAAGTGGAGAAAGACAGTCCGCCGACTATTTTGGATGCAGAATGTGTGTGGCAATTTGTGAAAGATTTTCCAAAGGTAACTGAGGAAGTGCCCACTAAGATACCAGGGTTTGGGGACTTGCATAATTGGACTAAGAGGAGCATTTTTTGGATCTTCCATATTGGAAAGACAATTTGTTGAGACACAATTTGGATGTAATGCATATTGAGAAGAATTTCTTTGATAATGTGTTCAACACAGTTATGAATGTGAACGATAAAACAAAGGATAATGATAAGGCAAGGATAGACATACAAAAAGAATGTGCACGTGGGGACTTGGAATTGGTTCCGTTGCCGAGTGGAAAAATAGGGTTTCCCAAGGCAAATTATACATTCACATCAATTGAGGCAAAATCAGTTTGTCGTTGGGTCAAAGAGTTGAAAGTACCTGATGGTTATGCATCTATCTAACTTAGCTCGGTGTGCTGATATAAATAAGGGATTCATGCATGGAATGAAAAGTCATGATTGCCACGTTTTTATGCAAAGTTTGCTCCCCATTGCATTTCGTTCATTACCTGATGCCGTGTGGAAACCGTTGACTGAGATAAGTCAATTTTTCAAAGATCTTTGTTGTAATTCAATAAAGGCCAGTGACTTGGACAGAATGGAGCAAAACATTCCAATTATTCTATGTAAGTTAGAGAGGATATTTCCGCTTAGGTTCTTTGATTCAATGGAACATCTTCCGATACACTTACCTAGTGAAGTAAGATTGGGTGGTCCACTTCAATATCGATGGATGTATCCATTTGAAAGGTATATATCCTCACTCCTACTTTTTTTTAAATGATGTATTTATTTATTATGTTTTCTTAAAAACTAAGTGGAATTGTATAGGATGATGGGTGCATACAAGAGAGCGGTAACTCAGAAAGCTAAGGTAGAGGGGTCTATATCTGCCGACTATCTTGGTCGTGAGATTAGCTATTTCTGCTCTCACTACTTCAAGACAGTTAATTTTGTATCAAGTTCTGGCCTTAGAAATGACCCTGGAAATGATGTCGTGCCGAGTTCTTCGTTGTCAGTATGCAACAATGGAGATCGTCTAGGTGGTAAACCATGAAAACCTGTTTGCTTAACTGATGATGAATGGAAGTCTGCTTGTGTACATGTCCTTATCAATTGTAATGAAGTCAAACCTTATTTGGAGTAAGTGTCTATAATTATAATGATAGTTTACATATCAATTGACTAGTTAAATTTGTATTCATATCCCCATATTTGCAGCATGTTTTTAATGACACACGAAGACGGTGCCAGTCGCATGCATGCAGAGTTTCCGAATTGGTTTAAGTCATATGTAAGTGTTTATATGACCTTTACGTACAACGTATATGAATTACCAGTTCTTTTTTGTTGGCAGTTACCCAAGTTGTTTGTTGTATAGGTTTATGATCAACGAAATGGAGTTACCAATGAAGAATTAAAGTTACTGGCTCGAGGTCCCAATTCAAAGGTTTCGTCATGGAACATGTACTTCGTCAATGGATATAAGTTTCACACAAGAGCTTGGAGTGAGGGTAAAAAGACTACTAACTTTGGCGTACGTGTAAAGGGTGTTACTGAAAGTGGCGAAGATGATTTCTATGGCGTCATACAACATATTTATGAGTTGGAGTATTATGGATTACCCAAGATTGCTCTTTTCTATTGTCAATGGTATGATCCAACCAGTAGAGGCACAAGAGTTCATCCACAATATAAGATAGTCGAAATTAACACTGGAAGACGATATCAGTATTATGACACTTTTATTGTTGCTCAAAAAGGAAGACAAGTTTATTATGCACATTATCTTGAAACTTGTAGGGACCTACGTGGTTGGTGTGTTGCAATTTCTACAAAGCCGAGAGGCCATATTGAGGTGGATGACATTATACAAGAAACACAACCAGATGAATCACCCTATCAGGCAGATGAGCCGATTCTTCCTAGTGTAGAGATTGAACCATTACGTGGGTTGGTTGATGAAAATGTTAGAGAATTTATTCGAGTGGTGGATCCTATACCGAAACCTGTCGGTGATAATCGCCTCTCATTTCAAGACGAGGTTGAGGTTGAATTTCAAGAAAATGTTGAGGATGACAATTTGGTCGATAATGAGGACATCGAAAATGATGATGATGATGACAATGACACCTAGGGTGACATTAATGAATAAATTACTTGTTTTCTTTAGTTTTCTTTTGTGTAACATGTTTTTTTTGTTTAATGAATAGTTTTCTTTTTGTATAACATGTTATTCACACAAAGGTTTATGGACAGATGTCTTCACAAGACCGAGGGAAGGGCAAGGCTAGGTGTGTGGATGATGGTGCTAGTAGTGGTAGAGGGAGATCGAGAGTTATACGTCTTGGACGCCTCTCTCTAGATGTTGATCGCCAGAGACAATCTAGTACGACTGTTGAGCAGTCCCATAGGGGTATACCACGGCCAGAGTATCCACCATTCCCGATAGTCACACAGCCAGAGATCACCATGATTCCAACGCCACAGTTTCACCCACTTCCAGGGGGCATGAGATTCACCCGAGTCATATGCTCAGTCATAGCGGTGCTGACGTACATCATCAAGTTCAGCGGTAAAGGGTATGTAATACAAACTCTTAGTTTCATATGCAATTGTTGATGAAATTATTTAATATCTTATACTTTTATTTTGTTGATACTCTATATAGATGGTATCCAACACAGCCTGGACTTGATTCACTCATGGGGTCGATCAAGGCCCAATTCAGGGAGCCATGGCCTACTTGGGGACATATTCCTCAGGAGGTCCAGGATCAATGGTGGAAAAATTTTCAGGTAATTAATTACTTGCTTATTTACATGCATTTTTTATGCTTGTTTATGACATGTCTGTTTTCACACTAATGAAATGGCTATTTGTTATAGGATTATTGCACTTGGGATCCACATGATACTTGTAACACTCTCAATTTTGCTAATTAATTACTAAATAGGAAATTATTCCGCTAGAAAAATATTTCGATTCCGATTATATGATTAGAAAATATTGGAGAACGATATATTTTAATTCTAGAATTTTTGGTTGCGTTTTTAATTTTATAGTGCACGCATAACAATCGAAATATACCAGTTATTCAAAACATATCTACATTCTAGAGTATTAATCAATAAAAGATAAATCCCTCTAACACTCCATACTCTCCATGTGGTCAAACCATACCCTAGACATAGGGAACTTGATTTGCTTCAACCACTCCAACTATTCACACCATGCCTTCATGTACCCCTCAACTATTCAACAAAGCTCTCCAAACACTCCAAGACCCCTCAAAAAACTCGGCCCACTTCACTTCCAAACACACCAAAACACAAGCTTCTCTTCTCCTTTCTCTCTAAAATTTTCTTGAGTCCAAAATTGGTGTTGCTTGTAGTGATAACTTTGGAAGCTCTACCCTTCATCAACCCCTTTAATCCTTGAAGATAACCTTGGTAAGGGGAAGTGAGAATAGCTTAGTGTAGAATTTAGTTGGGTATTTGGGTGAGGGTTGGCCCTAGACCCTCTTCATTCATTAACTTTCAAAGCTGGTTCTGTCTTATGCCTGTTGATTTAGAGCCCATATTTTGGGAATTGATCATTGGATAATTCAGCTCCATGCTTAAAAATCATTTTAAGATGTGTTTTAACTACTGGTAAAGTTTCATAATTTTTGGATGATGTTAAGACCTTATTTTGATTCTTGAAACATTATTGCTCTATTCTGTCTGGTGAGTTCATGCTACTGGAGTTACTTTGTGCGTATCATTAAAGCTCTTATTCTGTTTAGATGCGTACGGAAATTTGTATGATGATAGATCTGTGTGTTAGCTTTCCAGATTAGTATCATTTGTAATTTTTGATCTTGTGTTTGATTTTATATGGATTTTTGAGTGACACAAGGTCATTTCTAGAACAATCAGAACGTTTTGGTTTTTCTGCACCATTTGGGAAACAGATTTAACTTAGGAAAATTTTTATGAAAAACTAGACTCAAAGTGGATCATTTTTGGGTTGGTTTCATAAATTTTTAGTAATTGAGTGATTTTATAAAAATCGTTGAAGATGAAGATCCTGTTACTGTAGTTTTCTGTTTTGCTGGGAAAAAGTTGTAACTTTGAGAAAATATTTCGCACTGTATTACTACTCAAAAATTCTTGAAAAAATTATATGTAGTGTGTTAATATATCTACTATATCATATCAAAAATTCATATTTTTCTGGGCACGTATGAATTTATTATAGTCCTTTAGACTAGCTACTGTCAGATCCTGTACAGTTTGAAAGAAGGATTTTTCTGGCCATCTTAAGTATTTTAAAAAAATTCTGGAAAAATTCTATTTTGACCCTAACCCTGTGAAGTAACTGTACAAATTAATTGGGGACCAAATAAAGTCGTTTAATATTTATTTTACCCCTTTTAAAGAAAGGACAACATGCTGAAGAGTCACTGAAACAAAGGAAAAACCACTTTTCCTTCAACTTTTGAATATTCTAAATTTATGAGCTTTTTAATACCAAATAAATCATTTTTAAGATGTTAATGATGTTTTCAAGGCTAAATGGTTGTTTTGGACTTATTTATAAATTCCTATAATTTTTGGATATGGTTTAAATGATAATATGTCTAGAAGGACTAAAGTAAATTTCAAACAATGGTGTTAATAGTAGAAGTTAATAAAGGCCTAAGTGCCAAAAGATGAATATAGAAAACGTGAAAATTGAATATATGACTTTTAAAGGTGTATTCTCCCTATTAGGAGTATTATATGAATACCATGATAATTGCTTTGTTTTTGGGAATTAAACTGAAATCTGTGGTAAAGGATTTGACAAGGTGGTGTGATTAGTAATTATTTTTGCAAAATGTTGTTTGAGCCTAGTTGTATGGATGGGATGTGAACCTGGTTGAATCCTTGTGATAAACTATGCTTAAAAGTACTAAAACACCTTGAGATTGTATGTTTTGAAAATAGTATTTTCGAAAACTTCTATTAAGGAGGAATAAAAGGTAAAAGTGGTGCGTTGGCACAATAACGTTATACTCTAGGGAGTGGGTTCGGCCTTTGGGGGCTTTAACCAGAGTGTGAGATGCTTAGGGGACTCGGTGGTAGCTCCCCGATGTCGGGCTACTCACTGAAAAAGCTCTGTTACCTCGACACGTCTCTAAGTATATTCTGGATCGGTGGAGAGTACTGAGGTACATGGACTTGTACGAACGAAGTATGACTCCCGGTCACCTCCTTAATAGAAAGAGTTGCTAGCGATGATGTCGTTTTTTTTTTTTTGGAGTCTCATGCGTTATGGTATCCTTGAATGTGCATGTTGTGTGATGTTACGAGTGAGAATATCAATTGTAAGCTATTATGGATTTTCTATTTAAAAATCTAAATATCCTGACTCTACTTCTACCAAATTTTGCTGTATCTCACTCCTCTGTTTTATGTTGTATTTATCTGTCTATGTATATATCTATTACGCGATACAATATATGGCGGCTCGAGAGACCCTCTTGGAAATCAACTGTGAGCATGATGTATCTCATGGGACGTCCACTTTTGTAGGAGAAGTATCCTTCTGGATATCTCATCCGTCACTACCGATGCTCCGGTCCACTTACATTGGAGCAACCTTGACGTTGGTTATTCGGACACCCCCTGGTCTCATGCCTGTACCCGTAGCGTTCCGACCCGCTTCTCATCTTTCTTATTTCACTCCGTCTCTTATGGAGCAGTACTCTGGTGGCCAGGGTTGGTTCTTCAACTCGCCTAGGGAGAGCTCTCCTGAGAGTGATCCGAGTGAAGATACTGGGATGGAGAGTGCAGCGTCCTTTATTTAGTTATATTTTCGTTAAGACATTTTGGATGGCTGTAATATTTGATCAGTGCATTTCCTACGTGCGACATCTTCTACTCTTCGAGTGGTAGAGTATTTTTTTTTGTCATGTCGTCTAGGATTCCCAGTAATTTATGTTTTGTTATCTGACTAATTAATATATCTATGTTATATTAGCTTATCGTATGTGTGTTAGTTACCAAATCTAAACTTTCATTCGACTAGGTCTCATTACCGTTTCGAATATACAACTATTAAGTTTCGAAAAATTTAACTCGAAATTCAACCTCTCGATACAAGTATGATGAATTAGCCTTAATAACTTTAATTGAATAACTCATTCCACTTAGTATAAATTGGGGCGTTACAATACTGTCACTATGCGACAAAATTTTGAGCATAAAGGTTCGAGACGCCTTGGGGATCTGATGAACAAGGCAAGGAAGAGATATGCAAAGGATGGTACGGCGCCACACTAGTGTGGGGATTCAGAATGGGAACTTCTGCTGAAGTATTGGGATTCAGATGAATATAAGAAGATACAAGCTCAAGCGAAGAAGAATCGGGCGTCAGAAAAAGGTGGTGTATTGCACACCTCTGGTCAAGTTCCTCACTTTGAGGTCATTAGGAATATGGTATGTATTTATCTTTGAGACAATTTCGGCTTAATTATATGTTTACACAATTATGTATTCTTTATAAATATTTTATTATTGTGTATAGTCTAAAAAGGAGGACCGCTTAGTGACGGCTGACGAATTATTTGTTGCCACTCATCGTAAGAAGGATGGAGGATGGGTTGATAAACGCTCCGAGGATACCTATGTAAGAGCGATAACATAAGTCGGTAATTTATGTTTGCCAAATTTTATTTTTATCTCATATGCCTGATTTATTTTATTTTTCAGAATGCATTTGACAATAGGATGAAGAAGGCGGCATCACAAGTTGACGATCTGACTCTTGATGGCTTACAACAGCCAGATAGAGACTTTATGCTCTCGGCTTGAGCCGAAACTGTTGGAGGAAAGAATCGTGGCTGTCTTTATGGCGTTGGAGATATGGGATCTCATTTTTCACGTAGGGGAGGATCCAACTTCTACTCTTCCCAAACTTGTAAGGCGACTTCTGGCGGATCGAGCTCGCAAAACACTGCGGAGTGTTTGCTACTTCAAGAGAAGATAGATCAGTTACAACGTGTTTATGAAGAGGAGTTACGTAAAGTCCATGAGGATTTGATGCTAGAGATGCAGCGAAACATGGACATGATGATGCAGCGTATGCAAGCCATGGAGTCTCGTTCTGTGTTACATAACGAGGAACCATCCAGACCACGTCATCCTCATCCAGATTATGATGACGAGAATGATGACCAGGATGTCATCGATCGTCCTAGGCTTCCCGCCGTCGGCGATCTTAGTTGGTGTTATTATCTTGTCGATGTATGAACACTTTATTTTATACTTCTGCTGCATGTTTTTTATTTTATTTACTTTCATGCTATTAACGTTGTTATGTATTAATACTTTATTTTGTTGAAACATTTTATTTGTTGTTGGATTTGTTTAAATATGAATTTATATATCTTTGTTGTATTTTATGGATTTTTTATAGCTTTATTATTAATCTGTTAAATATCCAGGTTTTTTTGTGAAAATTATATTAAAAATAAAAAAATTAAAAATCCAATAAAATTTGCGGAGGCTATCGCCCTCGCTAATATGTGCTGCTTTTGCAGGGGCTCTGGCCCTCGCTAATATACGCGGGTTTTTTTGGCGCGAAGCAGTTTGCGGGGGCTTTGGCCCTCGCTAAATTAGCGGGGGCAGTTCCATCAGGTTTCTGGTTCCATTTTGCTGCGGTATTAGCGAAGGCTTAGCCCCCGCTAATTAGCGAAGGCTTGCTGGCCGCCGCTAATTTTTAGCATCGCAGTGTTTAGCGACGGCCCGATAGCCATTGCATGGCCGCCGCTAATTGTTAATTAGAGAGGGCTTTTGCCTCGTTAGCGAAGGCTTTGGCCCCCGCTAAAATCTGTTTTTCTTGTAGTGTGGGAGTCATATGTCATCATATCACTGCTTTATTTTACTTTTCTTATGCAACCTTAAAGTGAAAAATCATGTTTTTCCATCTATTTTGGATACTTTGGAGATGTCGAAGCCGAAGTTTGGTTTCAAAGAACATATAAATTGAGAGTTTAGGAGAGAACTTTCTTCTTATAAAATTCTCATGTTTTCTATTGCTTTCAATCTATTAAAATTCTTACCTTGAGTCCACTCACAGCAAGCACGACTCAATCTTACTCTCTATCTCTCACGCCCTCATGTAAATTGTTTTTCAAATAGTTTTGTTCATGAAATAAAAACATATAAAATATCATACAAATGGATCCAAGCATATCATGTTACACAAAATTTGAGTCATAAGGAAGTACGTATCAACATGAAAACAATTTAAGCCTTTAAAATTTAATTGAAAATAAGTTTTATTTTTATTTCAAAATCGTTAATAGTATGAGGTGATTATATATATTTTCCTCTTATTTATAATTACTACAAATATAAAAATAAATTGATATTAATATTGCAATAACTTCAGATAAATTGTTTCAGCCATACGTTTAAAGGGGAAAATAACAAAATAAACTCACAGAGAGAGAACATCACGAAACTAAAAGAGGAGACAACACGCGGAGGAGCCCTCAATAGTAGTGGTGGCCACCCAGGCGAACATCTTGTGTACATATGTTTGCTATCATCCTGTAAAATACACAATTATTGCAGCTATATATTAATATATCTTAGTAATGATGGTATCTCAGGAAAAATGAGAGAAAAGGCAGAGAGAATAGAAAACTAAAACTGAAACACTATTAACATAAGAAAGTGTGTGTCCATTACAATAGCTATCCACCTTATACACTAATAAACTCTAATCTATTTCTAATTATCTCTAATACCCCCCGCAAGATGGAAGATCTTACTAACACTTCCAACTTGGCATAAGGCTACAAAACTAACTAAGCCACTTAAAATATAATGAGAAAAGCCAAATACAATTGCTGAAACTTATGTGAAAAACAGAGAGAAAAAACTGTGGTGCTGAAAATACATCGGCAAAAAGGAAAGAGATGCAATCCTGTAAAATCAGCAAAGCAAAGGCATACAAGCCAATAAAATCTTCAAAGCTTAACCGCATTAGACAGAAATAACCTTTAACACTTAACCATCTAGCAGAAACAAAACCATCAAATGTTTAACCACACAAGCAGAAGCTAAAATTAACATAGCTTAACCACTTTGCAGAAGCAAAGAGCTTAACCACTCAAAACAGAAGTTAAGATCAACAAATAGCCACTTAACCAAAATGAGCTGAAGCCAAAAAAAAGTACGAAAAACCATAAGACAAAACTATATCAGAGACGAAATGCTGAGCTAACTTCAAACCAGTGTCTTCAAAGAGATTATCCACAAACAGCTTTTTAACTCAAGAACAGAACAGTAGATTCACACACCGAAGGCATGAAGACATCTTGCTAGAACACGTGAATCCAGTTCACAAGCAAAGGAGGATTGAATTTCAGCTAGGAAGCAAAACCATTGTTACAACTATAGTAGCTAGAGCATAAACAAAATTCCAAACCAATGAAAAATTCATAAACATCACCAAGAACAAACAAAATTGAATGCTGGAAATGTCAGAGTGCACAATCCAAACAAATAAACATGCATTTCATGTCTACAGGTTTACCAAGCAACCTGAAAGCAACTAATCAAACATCTGGCATGCAGAAACCTTCTGAACATAGGAATTACACGAATCTATCAAGAACAGATGCTTGAATCTAACTAGAGCAACACAGGAAATTGAATCGGAGAGGAAACAGAATTGCGGCGAGATGAAAAACGTTTCGAACCAAAAGAGAGCCAAATCAAACGTAATGAGGATGCAAGAATTAATATCACCATGTGTGAAACAAAAATCAGAATCAAATTGCAAGGATCTAGATTTGAATCACCAAATCAGTAAAGAAGAACGCAGCAACATCTTTCATCACTTCTCGAAGAATTGCGCATCAGCTAGGGCATGGAATTGCCAAATCATAGATCGACCCATCGGAGAGCAATCGAAAAACAAATTGACGAAGAAAACGGAATTAAAAGACCAAAGCTCTAAATGAACACGATGGGAGATATGAAGAGTGAGGATTCTGGAAGAGAAAGAAAGAGATATTTGCTTGATTTTTTCAGGAAAATTGTCAGAAGAAATCTTCAATGAATAAGAAAAAACAGAGAAATAAAAGAAGGGAGAGAGATCAAATCAATCATTTTGAACGAGGAATAAGATCAATGGAGGAAGATTTGGAAAATAGAAAATGACTTTCTTAAGAAACTGAACAAAAAGGAAAAGAAACAGAAAATGCTTAAAAACTTGGACAGTGGAAGGTATCTTCAAGGTGGATCGAAAGGGTCTCATACCATGTTAGTAAACTTGGCATCTCAGGGAAAATTAGAGAAAAGTTAGAGAGAACAGAACACTGAAATTGAAACTGTATTAAAAGGAGAAAAGTGTGTGTCCATTACAATAGCTATCCACCTAATATACTAATAAACTCTAACTAACTCTAATATGTTTCTAATTATCTCTAATAATATATGGGATCTGAGTAGAAAATAACTTAATTGAAAGAGAGAGACACTCACGACGCTGAGGGTGATTGGTGCATAGATGTCAAGATCCAAAGAATTTTCTTCAAATTAGAGTTTGGCGATTTGATCTGCATAGGTAGTAATAAATATCACCAGCAAAACACTGATTCATATTTACAAAAGATTAAACATCTAAAGATAGAGGGGGAGAGAGAGAAAGAGAGAGCACGTACTTGAAATGGTGGTGAAGTTGCATCTCACTTAGAGGAAATCCCAGACAATCACAAAACCCAACTACACAACTGCAGATCCGTGGCTTTCTTCTATGCTGGAAAGATCAGAACTCCTTCAACTAAAGGGCATCACATCAATGGATTTCTTGAGTGTTGAAAAGATCAAAACTCGTTCTACTAAATAGCTGCTGCTCAATGGTGGAGTGTGAGAAACCCTAGGGCTTTATAGTGAGTGAAATTGTGGTTGGTGATCCAGGTCCACTTTTCTATGGTTTATGTGAGGTGTTTGTTCATTATTAAAATATTATTATAATGTGATTTGAAATGTTATTAAAATATTAGAGATCCCCACCAACCCCAATTTCTCATAATAAATTAAGAGAATTTCAACTATTTAAAATATTAATTTATATTTTAAAAATATCATTTAAAAGCTTATATGTGATAAGATTGTCCATTAAAAGAAAAAATAAAGAAAACATAGAGAGCAATAGACATGAATAAGATCCTAACTCGTATTTAGTTAAATGAGACTATCCATTGTTAGATTGTACTTTCTTTGCATGTGTATCCCGATAATCTAAATGGTTTAATTTGTAGAAGACTAGAAATCCCCACCAACCCCCTTTTCTAGCTAAAATTAAAGAGAATTTTGAATCCAACACGTTAGTCTAGTGGCTAGGGAGTGATGCTTTGAGCAGCAGCTCCTCGGTTTGAACCCTTGTAGATGCACTTTGGCCTATCAAAGAAGAAAAGAGAATTTTGAAAATAAAAAGTTAATTATTTTCTAAAAATATTTTTTTAAAATTTATATATATGATAAGATGGTTCATTAAAGGAGAAAGTAAAACACATAGACAAAAGTGACATGAAAAAGACCTTCATTCATATTTTGGCATATGATAGTAACCATGGTTAAATTTATTTGTAGTGTAATTTATAGAAAATTAGAAATGTTTGCCAACTTCCATTTCTCATAAATATTAAAGGGAAATTTGACAATTTAAAAATAATAAATTTCCCAAATATATGTATTAAAAGTTTCTATGAGATAAGATGGTCCATTAAATGAGAAAATAAAGAAAACAGAGAGAAAATAAAAAAAAAGATTATCTTAACTCATATTTAGGCACATAAGAGTACCTATCGTTAGATTGTGCTTGTATCACATAAGAATATAAGATATTTCTAGAAGACTTAAAATTCCACCAACCCCCATTTCTAGTGAAAATTCAAGTGAAATTCAATATATTAATGTATTTTATGTCTTTTTGTATTTATTTTATCATTTATTAATGGAATATCTTATTACACTTAAATTTGCAAAAATTCATTTTTTATAAGATGGTCCATTATTAAATAAGAAATTTGAAAAAAAAAAGACATATAAAAGTAAAATAAAAAAAGATATTAACTCGTATTTATGGGTATGAGACATCATGTCATTAGACTATATCCGTATGTGTATCTAGGTGGTCTAAGGTGTTTCTAGAAGACTAGAAAATCCCACTAACTCCCATTTTTTGTAAAAATTAGAGAGAATTTTGAAAATAAAAATATCAATTTATTTTCTAAAAATATGTTTAAAAAGTCCATATGTGATAAGTTGATTCATTATTAAACGACAAAATAATAAAGAAGACATGGAGAAAAATGAAAGAATGATCTTAACTAGTATTTACGCACATGAGAGTATCTATCGTCATATTATACTTGTATTTATATCATGGTGGTCTACCGTATTCCCACAAGATTAGAAATCCCTACTATTCCCTATTTCTTATCAAAATTAAAGAGAATTTCAATAATTAAAATATTAATTTATATTTAAAAATATGATTTAAATGAGAAAATATAGAAGAAACCAACAAATTAAAAGTGAAATGAAAAAGATCGTAATATATAATTAGGCATGCGATAGTATCTATCATTATGTTGAACTAGTATGGTCATCTTCAGGGTGTTTTCTAAAAGATTGGAAACTCTGATCCCATTGACCGCCATTTAATTCCCATATAAATTAATGAAATTTTTGAAATCAAACAATTATTTTATTTTTAGAAAGTACGATTTAAAACCTTATATGTGATAAGATATATGGCTCATTAAATGAGAAAATAAATAAGACATGGAGAAAAGCTAGCAAAATGAAAAAGATATATTACACATGAAAGTTAGACTTTTTTGTTGCGTTTTGGCAATGGGTCAACGAAAAATAAATTTTCTTGTGTATCAAAAGACAAACTAATTTGGTTAATAAAAAGAAAAAAAAAGTTAATTTTTTGATATTATCCATAGAGATCAGTCTATCATTCTAAATCACACCTTGAGAGAGATGAATGTTTGCGGATTGACTTGTCAAGATGAGATAGTAACAGCTATTACTTAATAAAGCATGGTGTATCCGAAGATGTACTCATCATCACAACATAAATTTGTGCTTATTTCGAGTATGGGGCGGTGGAATGATTTGGGTGGGTGGGAATGGGATTGAAAGTAGCCGACGCAGCTGTATCAAAGGGATCAGAGGAAAGGGTGTTGGAGGAGATGGAAGCTTTTTTTTTGCTAACATTTCTTTTTTTGCAGGGTCAAGGCGATACATCGACTTGGAATGGGAATAGCAATGGTATTTACACCATTAATAGGGCCTATAAGTTGCTACGTTCGAGCCTACAGCGGTGAAGTCATCCCATTTTACTGCTTATATGGAGTCTACCAATCCCTTCAAAGGTGGAAGTGTGTCTTTTGCAATTAATTTTGAACCATCTCCCATTAAAAGACAAGTTGCTTCAAAGAGGGGCACTTGAAGGTTTGGCAGAGCCAGTATGTATTTTGATACGGCGAAGAATTGAAGGTTTGGCAGAGCCAGTATGTATTTTGATACGGCGAAGAATTGAATAACCTCTATTTACATTGCGACACTGCAACTAGTTTGTGAAATCTATGTTTTTCGTGGTAGGACTTCTCATTGGTATCACTGAATCAACTGGAGATATGGTGTTTAACTAACCTCGTTGTTTAACAAACCTTGCAAGACTGGGAAATTTAGGGATGTCAAGTTCATAGAATAGAATTATAACATATCAAAGCAAATCAATGCATAAATCATTTGAAAATATGGTGAGTTATTTTTAGATCTAGAAAAAACTATATCACTGAATAAATATAACTTTTTTCAAACAATTTCCTTAATTAAATTTTAGTTTCCTTAATAAATGATGATGATTTTGGAAATTCCACCAAATAATTTTCTAATCCTCCTAAATTTCAAATTTGGATAGAATCAAACTATAACCGGAAAAGATATCCAAATCAAAGCATATCAAAGCATAAATCATTTTCATAAATGGAAAATTATTTTTTGATCTGCAAAAATTTAAATTTCTAAACAAATGTGACTTTTTTCAAATAGTTTCCTTATGTAAACTTTAGTTTCCTTCATATTATGATGATGATTTTTGAAATTCCACAAAATAGATTTTTTGGTCCTCAAAAATTTTCAATTCACTTAGAATGAAATCATAACCGGAAAAAATATATTTCAAATAAAAAAAAATCAATGCATAAATCATTTCCAAAAATGGCGAATTCTTTTTAGACCTAGAAAAACTTAAATTTCTAAACAAATGTAACTTTTTCAAAATAGTTTCTTTAATTAGATTTTATTTTCCTTAATAAAATCATAATTTTCGAAATTCCACCAAATTGTTATCTAGTGCTCGTAAATTTCTAATTTGGGTAGCATCAAATTATAATCGCGAAAAAAGTATTTCAAGTCAAAGCAAATCAATGCAAAAATCATTTCCGAAAATGGAAAATTATCTTTAGATGTAGAAAAACTTAAATATCTAAACAAATGTGACTTTAATTTTTTCAATTACTCCCTCTAGTCCTTATTATAAGGCAGATTTTGAAAGGATTTTGTGTTAATTTTTATAAGGCATTGCATAAATCGCATAAAGTATTTATGGTTCTTTTCCTTATTTGCCCCTATTAAATGCCATAACTTTATTATACCAACCACTAAACACAATGTTTAAGGAAGGGTAAAATTGATATATCATCCCACTTGTTAAGAAAATTGATGCAACCAACTATCTTTATTGGTATGCGAAATTTAGGTATTTATGCCTTATAATAAGGACCAGAGGGAGTAGTTTCCTTGGATTCTTAAAATGGCAAATATTTCTCAGATTCCGTGTAAGTTTACACCATAGGGATTCTTAAATTCCATTTGGGTGTAATACGTTTTCCAATTATATCCCTAAACAAATACACATCCAACAAACTCCACTAATTTCCAAATAAATGATTCTTTCTCTTGTTTTTTTTTTTCACTCCCTCTCTCTTTAATACACAACCAATAATAAACTTTTAACTACAAATAGTACTAACCTTGAAAAATATTGGAATTTTTTTAATTATTGCAACAATTAATGACTTACATTTTGGATCAAAAAAACCTTTTAGAATGTGACCTATATTTAGGACCATAGGGAGTATATTATTAAAAACAAAAAGTAAGGTTTTTTGGGCTAGTGGGCGTAGGCCCTTTCCATTTATTAAAATAAAATTAAAGTTGTTTCTCAAAAGACTATTTCCACATCAAAATATAATTCATTCATTAAATAGAAAACATCACTCATTTTGATTCTTCACTTCTATCAAGCTACTTAATGAGAAGCAAGTAAAAACACCATTTTGTACACCTCATTAAGGAGATAAAGAACTTGTGTTTGGAGGTTTGATGTTAAAGTTGGAACACATACACTTACTGATAAGCTAAGGTAATCAATGTGCAGATTTAGCATTACACTCATATCACCTATAGGTTTGGCAGCAACCTCCTCGTGATCTAGTTTTATTGTTAGATGCGATTGAAACTGCTTAAATTAGGCTATAGTTGCTCTTTTTATAATATTTTATTTTATTTTTCTATTTTCTCACTTAGGCATAATATAAAAAATACATTTGAAAATATGATCACCGTCAATTGAAAGAAATGACCTTAAATTAATACGTCATTTGTAACAATTTCATTCTGGTAATAGTTTTAAAATCGTTCCAACCTGATTAATAAGTTGTTTCATCTAACTACTTCAATTTTTAAAAAAATATATAATTTATTTACAAAATACATGGCAGGGAATTAAATTGCATGCATATTCTCTTTGTTGTATCAGCTAATGCGTACAATTGTTCACCCAAAAAAGGAGTGCAATTACACTACAAGAAAAAGTTTAAATAGTGACCGAAAACGTCCCGTCGCTATCAGCGACGCACATAGCAACGGACCAGTGACTGAATTCATGAATATGGAATTTATGCTATGCGGCGACCGAAATAGTGAGTGAAAAATTCAGTCACCATTTAATCGGTCACAAATTAGACACTGAATCATATCATTTTTTTAAAAAATTAAATAATTATGAAATTCACCTTCAACTATTTCCGGTCGCCGCTCTAAAAAAATCGGTCGCCAAAGTTTTAATTTTGGTGTCGGAATTATTCGGTCACCGAGATCTTAAAATTCGGTCCCCGTGAACAAATTAATTTCATTTCCTTCGTCTTCTTAGCTTAGAAACGAAAAAAACCCTAAGAGAAAAGTTGTGCCTCCTTTCCTTCTTCCCCTAATCGCTGCGCCGTTCTCCTACTCCTCCATCAAGCAATTTGTTGCGCCGTTCTCCTCCTTCATCAGTCAAAACAGCGTCGTTCCACCTCCAACATCAACCAAATGTTGTGCCTCCTCCTCTTGCGTTTCCGGCAAATAATTTCGATAAGGGCTCTTTTTCATGGTCTTTCCCTCTCATTTTTGTGCTATTTCGCTCTCCCCTTTACATTACGCTCTGTTTCTTGTTTCTATTGTACTCTGTTTGGCATATTGAGAATTTGTGTTATACTCGGTCAGAATCGTTATCTTTGTTGCTGTTATCGTCTTTCTTGAAATGGCCAGTGTCAAATACTAATAGTACTAGAGACTATTAGTATTATTATGAAGCAATAATTTTCAAACTAGAGACTAATATGTACTAGATATATGGTATAATTTTCAAGCAATAATTCATGGCAATAAAGCAAAACAGGTGATAAATTTGGTATGGGTTTCTGTCATCTGGCTGGTTTGGAGGAAAAGCAATGAAATAATTTTCAAACAGGGATGGCCTAATGTTACTAAATTACTGGATGATGTTCCATCATGCACTTGGCATGGCGGATCTAGCCTCCTATCTGGTCTGCAGTGCGATGGTTGGATAATTCCGGCCACTCACCTGATGGTGAGGGGGTACCTGCAAGCACTCCGACGATCAAGTCAGTTGTGTGTAACAGGGAATAATTCTCACATGAATCAGTAATGATCAGTGTACCAAATGAAGATTAATCACAGGTATTTATAGTGTAAACAGGGTCACCAAAGTCAAACCTGTCACTGTCATACTTCTGTGAATTACGGCGGTAGGTACGGATCTGTAACGGTCCTCACGTGGGATGATGTCCCTTGAGCCTTAAGTCGGACGCCCATGTCGTGGGGACACGACATGGGACCGACAGCTTGGGCCATCCACGTGAGGCCTGCACGTGTCCCTCCCGCGGGTTAGGTCCATAGCAGTTGCCCCCAAGTCTTCGGTATGTCGTTCAGCATGTCGTTGACTTACGACTTCAACCTGTCACATAAAGTTCTCGCAAGTCGTTGCTGCTTTGAATTCTATTTGTCAGTTTAGGCTTTGGCACGTGTCTCTGTGGTATTGGCCCTGACCCTTCGTGGGCCGTGCCCATCATCATTTAGAGACGTCAGGCCTGTGCGCATTAATTGCACCCCACGCCGTCACTTCTTCTTCACGTTTCATCTCCCCTTTCTCTCTGTATAAGTACTCCATTTCTTGACCTAAAAAACTCTTCTTTGCTCTTCAAGTTTTTCTCTGCGTAAAAGCTTTCTTCTTGCTTTTTTGGCTGTTAACTCCATCTTGTTGTCTTCCAGCTTTCCTTGGCCCTTTCTCCTTCCCCATTTCCAGGTACCTTCTTCATTTCCTAATTGCCTTTTCTGTGTTTTTTCTTTCTTTTTTGTTGCTTTCTAAGAAATGTCTACTCCCAAGAGGCCTACTAACTTTCCCTCCAAAGAAAGCCTTTTTGGGGAAGTAGGTTTCTTCATTGGTTCCCCATCTGGGCCTGAACCGTGCGATGTTAGTGATCATCACATTCCCACTCCCCCTTCAGTTTTTGGTTCTGATTCTGAACAAGAACCTTTATTTGAAGCCTTTGGGGAGATCATTCCTAGAAATCCCCAGCTTATCCCCTTCTCATGGGCTCCATTTTCTGAATCTGTTGCCCCTATACCCTTAAGGTATGGAATGGGTAAGTATGATTATGATGAGTCATCTGAGGATAGCAACAATACTGTAACGTCCACCTTGCACCATCTTGCCCCCTTGTTAATCTGTTCTTCGTCTGAAACTTCTAATTTTAATTCTTCTAATAACTCATCTAAATCTTCTGATTCAAATTCTTCTGACCCTTTTTTTGTCCCTCCTGTTTTTGTTGTAGAACCAATGTTAGCTTCACCTTCCATGTCGGGTTCATAGTCGCCTTCGACTTCAGCCCCTGCCCAAGCTGTCCTCAAGCCTTCCAAGAGTAAGGCTTTAGAACGCCGCCGACAGAAGATCCACAACTGGTACGGGCCTCCAAAAGAAGCCGCCAAGATTGAGGTCCCTAAGAGACTTAGGGGTATACGGGACGTAAGGAAGATCTACTGGATTCACCATGATATTCTCTAGGTCCAATCTGGGCTGACTACGACATTAAAATTCCATGTCGCCGATGTGGAATTCCGAGAGGCAATGCACTTTCCCGGGAATACCCCAAAAGATGATGTCCCTTCTGGTCCTGTCACCCTGTATAAGGCCGAGCGTGTGGATCCCAATGAAAGGATCGGGTCCCGCCCTCGCCAAGGTGCCCCCGACTTTCAAATGGTTTATGACTGCTTTTTTCGGCTCGTTCGTCTACGCTTCCCCCTCACAAGTTTTCAGATTGAGATCCTCAACCGACTTGAGGTAGTACCTTCACAAGTTCATCCCAACGCCTGGGGCTTCATCAATGCCTTTGAGATTTTTTGTTGGGCTAACAACTGGGAGAGTTCCAGCAACTTGTTCTTGTATCTTTTTGCCCCCATCATCTTTCCGACTTCGGGTTCATCTCCTTTCGTCAACGGAAGGATCATTTCTTCTTCCAACTCCTTGAGGATTACTTTCCCCCTTTTAAGGACTCATACTTTAAGGTGTTATACACTGGGGAGTTTCCATTCTGGACTGGTCCCACCGGCTCTCCATTGTTCCCGTTATACTGGGCCTATGACCATTATCTCTAGGAAACAAAGTCCTTCATTACCGACGAGGCTTCCTTGTTGGATTCTGATCACGCTGTGATTGCTGGATTTTGGGAGTTCACCGGAAAGCACGGTCTCATTAGATGCAAAGTCTTGATTCAAGGGCGCCGTGTTAGCCGGGCTGATACTATGGGTAAAATTGTCTTAGATAGTCTAATATTACTTTCTAAAGTTCATGTCGCTTTCTCCCTCATCCTTGCTCATGTTATTAACCCCACCATTTTTTTTTTCTTTTCAGCTGCCATCATGTCGGGATATGCCCAGCTGATGAAGAAAACTGGCGGGATGACTAAAAAGGGAAAGAAGGAATCCCCTGCTCAGAACCTAGTGTGTGAACTGACTGATCACGGGGTTCAGTCCCCTGGAGCATCTCCAGGTCCCGGGGTAGAAATGACCGATGTCACGGTGGCTTCGCCCGAGGTTCAAGCTGCAAAGAAGAGGAAATTGATCCTCCGAGGTGGCAAGAAGCATTCTGCTGCTCCCCCTCCTGTCTTGGAAACAGCCCAACCTGCTCCTAACAATGAGATATCCATCTCGGATGATGAGGAGGCGGAGACCATTGGATCGGCTCTAAACCGACATAGAGGTTAGTTAATCCACGTCTTTGTTTCAAGTAATCTTTTATACTTATGTGTGTGGCGAAATTCGCAGTTTAGTTACGGCCTTGATATTGATGATTCTGATTTGTTTCAATTTGTGTAGGGGCTGTTCCTACCATTCCTACCACGGGGTCGTCTTCTTCTTCTACGTGGGAAGGCTTTAAAGCCCCCATTGTCTCCTTCCATCACGGGGAGTTCTTCAAGGATCTCCCTCGCTCCGCGTTGAAGGTATTTCCCCTCTTCCTTGCCGTATATATCTGTCCTTTTTTCTTATTTTGAGTTTATACATTAGACTAATGTCACTCTGTAGGCTAATGTCGGGAGGCTCTTGGATGGATGTCTCACCAATCTGCTCTTCTGAAACATTTTCATGAAGAGTTGGAGAGACCAAGTCCCGTTGCTGATCTGGAGAAAAAATTGCAAGTCACCAGAGCTGCTGCTGAGAAGCAAATTCAGGCTCTTTCCAAAGAGCGAGATATACTGAAAGCCTCTCAGAGCGAGCTTAAGACCGAGATTGCTGCAGCTGCCTCCGAGTTCCACCAGTTGACACTTAAAAGTGCTAAGCTTTCCGATGAGAAGAAGGGGGCACAAGTTGCCCTTTCCAAGGCCCAAGAGGAGGTGACTTCACTTCGTGGGGAGAAAGGGCTTCTTTCCCGACTTAGGGACTAGCTGACGACGGATAAAGCATCGTTGGAGATAGAAAATGATCAACTGAAGGCTAAGGTTGAGGCCCAAAGTCGCCTGGTCGCTAATGGCGGTTATATGGCTTTTGCCAGTTGTCTCAAGCAGGTCCAGTTTTTAAATCCTGGGGTGCAGCTCACCTTCAAGGGTGTTCATCCATTTCAAGGGGTTGAGGGGGGGGTTAACTTTTGGATTATGACAACGACCCCCCAACCCATGTCAACCTTGATGACCCCGAGTTAGAAGCGTTTGACCCCAGGCTGATTACTCCACTCCGACGACCGAAGACGGGGACGCTAATCCCGCCGCCCCTTAAAGCTCTTTTTCTGTAATAGTTAGATTTATTTTTTATTTTAATGAAGAGTTTACTGACATATTAGCCAGCCTTTCTTTTGTAATGCTTTATCCTTAATGACATTTCTTTGCTTCTTTATCTCCATATCAACTTTTATATCGTAACTTTTAACTTCACTATTTCAACATTACATTTCAACATGTCGTGACCATTGCAAATTGCAACTTAAGCTTTATGCGTCTGGTTGATGGGATTGTTGCCCCTTAACATGTTTAAATTTCATAACCATATCATCGGAGCACGTCGCCTTGCTGGGATCTTTGATCGTGATGAAGTACTTCAAGGTCTGTGGCCTATTTGGGGCGGGTCGCCTTAGTGGGATCTTAGATCCTGATGAAGTACTTCATGGCCTGTGGCCTATTTGGGGCGTGTCGTACTTCAAGGCCTGTGGCCTATTTGGGGCGTGTCGCCCTGGTGGGATCTTAGATCCTGATGAAGTACTTGAAGGCTTGTGGCCTATTTGGGGCATGTCGCCCTGGTGGGATCTTAGATCCTGGTGAAGTACTTCAAGGCCTGTGGCCTATTTGGGCGTGTCGCCCTGGTGGGATCTTAGATCCTGGTGAAGTACTTCAAGGCCGGTGGCCTATCTCGTTGGTGCATGTCACCTTGGTAGGATTTTTCATCCTTTAATACGCCTTGCTGAGTCGTGGCAATAATGAATCTGCAATTGAAATCTTAAACTTTGACAAAATTTATTTTTATTTCATATGTCGTTGGGTTACAAAACCTGGGGCCTCATTAAAACCTTCAAGGTAAAACCCTCCTTAGGGAAAAAACCCGAGAAGGAAAAAGTGTACCCCTTACAGAAATTTTACATTAAGATTAAAATGCAACAAATTTAACCGTAAACAAGTCGGATACTTCCTAGCTATAGTACCTTCTTAGATCCGCGGAATTGAAAGTTCTAGGCAATTCTCTTCCTTGCAGAGTCTCCAAGGCATATGCACCTTTTCTTGTACTTCTGATTACCCGATATGGGCCTTCCCAATTCGTTGCGAGCTTTCCATCTTTTGTGTTCTTCAGCCCTATACTGGCCCTTCTAAGAACAGGGTCGCCTATTATGAATTCGCGCTTCACGACTCTGGCATTGTATCGTTGAGCAACTCGTTGCTTCCTCGACATCTCAGTTAGGCGAGCCAACTCCTGGACTTCGTGTACTAGGTCAAGTTCTTCTCTTAAGAGTGTGTCATTATTTGGCGGGGTATACATGACTCTCCAAGATGGTTCACCTATTTCAACTGGGATCACGACATCAGTTCCATATATGAGCCGGAAAGGAGTTTCTCCTGTTGTAGTTTGCGGGGTGGTTCTGTAGCTCCACAATACCTGATAAAGATTATCCGCCCACGCTCCTTTGGCGCTCTTAAGTCATTTCCTTAGGCCATTTAGGACTACTTTGTTTGCGGCTTCAGCTTGGCCATTTGTTTGGGGATGCTCTGCAGTTGAAAAGTGATGTCGGATTTGCAATCCTTGGAGGAGATCCCTGAATGGGCTTCCAATAAATTGGGTCCCATTATCAGTAACGATCACCGCCGGGATTCCGAAGCGACATATGATTGTTTTAAAGGTGAAAGACTCCACCCTTGCTGACGTAATACTTGCGAGAGGTTCAGCTTTGACCCATTTCGTAAAGTAGTCCAATGCGACTAAGAGATGCTTCAGTTGTCCCGTGGCTTTGTGAAAAGGCCCCAGGATGTCCATCCCCCAAGTGTGGAATGGCCAAGGCACGGATAGAGTGTGTAGCTCTTCCGGCGGGATATGAGGGATGTTGGCATGTCGTTGGCATTGCTCACACTTTTTGATATGATTGGTAGCATCCTCTTGCATAGTTGGCCAGAAGTAACCCGCTCTCAACGCCTTCCTGGCTAAAGATTTAGCCCCGATATGGTGTCCACAACTCCCTTCATGGATCTCGGCCAGCACATACCCGACCTCCTCTGGGCCAATGCATTTCAGAAGTGGAATTGAGACTCCCTTCCTGAACAGGTGGCCTTCAGGAGTGGAATTGTGAACCTTATCGCTTTTTTAATAATCTTCTGCAACTCTTTATCATCCTCAGCAGTGATCCCCCTCTCAATATAATCTAACAAGGGGGTCCTCCAGTCTGCCTCCTGCACCTGCAAGGTCAAACTAAGATGGGGGATTACCTCTTCCACCATAGAGTGGTAGTTTGAAGTCTTATTTGTGCTGGCGAGTTTGGAAAGGAGGTAAGCTCTCGCATTCTCTTCTCTTGGTATATGTCGAATTTCAAATTTAGAGAATCTCACTAGAGCATCTGGTACTTTGGCGAGATATTTCTGCATGATAGGCTCTTTTGCTCGGTATTATCCCTTAATCTGAGACACCACCAACTTTGAATCTGAGCAGGTAGTTATCGCGTTTGCCCCTAATTCCTTGGCCATCCGTATTCCCACTAGACAGGCTTCGTATTCTGCCTGATTGTTAGAAGTCGGAAAATTAAATCTTAGTGAATATTCCACTGCCAATCCCTCTGAGTTCTCCAGTATCACCCTGGCATCGCATCCCTTAATGTTCGAGGAGCCATCGACATATATCGTCCATTCCCCGGGATGATTCTCTTCGAGATGTGTCATTTCGGCAAGGAAGTCGGCAACCTGTGCTTTAATCGCAAGTCGTGGTTCATACGATATGTCATACTGAGTTAACTCAATCGCCCAAGACATCATCCTTCCTGTCATGTCTGGTTTGTGTAAGATTTGTCGTATCGGCTGATTAGTCCTGACTAGGACAGGGTAGCATTGGAAGTATGGGCATAACTTCCTCGACGCCACCAATAACGCAAAATCTACTTTTTCAAGTCGTTGATAATTCAACTCAGCTCCCTGCAGAACTTTAGAAACAAAGTAGATTGGGAACTCATCTTTACCTTCTTCTCTTATCAATACGCCACTCACAGCCTCATCAGCCACCGCGAGGTAGAGTACCAAGGTGTCACCTGTCATCGGCTTTGTTAAGACAGGGGGAGATGCCAGGGAGGCTTTAAGCTCTTGGAACGCGACTTCAAACTCTTGCGTCCATTCAAATGAGTCTTGTTTCTTCAGGGCTTTAAACATGGGAAGGCAACGCTTTGCCGAGACTAGGAGGAAGCGAGATAAGGCTGCGACCCTCCCCGTGAGTTGTTGTACATCCTTGACCATCCTAGGGCTGGTCATGTCGAGAATTGCCCGACATTTATATGGGTTTGCTTCAATGCCGCGATTTGTAAGCATAAATCCCAGAAACTTGCTAGCTTCCACACCAAATGTGCATTTCAGAGGATTAAGTCGTAAATTGAATTGTCATAGACGTTGAAAAACACATTCCAGGTCTTTCGACTGATCCTGATCATCTTTTGTTTTAACGATCATATCGTCGATATAGACTTGAACTTCTCTGCCTCTCATCTCGGCAAAGACTTTTTCCATTATCCTTTGGTATGTCGCACCTGCATTCTTCAAACCAAAGGGCGTCACATTATAACAAAATACCCCGAGATCAGTGATAAAGGCAGTCTTATCCTGATCTTCAGGAGCCATGGAAATTTGGTTATAGCTAGAATAAGCATCCAGAAAGGAAAGATATTTATAGCTCGCTGAGTTGTCTACCAACTTATCGATGCAGGGCAGCGGGAAAGCATCCTTCAGGCAGGCTTTGTTGAGATTCGTGTAATCTGTACACATTCTCCACTTTCTGTTGGCCTTTTTTACCATCATGACATTGGATAGCTAGTCAGAATATTGTACTTCCCGGATGAATCCCGCGCTTAACAACTCGTCGACCTGCTTTTCAATAGCCGTCGTCCGCTCTTGGCCCATTCTTCTCTTTTTCTGGGCCACCGGTCTGGCACCTTCCTTTATCGCAAGTCGGTGACAGTAGAACTCGGGATCTACGCCTGCCATGTCCGAGGCGACCCATGCAAAAATATCCTTATTATCCTGCAAAACTTTGATCATATTTTTCATAATACTAATGGGTAAGTTTTTCCCGACCTTGACTACCTGATCAGACTGACTCCCGACTTGTATTTCCACTAAGTCCCCTTCGGGTTCAGGCCGCTCGTGTTGTAACTCCCCTCTCGGATCTAGGTCCGTCATCATTACAGCATTATCCCGTCTAACGAGCTTCTGTTTTCCTTTTGTTTCTTTCTTCTATGCATCCTTTTCTTTTTCGTGTTCCTGCACTAGCATAGTTTTCGTTATTTTAAGGCTCTCTAAATAATAAAGTTGTGCCTCAAGGCCTTTTCCTCGGATAGTGACGATGTCGCCTTTGTCTCCAGGGAATTTCATCGCCATGTGTAAGGTTGAGACAACCGCTCCCAAAGCGTTCAAAGTTGGTCTGCCTATGATGGCGTTATATGCTGAAGGGCATTCTACGACGAGGAATTTCACCTCTACTGATCTGCTTCCGCCACGACCTACAAAAGTTACCTTCAATTTTACATAGCACATGGGGGAAATAGTATCCCCTATAAAGCCTATCAGATTCCCTCTGTGCGGATCACATATTTATCTGTTAGGCCCAGCTTCTCGAACAGGTCCCAAAACATTATGTCGGCTGAGCTCCCTTGATCAACAAATAACCTTTTTACCTCGTATCCCGCCATCCTAGCCATGATAACCAGGGGGCGTTGGACCCGGCTCCATCTGTAGGCAGGTCGTCTTCGTTGAATGCCAAAGTAACTCTTTTTACGGCCTTCACAGCCATACAATGATCTTCTGTGTCGCGAGACCGTTTTCTTGACGGATGTGCTAGCTCCCCCTGATCGAGACCTCCAGCAATCACGTTGATGACCCCTTTCGAAGTCGCTTCTTCATGTCGCTGTGGACTCCTGGATCGTGATCTCCATCGTTCGTCCCGGCCACTGTCTCGTTCCTTGTGCCAGGTTCGCGTCTTCTGGGTGATGACGGGCTCCTTCCACGGGATGTCCCTTTGTCATTTTTCTGGACAAAATGTCTTAATTTTCCCTATCGTATCAACTTCTCAATGGCGTCTTTGAGGTGGATGCATTCGTTAGTGTGATGCCCGTGGTCTTTATGGTACAGACAAAATTTGTCCTTATTTTTTTACTGTCACCTCATTGGAGGAGGCATGTCTTTCAGCTCGGAGTACATGATCTCCTTGTACATACGAGAAGGCGGCATGGTCAACGGTGCATAAGTTGAGTAAGCACCCCTGGGTGGTGTTCCGCACTTATCATATGTTTTCTTATTCTCCTTGGGTCTCCCGCCATAAGAAGTTTTTTGTTTGCCTTTCTTTTTTCTCTCTGGCTTGGCGGCTTGGTTGTCTGCCTTATTGTTTCGAACCCATTCTTCGATCTGGAGCCATTTCTCAGCCCGCTTTTTCAACTCCTCCATTGTTTTTGGCTTTTCTCCCGCCAAATCCTTAGCGAAGCCTCTGGCTTCAGCCCCCTGCCTAAGAAAATACAGCATCATATTAGGGGCGACATCACGTACCTCGAGGGACTCCGCGTTGAAGCGGATGATAAATTTCCTCAACGGCTCATCTGATTTCTGCTTTATTCTCTCGAGATGGTGCTCGGTTTTGAACTGCTGTTTGCTGCTTGTGAAGTTTGAGATGAACTTATCCTTTAGTGCCTTCCACCCCGTGATGGATCCCGCTGGCAATGATGAGAACCATCTTCGGGCCATAGCTTTTAAGGTCAGCGGGAACTATCGACATATGACGAGCTCCTTGGCCCCTTGGAAGACCATCGTCTATTGGAAGATCTCCACATGATCTTGAGGGTCAGTTGTCCCATCATACGAATCGATCTGAACAGTGAATTTAAAGTTCGCCGGCATGTCAAAGTTCATAATTGTCGGGGTGAAGGGGTTATGACACCCCTCAATTCCTATGTCGTTTTCTGCCACCTGATCCATGTCGGGTAGCTGGGGTGGGATGATCGCACGATTGGTGCGCGGGATTTGCGGACCAACCATGGAGACCTGCGTCTCCATTTGGGGATTTTGCCCCTCTTGCTGATTCTCATGTCATTGAGGGGGTTGCTGGCCCATCCCGAGGTTGACCAGAATTGCTTGAAACTCCTCTTGTTGCTTCTTCCAAGCTTCTCGCTCCTGGTTCATCCTCTCTATTTCTTCGGCTTGTCTTCGAATCATCTCCTTCAGATCGAGCATGCCGTCCTCTATCGTCGTCATCCTCTGTTCGGACATAGCAAGGCCAGCAGCCCTAGCGTCTTCCTGTTGTTGTCGTGGAGAAGGCCCGTTAGCAGAGGGCTATTCTCCAGGGATACCTCCGGCATTGGCTGATGTTCCCCTTGCTGCCTGATTCTTTCTCCTGGTGTTCACCATGTCGCTTGATAACTAGCAAAATGGATATGCGAAGAGAAAGAGGTTGAGTTCTTGACTTTGGTGGTGTTTTTCCTGCAAAATTACCAGAAAAACCAGATAAAATAGGAAATAAGAGATAAGTTATGATCGGAGAAGAACAATTCTTCCCCACAGACGGTGCCAATGTTCCATCATACACTTGGCATGGCGGATCTGGCCTCCTATCTGGTCTCCAGTGCGGTGGTTGGATAATTCCGGCCACTCACCTGATGGTGAGGGGTACCTGCAAGCACTCCGACGATCAAGTCAGTTGTGTGTCACAAGGAATAATTCTCAGATTACAGAGTAATGATCAGTGTACCAAATGAAGATTAATCACATGTATTTATAGTGTAAACAGGGTCACCAAAGTCAAACCTGTCACTGTCATACTTCCGTGAATTGCGGCGGTAGGTACGGATATGTAACGGTCCTCACGTGGGGATGATGTCCCTTGAGCCTTAAGTAGGACGCCCATGTCATGGGGACACGACATGGGACGGACGGCTTGGGCCATCCACGTGAGGCCTGCACGTGTCCCTCCCGCGGGTTAGGTCCATAACAGATGATATCAAAGTAACTATGTGACAATGGTTTACAGTAAAAATTAAGGTGAATTTGTTCGTGTTCTCAGATTGGTGCTCTTGTCCAATGGGATGTATTGATTCAATGTATCAGATTGTCTAGGTGTTTTCTTACTGGCGCTTGGGATTTTTAATGCTACTATATTTGTTTTTTCCCTAAGTTCTTGTGATATTTTTTCTTCCTTTTGATTGGCTCAAATTGTAACGCTCTTATGGATTTGCACAACTTGTACGTTGTTAAATATATTAGTTTTGATTTGCTGACAAAAAAATACTAATAATTTTAATGACTTGGCTTTTGTTCTCTTTATGAAAATTAATCAGTCAAATTCGGTATTGAATCCCTTTGACTGCATATAGAAGTGTTTCCATTAACGAATTTGTCAACTTATATACACTTTAGCATATTGATTCTATGTTGGCCTATTGAGAATTTTTATTATACTTGATTTTGTTTTGTTTCTGCAACCGAAGTAAAAGAAGGAATCAAATCATAAACATAAACTCAAATATCATTAAGTTAACTATGACCAACACATAAAATTTAGTGGTTCATAAAATTACTGTAGTTTTATCAGTGGATATTGCAATTTAGGCTCTACTGATTATGGTGTAATAAAATTATTAAATTCTCTTTATGCTTTGCTCCTAGTTAATATTTAGTTATTCCAAAGAATAAAAATGTAATACCTTAACATCAATTTGTTTATTGTCCCGCAGAGGTTGCTGGCTAAGTATGGATCTCTAATCTCTGTGATCTCCATAGTGGTACCGTTTGTGTACTTGGTAGCTACACCATTAAAATCCGGTGCAAAAGGAAGCAGAAAGAAGCATTAATCATCAGCAAAGTAGCGCATATGCAATCGGCTGATTTGGGAGGTAGTGACCATGATGCTCTATCAGCAGTCAGGAAGTTGAGTAGCTATAGCAATTATGACTGACCAAGTCAAGATTTATACTATTTGAATAATTATGCCATTTTCTTACAAGCATTCTATGGATTAAGCTTTAGATAATTAATTCATAAATTTAACTGTCAATTAGAAAGGTTTGAATATGATAAAGTTGTTTTTATATATCTATGATCTATATTTAAATGCAATTTAAGTTACCAGCAATTTGCTAATCTGAACAGTATGTATATTTGAATCCAGGTAGAAGAAATTAATTAAGATAGCTAGCAGCATACAATTCTTTGAATATATCCATAATCTATTGCCGGTGGGCGGGGATGAGTAGATTCTAATTTATAAGCAGCTATAGTGAAATATGATGTATTTATCTTCGTTTTAATACACTTGTTTTGATTGATAAAATCAAAAAAGTTTAAAAAGCCAAACACTCACAATTGTAGGTGTTCACTCGAATCATCCAATTTTATTTCTCCAACTTTAATTTGTATATAATAAATAAATAAATAAATATATCATGATTACCAAATCAATTATCATGCTGTTGCTTAATTGCATACATTAAAGTGACGCTATTATTTGGTTAATTTTAATTCTAATTTTTATATGAATAATTAATAGGAGTTGCTACTGAAGCTGCTAGGATGGCTATCATTGTTGCGGAAGGTGCCATTGCCGTCACTGCACAATTATGTGCACCTTCGCATCTTCCACTTCCACCAAACCCACATGGATCACTTGACAAATCAAAGTCACTTTAATTATTTTAAATCATTTAAGGGCAAAGAAAATCACTCAAGAATATTGAGATTGGCATTTCATCATGTGTACAGTGACCTATGTCTCAAATTTCTTTTGTGATTAAAACACAGACACTAAAATCTCAATGGCCATATTATGTTTTCCCACTGATAGTGTTTGAGGAGAAATATTTTTTGTGTCAATCAAATTTATCTTACTAAGAAGTCAAAGTCAAAAACTGACCTCACTTAGTGAGATAAATCTCTATTTAATAAAAAGTCGAAGTCAATCATTATGTTCACTCACGCATTGCTTAATGGCCACATTCTCAAGAACTATGAAATCTTTATATCATACAAAATTTTGGTCAGGACATATATTTCTCATGCCAATCAAAATTTTCTCCACCGCTTGCCACTGCCAATTAAGTTCGCTAGAACACTAAGCGTGACTTTGCCTCCTATATGCTTAGCACCACCATTTGAGTACTAGTTCCTACCTGAGTCGATTGATACACGCGTATATACAAAAACTTGAACAATGGAGAGTAAACATTATAAAATGTCATCACCTAGATATGTAAAAACCCTTTTCTTAAACAAGCGAGCAAGGGCAACGATTTTGGTTTCTCTTATGTTCTTCACCATGCTGTCTTACGGCTAAATTTTCTTTCCGTTTCGAGATAATGTGCTTGCAACGTCAATTGTCAAACAAGCCATGTCTCTAGTGCTGGTTAAACTGTGCAAGACGGTAGCAGAGTATGAAGGACAAGATACCAGTCTGTATAGTAGTATCAGTATCTCACGGATAAAAAATGTCCCGACAATAAATCGCTCAGAAGGAGTTAAAGAAAAATCTAAATTTAAATCACAATACACAAAACCACAAATGCAAATGAAAAAAATTTAAAATTGGGTGATTGTGTCAATATCTGAACCTCTCAGAATGAACCTCTATGTAAAGAAAACCGAAAATAGAAGAAAAGTAACCTTTAGAAAATAGTTTAAAAGCATAATTTTTACAAATATTTTTCATTATTTGAAAGAGAATAAAATTTTATTGATAAGGAGTATGAACAATTTAAATAATTGCATCTAGACAATTAAGTTTGTTTACCTCTCTCTAAAGATTTTAGGCAGCTCCTCATGACCTACATCATCCAGATCCAACATCTTTGATACAAGTAATTTTAAAACTTTACTTGAGGGAATGAGAGAGATAGAGAAATTGTGTCAGCTGTAACTAGACTCAAATATTTGTTCAGATTTAAGGAAATAGGAAACGTCAAAATATTATAGGAAAAATGTTCTCTCCCTCAAACTATCTGCTCAGCTCTTTCAAACCAAATTTTTGCTTCCATATCTCCAATGTATCCAAAGTAGATGGAATGACCAGATTTTGCACTTATAAGCTGCAAAAGAACTGTAAAATAAAGTAGCGATGTGAGGATCAATGACCACTAGAAAATACATTACTATAGAAAACTATGCTTTGAATACCTATCAGTGGAACCTATGTAGCTATCAGCATCTACTATCCTTGGTTTAATGGATACCATACAAGTGATCGTAGGACTTTGTTTATTACTTACGCTTTCATTTATTATCATTAGCTTCTTGCAAATCTCTTGGCCCCATCAAGTGTTTTTGATGGTGAAAAAGGCATCTCTACAACCCTTGTCCCATAAATTCTATGCGATCCATGAAGCAATAAATAAAACTACCCATCTTAATGTGTGTTAATACAATGAAATATGGGTGAGGAGAAGCTTAGGAGGGTTATAATGGTATTTTGAAGTTACAAAGAGGTTTACAAACTTAGTGGCCCAAAAGTTGAAAAGATAAACAAATAGAAAAGAGAAGGTTACGTAGTAGAAGTCGTGCCAAGGGCTCTATTAAATAAGCAGGGGAAGGAGGATAGTTTTTCTTTTATGTTATATGGGGTATATTCTAATCTTGTTTAACTCATATGTTGCTGCTTAATAGTTTTAACTCAGGCTCAATGGCTTTTAGTCTACTCAGACTTCAAAATGTTAATGCACTAGATCTAGATTATATTTGTTGTTGTTTATACATGCACTGGAACACGTGTATGTATCGGTACTTTTGGTTCTATATATAATAAAATATATTTGTTGTTGATAAAAAAGGAATTCGTGCCATTTTATTATGGTTAATAGACGACAAACTTGTTGAGGAAGACGAACAAGTGTTCTACAATAAATTCGTACCAGAAACTACTGTGATGACAAGGAGAATTACTATAGCTAGAATTGAATATAGTTGTTGCCAAAAGGAGCTATCTATGTTGATGAGTTAGTGATCTCAAACAACCATATGGATATCTCTACCACTTAAAAAAGACGTGTGTTTCCCAGATTTATTGATTGTTGCTTGAAATGAAGCTGGTGTACGAAAGCACTAGGAAACATTAACCATCACCCAAAAGAAATTTCGTCAAATCAAAATGATAGTTCTCATCAATTTGTATGCAAATACTTGTTTTCTCATTAACTTTATTCAAACCAAAGTTCTTTTAAATTAATGATTTATGACAATTTGGAGAACTCAGAATTGATATTTCTAGAAGTTACTTTTGGAGGGTTATCCATTCAACAAATATGTTTTTTATGTTTCCCTCAACATGGACACAATATATGAGAAAAAATCAAAGGGTACACTTGCATTCACATTGATGAACTAATCTTTTAAGGGAACTAGTTACGTACAGACAAACATTCATTATTGTGACTCAAAGCATACTGTATAGTTTTTGGTAACCACATTGATGTTTACCTATCTACATTGGTATAGAAGTTTTTAATGTTGTTATCAACAATGTTTTTTCGTGTTATTCAACATTTGAATCTTTTTATTCCCATCACTCATCTTTTCTTTTTTATAAGCATGAACTATGCAAATTGATTGTTTTTTGTTGTATATTGTTCAATTTAAAATTAAGAGGGGTTAATTTTAGCTATTTTTATGCATTCATTTGGGTAAAAACATGCAAACGTCTGTGTGGCTTTTATCACGTAACATTCTTTTTGTTTTCTGTTTATTTATCTTCTCAATGTTTTGGCTACTAAATTTGTAAACCTCTTTATAACTTTGAAATACCTTTATACCCTCCTAAGGTTCTCCCCACCCCAATTTCTTAGTATTCACACAATCTAAGATGGCAAAACTCTTATTTACTAATTCATTGCTGTATAGAATTCATGAGACAAGGGTTGTTGACATACCTTTTATCGCCACCAAAAAGGCATGCAAGTGACATGGGATTTGCAAGAAGCTAATGATAATAATTGAAAGGATAATTGGTTAACAAAGTCTCATGATCCATTGTATGGTGTTCATTCAATCAATGATAGTAGATACGAATAGGTATTTAGGTTTCTATCATTGGCATTTAAAATAGTATTTTTTTATACTGAGGTATTTTTTGGAGTCATATGTCATCACATCACTGCTTTATTTTACTTTTCTTATGCAACCTTAAAGTGAAAAATCATGTTTTTCCATCTATTTTGGATACTTTGGAGATGTGGAAGCCGAAGTTTGGTTTCAAAGAACATATGAATTGAGTGTTAAGGAGAGAACTTTCTTCTTATAATTTTCTCATGTTTTCTACTGCTTTCAAACTATTAAAATTCTTACCTTGAGTCCACTCAACTATACGTTTAAAGGGGAAAATAACAAAATAAACTCACGGAGAAAGAACATCACGAAACTAAAAGAGGAGACAACACGCGGAGGAGCCCTCGATAATAGTGGTGGCGACCCCGGCGAACATCTGGAGAATTTTGCATACACATGTTTGCTATCGGCCTATAAAATACACGATTATTGCAGCTATATATTAATATATCTTAGTAATGATGGTATCTCAGGAAAAATGAGAGAATAGAAAACTAAAACTGAAACTGTATTAACATGAGAAAGTGTGTGTCCATTACAATAGCTATCCACCTAATACACTAATAAACTCTATCTAACTCTAATCTATTTCTAATTATCTCTACAAGCCCCCTAAAAGATGGAATGTGTTACTAACACTTCCAGCTTGGGATAAGCCTACAAAACAAACTAAACTAGTGAAAATATAATGAGAAAAGCCAAATACAATTCCTGAAAAAACTGTGGCACTGAAAATACATCGGCCAAAAGGAAAGAGATACAATCCTATAAAATCAGCAAAGCAAAGGCATACAAGCCAGTAAAATCATCAAAGCTTAACCCCATTAGAAAGAAATGACCTTTAACACTTAACCATCTAGCAGAAACAAAACCATCAAATGTTTAACCACACATGCAGAAGCTAAAATTAACATAGCTTAACCACTTTGCAAAAGAAACGAGCTTAACCACTCAAAACAGAAGTTAAGATCAACAAATAGCCACTTAACCAAAATGAGAAGAAGCCAAAAAAACAGTACGAAAAACCATAAGACAACACTATATCAGAGACGAAATGTTGCAGCAGCTAACTTCAAATCAGTGTCTTCAAAGAGATTCCAAAAACAACTTTTGTACTCTAGAACAGAACAGTAGATCCAAACACCGAAGGCATGAAGACCTCTTGGTAGAACACATGAATCAAGTTCACAAGCAAAGGAGGATTGAATATCAACTAGGAAGCAAAACCATTGTTATAACTATAGTAGCTGGAGCATAAACAAAATTCCAAACCAATGAAAAGTTCATAAATCTGTCACGCAAAAACCTGAAAGCAACTCATCCAACATCTGGCACGCAGAAACCTTCAGGAATTTCACGAATCTGTCAAGAACAGATGCTTGAATCTAACCAGAGCAACACATGAAATTGAATCGGAGAGGAAACAGAATTGCGGCGAGATAAAAAACGTTTCGATCTAAAAGAGAGTCAAATCAAACGTGATTACTATGCAAGAACTGATATTACCTTGTCTGAAACAAAAATCAGAATCAGATAGCAAGGATCTTGATCCGAATCACCAAATCAGTAAAGAAGAACTGAGCAACATCTTTCATCACTTCTCGAAGAATTGCGCATCAGTTAGGGCATGGAAATGCTAAATCATAGATCGACCCATAGGAGAGCAATCGAAAAACAAATTGATGAAGAAAACGGAATTAAAAGACCAAAGCTCTAAATGAACACGATGGGAGATATGAAGAGCGAGGATTCTGGAAGAGCAAAAAAGAGAGATTTGCTTGATATTTTAAGGAAAATTGTCAGAAGAAATCTTCAATGAATAAGAAACAGAGAAATAAAATAAGGGAGAGAGATCAAATCAATCATTTTGAAGGAGGTATAAGATCAATGGAGGAAGATTTTGAAAATAGAAAATGACTTTATCAGGAAAATGAAAAGAAAGGAAAAGAAAAAGAAAATGCATAAAAACTTGGAGAGCAGAAGGTATTTTCAGGATGGATGGAAAGGCTCTGATACCATGTTAGTAAACATGACATCTTTGGAAAATTAGAGAAAAGTTAGAGAGAATAGAACACTAAAGTTGAAACTGTATTAAAAGGAGAAAGTGTGTGTCCATTACAATAGCTATCAACCTAATATACTAATAAACTCTAACTAACTCTAATATGTTTCTAATTATCTCTAATAATATATGGGATCTGAGTAGAAAATAACTTAATTGAAAGAGAGAGAGACTCACAATGCTGAAGGTGATTGGTGCATGGATGTCAAGATCCAAAGAATTGTCTTCAAATCAGAGTCTGACAATTTGATCTGCATAGGTAGTAATAAATATCACCAGCAAAACTCTTATTCATATTTACAAAAGATTAAACATCTAAAGATAGAGGGGGGGAGACAGAAAGAGAGAGCACGTTCTTGAAATGACGGTGAAGTTGCATTTCACTTAGAGGAAATCCCAGACAATCGCACAACCCAACAACACAACTGTAGATCCGTGGCTTTCTTCTATGCTGGAAAGATTAGAACTCCTTCAACTAAAGGGCATCAAATCAATGGATTTCTTGTGTGTTGAGAAGATCAAAACTCCTTCAACTAAATAGCTGCTGCTTAGTGTTGGAGTGTGAGAAACCCTAGGGCTTTTATAGTGAGTGAAATTGTTCATTATTAAAATACTATTATAATGTGGTTTGAAATGTTATTAAAATATTAGAGATCCCCACCAACCCCAATTTCTCATAATAAATTAAGAGAATTTCAACTATTTAAAATATTAATTTATATTTTAAAAATTTATATGTGATAAGATTGTCCATTAAAAGAAAAAATTAAGAAAACATAGAGAGCAAAAGACATGAATAACATCGCAACTCGCATTTAGGCATATGAGACTATCCATTGTTAGATTGTACTTTCTTTGCATGTGTATCGCGATAATCTAAATGGTTTTATTTGTAGAAGATTAGAAATCCCCACCAACCCCCTTTTCTAGCTAACATTAAATAGAATTTTGAATCCAACAGGTTAGTCTAGTGGCTAGGGAGTGACGCTTTCAGTAGTAGCTCCTCGGTTTGAACCCGCACTTTGGCCTATCAAAGAAGAAAAGAGAATTTTGAAAATAAAAATTTAATTATTTTCTAAAAATATTATTTAAAAATTTATATATATGATAAGATGGTTCATTAAAGCAGAAAGTAAAAGACATAGAGAAAAATGACATGAAAAAGACCTTCATTCGTATTTTGGCATATGATAGTAACCATCGTTTAATTTATTTGTAGTGTAATTTATAGAAAATTAGAAATGTCCGCCAACTCCCATTTCTCATAAATATTAAAGGGAAATTTGACAATTTAAAAAATAATAAATTTTCCAAATATATGTTTTAAAAGTTTCTATGAGATAAGATGGTCCATTAAATGAGAAAATAAAGAAAACAGAGAGAAAATAAAAAAAAAAGATTATCTTAACTCATATTTAGGCACATAAGAGTACCTATCGTTAGATTGTGCTTGTATCACATAAGAATATAAGATATTTCTAGAAGACTTAAAATTCCACCAACCCCCATTTCTAGTGAAAATTCAAGTGAAATTCAAAATATTAAGGTATTTTATATCTTTTTGTATTTATTTTATCATTTAATAATGGAATATCTTATAACACTTAAAGTTGCAAAAATTCATTGTTAATAAGATGGTCCATTATTAAATAAGAAATTTGAAAAAAAAATGACATATAAAAGTTAAATATAAAAAGATATTAACTCGTATTTATGGGTATGAGAGCATCATGTCATTAGACTATATCCGTATGTGTATCTAGGTGGTCTAAGGTGTTTCTAGAAGACTAGAAATTCCCACTAACTCCAAATTCTTGTAAAAATTAGAGAGAATTTGAAAATAAAAATATCAATTTATTTTCTAAAAATATGTGTAAAAAGTCCATATGTGATAAGTTTATTCATTATTAAACGACAAAATAATAAAGAAAACATGGAGAAAAATGAAAGAAAGATCTTTACTAGTATTTACGCATGGTAGTCTACCGTATTCCTAGAAGATTAGAAATCCCTAGTATTCCCCATTTCTTATCAAAATTAAAGTGCATTTCAATAATTAAAGTATTAATTTTGTAACACCTTAATTTTCGAGTCCATTTTTTTTTTGCAAAACACTAACGGAAGCTAAATTATAATTTACAATAACTAATGATAATAATTACAACTCTTTCAATTTATACGGATTCCTATGCAGCTGAACAAATTAATATATGAACTTGAGACTCAGGTTCACCATGTGTGGCTATACCTATGAAAAGCCCACAACTCGTCCTATCTGTGGCTTTCGCTTCATAATCTTGTGATACCTGCGATATGGTAAGCGTCAGTTATATGTAAACATATAACTGAGTAACCCCCGGCATTTTTTTAAAACAGTTTTATACCATATCGCAGCCGGAAAACACCCTATTTAATTCCTAACACACAATTCAATCCACAATCAATACAACAACTCATACATAATGCATGCTATGACAATTACGGATGTATGCATGCCATGATCTTTTATTATCATACTTGTTTCATTTCTTTTCTTTAGTCTTTTACGGTAGCCTCGTGCACAAGACTCCTCCCTAGGCGCATGGCAGTAACGCGCGCTTGAGCTCAATCATGAGACCACGGCAAGCATCCCTACCGTGATCAAACTGCCGGGCTATCTTGTCCTCCTTCATTGGGGATAGCCCACGACTATCTTACCCCATTCATCGGGATAGTCCTATTTTTCGGGCCATCTTCCCGGTCACCGGGCAACCCTACTAGTTAAGGCCATCTTACCCCGTTCATTGGGAGACCCTACATTCTCAATCTTTTCATGCTTGTCCACTTACCCGGTGTCTGACCGATAGGATTCAACCCACTTACTCAACATTTGTTGATGGGGGAAAGCTTAAACTTGTCTTTAAATTTTATTTTCATTTCACATAATATATTATCATCCATTTCACATTCAACTCATATCATTTGCATTCAACATTAATCATTTATCATTTATGACATTACAATTTCATTAATCATTAATTAAATCACATGTCATCCATATCATAACACTATACTTATCATAATCATTTCAACATCAATCTTCAAGAAACTCAATTCACCAACATAACATCAAAGCATTCACCAAAATGCACATCCACCATGGCACCACAAAAAGCATGTTTTCTAACAAAATCACTTTGGTATCCATACATACTCATTACAACCCAAAATCACATTTTAGCATACATTTCTTCAATAATTCCAAGCCAAGCCATATGCATCTAAACCAAATTATCAAGTCATCTAACATACACAAATCCAAACCTATTTTATCACATACACATTTCACAATAGCTCAACAATCAAGCCACATGCATCAAAACCAAATTATCAAATCATCTAACATACACAAATCCAAACCCATTTTATCACACATTTCACAATATCTCAGAATCAAATCTCATACCATTTCTATTCCCTAATTAGTCTTTTGGGGTTTAGTGGGGTTACCTCTTGAAGTACTAGTCACCAATTCTTCCAATTCTTTGCTTCCTTTTCTTCTTTTAACTTTATTCAATTTCAGCATCACCCAATTCTTGTTGCAGCTTCGTAATTTCGCAATATCTAGAGTTATAGACATTGGATTCTAGTGAAACTAATTGGAAATGAAACTTAAGACATTTATCTACAATTATTGTGAAGGAATCGTGATTTGAATCATACGTCTTGAGAGGGTAATTCTAGTTGGAAACTGACTGCCTGACAGAAACTAGATTTCTCATACTACCTCATTGTTTCAACTATATCTAGAGTTATGGTTGTCGGATGGATTTGAAACCAGTAGAAAATTTAAGATAGCATGATTGCCTACAACTTTTATACTGGACTCAAAACCATGTTTCGTCATCTGCACAATTATAAATGCCCTTGAAAACAGACACAGAACCAGACTCAAGGCTGTTCTAAATTTTTCATACTACTTTAGTAACTCTGTCATAACTAGAGCTTTAGACCATGGATTGACATGAAACCAGTTCCAAATTAAAGTTAAATTAATAATATATAACTCTCTTGCAGGACTTGAAAACAGATACCATCATCTAGATAATTTAAATTGCTCTTAAATTCAGGTACAGAACTGGACATAAAACTGTCCTAACACTCAAATATTGTGTCAGTGATCCTACTCTATCTTGAGTTACACTGGGTGGATTCACATGAAACTTATTGAGGAATATTATTACAGATTAGGTCTTTTGTTTTAGGCACATCTTCCTTTTTGTTTTTCTCTTGGGCATCGCTTGTTGCTTTTATTGGCCCATTTCTTTTTTCTCCTTTTCTGTATAAAACCTTCGTTTTTGTATAATGAACATATACTTCTAGTTTTTCTTTCCATTATGGTATCCACGAGCCTCTTTGATTCGCGACCTCTCTTTTCCCTTTTGCTCTGCTAGGGTTTCGTGAATGCCTCGCGTTCATCATCTCCCGCACTAGGGTTTCCTGCACCGCCATCCCTCCGTTTGCCCCTCTATCCTTTCTTTTTCCCATGTCTTCTTATTGATTCGTCTCCTTGATCTCTCTTCTTGAGCTTTTCCCTTCGAAATGGCAACCCCTACCATTTCCCCTGATGAATCTCAAAATCCCTCCTCTCCCTACTATCTACACCCGAGTGAAAATCCTAATTCTATCATCTCTACACCGATTCTTGACGGTGCCTCGAATTACTTGCTTTGGGCTCGTAATTTCCGTCACGCACTCATCTGCAAAGAAAAACTAGGGTTTCTCACCGGTGACCTCAAACAGCCCAAACCTGATGAACCTCTTTACAACTCTTGGATGAAATGTGACAATATGGTCATGTCTTGGCTCATGAAGGCCGTGACGCCTCAGATCTCTCGGAGCATCGCTTTCTTTGACTCCTCTCAAAAGCTGTGGAAGGAACTTCGTGACCGCTATTCCAAAGGCGATCACTATCGGGTCTCAGATCTCCTTCACGCCGTCCACTCTGTTAAACAGGGAGAACGTTCTGTCTTTCACTATTTTCTTCATTTATAGTCCCTATGGCAAGAACTTGATGCTTTACGGCCTATTTTTCAATGCACTTGCCCTACTCCGTGTACCTGTGATTTGGCAAGAAATGTTACTATGGCTCATGAGAATGAGAATGTGATCTGTTTTTTAAAAGGATTGAATGACCCATATGATTGTGTTCGCAGGAAAATTATGCACTCAGACCCCCTTCCCCCAATTGCTTAGATTTTTGCGTAGATTCAACAGCAAGAACGCCAAGATTCCGTCAATCCCTTTCTGGATATAAAACCCCAACCCTTTGTGGCCACTGTGAATTGGAAAGGTCAGAATTCCAAAAACCCTAACCAAGGGAAAGGTAAAACTCAACCATCTTCTCGTGGTCCTTCTATGAAGGGTAAGATTTGTGAATTTTGTCAACGGGAAAACCATACCATTGATGTTTGCTATTTTAAGAAACCTACCTCACATGTTTCTGCTGAGACTACTGCTGTTTCCGTTGTTGATACTCGTACTGCTTCTGTTAACACCTCTAAGGAAGATTATGATCTCCTTCTTGACATGCTTCGTGAAGTTAAATCTTCTAATGCTGAACCCAGTATCAATCAATTAACTCACACACCTCACAACACACACAACACCTCTGGAGGTATTAACCTTAAACTTCACACATGGATTGTAGATTCTGGTGCTACGGATCATATATGTAGTTCTGTCGATTTTTTTGTGAATTACCATGCTATTCCTACTATTCGTGTGAACTTTCCCAATGGTGATGTTACTCTTGTGAAGTTTTCTCGAAGAGTTAAACTCTCTGACTCCTTGGTCTTAGAGAATGTTTTACTCATTCCAGATTTTAAATTTAATATCCTTGCTGTTCATAAAACTGCATCCTCACTAAATGTTTCTTTTCACTTTGACGATTCTGTTTGTGTTATACAAGAGAAGCTTACCCAGAGGACGATTGGGCTTACTAGGGCCTTCAATAGTCTTTACATCCTTGATAATTTGGATGACTCTTTCTACTGCGTTTCTGAATAATGCTAATACTTTGCTTTCTGCCTTTGTTACTAATAACACTAATACCTGGAGCACACACCTTGGACACCCTTCTTCTTCTATTTTGCATGTTATTTCTTCCCAATTCCCTTATGTGAAAATTTCTAATATAGATATTTGTGACTCTTGCCATTTTGGTAAACAAGCGAAACTTCCTTTTCCAAATGATAACAATAGATCTGATTCTGCTTTTGCTCTTTTAGATATGGATATTTGGGGTCCCTTAAATGTTACTTGCGTACATGGTCATAGGTATTTTCTTTCTATTGTTGATGATTTTTCTAGACATACTTAAGTGCATTTGATGAAATCTAAGGCTGAAACTAGAAATTTGGTTAAGAACTTTATAGCATATGTGCAGACTCAGTTCCAAACTTCTGTGAAAGCTATACGTAGTGATAATGGTGTTGAGTTTTGTATGTCTGATTTTTATGCTGAGAAAGGTATTTTACACCAACAGTCTTGGGTTGAAACCCCTCAACAAAATAGTGTTTTTGAGAGGAAACATCGTCATATTTTGAACACCACAAGATGTCTGCTTTTTCACTCAAACTTGCCTAAATTTTATTAGTGTTATGCTGTCACTCATGCTGTCCATCTCATTAATCGTCCTCCTAGCCCTGTTTTAAATAACGTTTGCCCTTTTGAACTGTTACACAAAGAACCTCCCTCTCTATTGAATTTGAAAGTGTTTGGTTGTTTGTGTTTTAGTAGTACCCTTTCAAATCAGCGAACTAAACTAGATTTTCGTGCCCGCAAATGTGTTTTTCTTGGTTTTAAAGTTGGAACTAAGGGGTTCATCATTTTAGACCTTGAAAACCGTGATATTTCTGTATCAGGAAATGTCATTTTTTTTTAAAACTCCCTTCCCTTCATGTCAGCACAACGTGAGCATGTTGTGTTTGACACCAATGACCCATTCCCAAATGAATCCCCTTCTTTTTTATTTGATGACCCACCCCTTTTGGAGCATAATGTTCATACAGTGACTTCCCCACCAAACCAGGTTGGGGATACATCTCAAACTGGTATCTCTCCCCCTCCCCTTGTTATTCATAGTGATAATATGATGCCTGACCAACATGTCCATGATTTATCTGTTACTAATGATGGTATAACTGTTAATTCTGATATGCATAATGTTCCTGAATTACGTAAGTCCACTCGCATTAAATCTGCCCCTGGACATCTTTTAGACTACCATTGTTATCTTCTTCAAGGTAAATCTCCCACTTCAACCTCTACTGTCAAATATCCCATCTCTTCTTATCTTAGCTATGATAACTTGTCTAAACCTTTTGCTTGCTTTAGTTTATCTATCAGCCAAAACCCCCAATGGGTCCAGGCAATGAACGATGAGCGCGCTGTTCTTTCTAATAATAGGACTTGGGATTTGGTTCCCTTGCCTAAAGGTAAGAAAGCCATTGGCTCAAAATGGGTGTACAAAATTAAGTACAGAGCCAATGGTGAAATTGAACGTTATAAGGCTAGGCTTGTAGCCAAAGGATACAAGCAGGTTGAAGGTATAGACTACTTTGACACCTTTGCCTCTGTGGCAAAGTTAACTACTGTTCGTCTTTTGTTAGCTATTGCCTCTGTTAAAAATTGGGAACTACATCAACTAGATACCAATAACGCCTTTTTACACGGCAATTTAAAAGAAAACGTTTACATGCATGTTCCTCAAGGTTTGACTGTTTCCAAATCTGGTCTTGTTTATAAACTCAGAAGGTCCCTTTATGGTTTAAAACAATCAAGTCGCATGTGGTATGCTAAGCTTTCAAGCTTTCTTATTTCTATTGGATATAGGCATTCTAAACATGATCATTCTCTATTTATTAAGCTTTTTGGTGCTTCCATTACTGTGATTCTAGTCTATGTTGACGACCTGATTGTTCTGGCAATAACTCACATGAAATTGATTCTGTTAAATCCAAACTTGACTTGAAATTAAAAATTAAAAATCTGGGGCATTTAAAGTATTTTCTGGGATTGGAAATTGCTCGCTCTCACTTGGTCATCTCCATTTCCCAGAGAAAATATGCAATCGACTTACTTGAATCTGTTGGCCTTCTTGCAGGGAAACCAGCACCTACGCCTATGGTCAAAGGTGTTCTGAAGGAGGCACTGACTGATGATCTCTACGAGGATGTTGCTGGCTACCGAAGAATCATTGGCCGATTGCTGTATCTGATAACAACCCGGCCTGATATTCAATATCCCGTGCAGCAGCTCAGTCAATACCTGCACAAACCCAGAATTAAACACTATCAAGCTTCTCTTCGCATTTTAAGATACATAAAAAATAATCGAGGCCAAGGTATCTTCTACCCCGCTGACTCATCCCTTCATTTCTCAGCCTTCAGTGATTCACATTGGGCTTCTTGCAAGGAGACTAGGAAATCTGTAACTGGTTTATGTGTTTTTCTAGGGAAATCCCTCATTTCTTGGAAATCTACGAAACAAGGAACAGTTTCCAAGTCCTCCTCATAGCAGAATATCGTGCTTTAGCTGCCACAACTTGTGAGATCCAGTAGCTCTGGTATTTACTTCGTGATTTGGGTATCAAGATCTCTAAACCTGCTGATCTTCATTGTGACAATGCTTCCGCTGTCCATGTTGCTAGTAACGGCGTTTTTCACGAGCGAACAAAACACATTGAGATCAACTGTCACATAGTTCGAGAGAAGTTGCTGCGTGGCCTCATTACTTGGTTTCTGTTTCTTCTGCCAATCAAGCAGCTGATATGTTCACTAAGGTGTTGGAACCTGCTCCCTTTTCGAGTAACCTCTCCAAGCTAGGAGTCCACAATCTTTAGTCCTTACCTTGCGGGGGGTATTGAGGAATATTATTACACATTAGGTCTTTTGTTTTAGGCCCATCTTCCTTTTTGTTTTTCTCTTGGGCCGCGCTTGTTGTTTTTATTGGTCCATTTCTTTTTTCTCCTTTTCTATATAAAACCTTCGTTTTTGTATAATGAAAATATACTTCCAGTTTTTCTTTCCATTAAAACTTATGTCAAATTAAATCTAACCTGATTGTCTACAACTTCAATGAAAGGCTTGAAGACAGAATCACACGTCTCAGAGGTCAAAACTACATACAAAGAAGCACTACAAAATCTGGACCTGCACTGTTTCACATATGACGTCTCTTAAGTGATTAGAGCATATCTTGAGCTATAGTTGATGGATTTACACAAAACAAGTTGGAAGTCAAAGATAAGACACAGAACTACATTTCTTATGAAGACCACGAAGACAAATGGGCTCATTAACAAGTCCTACATTAGCAACGAATCACATAGATTCAATCAGACCCATATTTTGACCTTTAGTAATTTTGATTATAACTGGAGCTATACAGATCCAAATTAAGCAAGATTGGTGTCATTGGAAAGCTAAGTAAATCCTATACAACTCTTATAAAGATTACGAAGTCAAATCCCCTCATCTAGACAATTAAAAGTGTCTTATAACAGAGGTACAGAATTGGACTCAAGGCTATACTAGATTTTCGACATTGCTTCGGTAATTCTGCCATATCTCAAGCTATAGACCATGGATTGGTATGAGGTCAGAGGCATACTGAAGATAAAAGGATTTTATACAAATTTTATGTAGACACTGAAACCTAGTTCTAAAAATTTAATTGTCAAAATGGTTCCTCGAACAGAAAGATACATTTAGACAAACCTAGCCCATAAACATTGACACTGTCTCACTGTTTGGGCAATAACTAGAGTTGTAGGTATCCGAATGGATTGAATCCAAAGCCATTTGGAAGATAACAGAATTGCCTACAACTTCTATGAAGAATTCAAAGGCTAATTCGGTCATCTACAAACCCTAATCATACATGCAAATTCGCGTATTTAGACAGATTAGAACAGAACCAAAGGTTTTCTTTCACTATCATTGTTTTTTTAGATTTTGTCTATCTTAAATTTGAGATTCATCCACCCCATACCTGAGATGAAGCACGAAATTATTAAGAGGAATTTGGCTTGCTTGTTGCTCTTCACTACAAGAGAGGCTCAATCACTTCAAGGATGATGCTTTAGGTTTTGCATGTGATGATCAAGGGAAAATTAGTGAGGATTTGAGCGAAAAATCAACATGCAACATTTGAAGGACAAGAAATCAGATTTTCTTAGCCATTGTTTTAGCATTGAAGGTGTCCTTGAGGTAGATTGATTACAAAGAACAGAGTCTTTGGGGAAGAGGGATGAGTGGAGAGTGGACTAGGAGGAAGAGGAGTATGTTTTTGTGTTGTACGGAATGAAGGTGAAATGAAACTATGAATTTGATTCTGTGGAGAATGAGAAAGAAATAGAGTAGAGAAATGTGATGATGGAAGAGTGCGTAAGTTGTAGTGTTTGTCGAGAAAGAGAAGAGAGAGTAAGGGGGTGTTTGTATGTGATTGTTACATGGTAATATGGTGGACTTTTTAAAAATTGCCACGAGATCTTTCCTTAAAAATTATTTGTGAGGAGAATAAAAGGGACTATAAATAATTTTGAAATGTAAGTTTTTTACTCTAAAGCTAATACTTCATGATGTGATTTTTAGGATGTTACAAATTTATATTTAAAAATATGATTTAAATGAGAAAATATAGAAGAAACCAAGAAATTAAAAGTGAAATGAAAAAGATTGTAACTTATAATTAGGCATGCGATAGTATCTATCATTATGGTGTACTAGTATGGTCATCTTCAGGATGTTTTCTAAAAGATTTGAAACTCCGATCCCATCGACCCCCATTTAATTCCCATATAAATTAAAGAAAATTTTGAAATCAAACAATTAATTTATTTTTAGAAAATATGATTTAAAAACTTATATGTGATAAGATATATGGCTCATTAAATGAGAAAATAAATAAGACATGGAAAAAAGCTAGCAAAATGAAAAAGATATTAACTCATGCATGTTTGGTCATTTGGGTATATGTTGTTAGATTATTCTACTTGTATATATTACACATGAAAGTTAGACTTTTTTGTTTCATTTTGGCAATGAGTCAACAAAAAAGAAATTTTCTTGTGTATCAAAAGACAAATTAATTTAGTTAATAAAAAGAAAAAAAGTTATTTTTTTGATTTTATCAATAGAGATTAGTCTATTACTCTAAATCACACCTTGAGAAAGATGAATGTTTGCGGAGTGACTTGTCAAGATGAGATAGTAACAGCTATTACTTAATAAAGCATAGTGTACCCGAGGATGTACTCATCATCACAATAGAATTTTGTGCTTATTTGGATTATGGGGCGGTGGAATGATTTGGGTGGGTGGGAATGGGATTGAAAGTAGCGGACATAGCTGTATCAAAGGGATCGGATGAAAGGGTGTTGGAGGAGATGGAAGCCTTTTTTTGCTAACGTTTCTTTTTTTTGCAGGGTCAAGGCAATACATCGACTTGGAATGGGAATAGCAATGGTCTTTACACTGTTAATAGGGTCTATAAGTTGCTATGTTCGAGCCTACAGTAGTGAAGTCATCCCATTTTACTGCTTATATGGAGTCTACCAATCCCTTCAAAGGTGGAAGTGTGTCTTTTTGCAATTAATTCTGAATCATCTCCCATTAAAAGACAAGTTGCTTCAAAGAGGGGCACTTGAAGGTTTGGCACAGCTAGGATGTATTTTGATACAGTGGAGAACTGAATAACCTCTATTTACATTGCGACACTGCAGCTAGTTTGTGAAATCTATGTTTTTGCCGTAGGACTTCTCATCGGTATCACTGAATCAACTGGAGATATGGTGTTTAACTAACCTCGTTGATTAACAAACCTCACAAGATTGGGAAATTTAGGGATGTTACTTTCGGGAAAAATACGTATTAACTGTGACATATATAATGTAATAAGGACAATTATATATTTGTTATTTATTTTGGATCTGTATTATAATGGAAACAATTAATTTCAACTGGGTTTTGAAAATGTTAAAAGGGAAAAGTATGAAACTTTGATTAAATACAAAGGTAAATAGTTTTCATAAATATTGTTGAATTAAAAATTTTTATGTAATTAAAATAAAATACTAAATAAATAAAAATAAAAATGAAATCAAAATAGCAAAAAACATAACGGATTAAATTTTTGGTGAAAATTTGGTTTCCCTCTAAGAAAATCTTTGAGGGACGAAAATGATATCAAATATATCTTTACATAATTAAAAAGATTATTTACTCAAAAGAAATTTAAAATTTCTTGGAAATAATCTTTAGATGTTCAAAATGATATTTTACTCAATAATGGAAAAATAGCATTTAGTTCAAATGTAAACAAATAGATTATGTTAGATCAAATTTCATTAAATTTTCATTTTCATTAATAAACTTCAAAAAAAAATCTTATGTTAAAATAATTTCTAAATCTCAAATAAATTCAAATGGAGACAATAAAATTATTTTATATCAAATCAAATCATTGCATATACTAATTTCAAATAATATCAAATAAAATTAAAAAGTAATAGGTATCTAATCATAATCAAACAATAAAAAATCTATAAATTTATGAAATCATTAATTTTTATTTTTAAAAAAATATATTAAAATAAATTATAAATCCCAACACAATTCTAGTTCATAGAATAGAATTATAACATATCAAAGCAAATCAATACATAAATCATTTGAAAATATGGTGAGTTATTTTTAGATCTAGAAAAAACTATATCATTGAATAAATATAACTTTTTTGAAACAATTTCCTTAACTAAATTTTGATTTCCTTAACAAAATGATGATGATTTTGGAAATTCAACCAAATAATTTTCTAATCCTCCTAAATTTCAAATTTGGATAGAATCAAACTATAACCGGAAAAGATATCCAAATCAAAGCAAATCAAATCATATATCGTTTCCATAAATGGAAAATTATTTTTTGATCTACAAAAACATAAATTTCTAAACAAAAGTGACTTTTTTCAAATAGTTTCCTTATGTAAACTTTAGTTTCCTTCATATTATGATGATGATTTTTGAAATTCCAAAAAATAGATTTTTTAGTCCTCAAAAATTTTCAATTCACTTAGAATGAAATCATAACCGGAAAAAATATATTTCAAATCAAAGAAAATCAATGCATAAATCATTTCATAAAATGGCGAATTCTTTTTAGACCTAGAAAAACTTAAATTTCTAAATAAATGTAACTTTTTCAAAATAGTTTCTTTAATTAGATTTTATTTTCCTTAATAAAATGATGATTTTCGAAATTCCACCAAATTGTTATCTAGTGCTCGTAAATTTCTAATTTGGGTAGCATCAAATTATAATCGCGAAAAAAGTATTTCAAGTCAAAGCAAATCAATGCAAAAATCATTTCCCAAAATGGCAAATTATCTTTAGATCTAGAAAAACTTAAATGTCTAAACAAATGTGACTTTAATTTTTTCAATTAGATTCCTTGGATTCTTAAAATGACAAATATTTCTCAGATTCCGTGTAAGTTTACACCATATGGATTCTTGAATTCCATTTGGGTGCAATATGTTTTCCAATTATATCCCTAAACAAATACACACCCAACAAACTCCACTAATATCCAAATAAATGATTCTTTCTCTTGTTTTTTTTTCACTCCCTCTCTGTTTAATACACAACCAATAATAAACTTTTAACTACAACTAGTACTAACCTTGAAAAATATTGGAATTTTTTTAATTATTGCAACAATTAATGACTTACATTTTGGATCAAAAAAATCTTTTAGAATGTGACCTATATTTAGGACCATAGGGAGTATATTATTAAAAAAAAAAAGTAAGGTTTTTTGGGCCAGTGGGCGTAGGCCCTTTCAATTTATTAAAATAAAATTAAAGTTGTTTATCAAAATACTGTTTCCACATCAAAATAGAATTCATTCATTAAATAGAAAACATCACTCATTTTGATTCTTCACTTCTATCAAGCTACTTAATGAGAAGCAAGTTACAACACCATTTCTTACACCTCATTAGGGAGATAAAGAACTTTTGTTGGGAGATTTGATGTTAAAGTTGGAACACATACACTTACAGATAAGCTAAGGTAATCAATGTGCAGATTGAGCATTACACTCATATCACCTATAGGTTTGGCAGCAACCTCCTCTTGATCTAGTTTTTTTGTTGGATGGGATTGAAACTCCTTAAATTAGGCTATAGTTGCTCTTTTTATTAGATTTTATTTTATTTTTCTATTTTCTCACTCAGGCATAATATAAAGAATACATTTGAAATTATGATCACCGTAAATTGAAAGAAATGACCTTAAATTAATACGTCATTTGTAACAATTTCATTCTGGTAAGTTGTTTCATCTAACTACTTCAATTTTAAAAAAATATATAATTTATTTACAAAATACATGGCAGGGAATTAAACTGCATGCATATTCTCTTTGTTGTATTAGTTAAAGCTTAAAATTGTTCACCCAAAAAAGGAGTGCAATTAGTATTTTTTTTAAAAAAAATTCTTAACAATCAAAACTAATAAATTGATGACAAGTCAAAGTCACTTTAATTATTTTAATTCATTTAAGGGCAAAGAAAATCACTCAAGAATATTGAGATTGGCATTTCATCATGTGTACAGTTTACCTATGTCTCAAATTTCTTGTGATTAAAACACAGACACTGAAATCTCAATGGCGATATTATGTTTTCCCACCGATAGTGTTTGAAGAGAAATATTTTTTGTGTCAGTCAAATTTTTCTTTCTAAGAAGTCAAAGTCAATAACTAACCTCACTTAGTGAGATAAATCTCTATTTAATGAAAAGTCCAAGTCAATCATTATGTTCACTCACGCATTGCTTAATGGCCACATTCTCAAGCACTATGAAATCTTTGAATCATAAAAATTTGTTGTCAGAACATATATTTCTCATACCAATCAAAATTTTCTCCACCGCTAGCCACTGCCAATTAAGTCCGCTAGAACACCAAGCATGACCTTGCTTCCTATATGCTTAGCACCAACATTTGAGTACTAATTCCAACTTGAGTCGATTGATTCACTCGTATATACCAAAACTTGAACAATGAAGAGGAAACTTTATAAAATGTCATCACCTAGATATGTAAAAACCCTTTCTTAAACAAGCGAGCAAGGTCAACGATTTTGGTTTCTCTTATGTTCTTCACCGGCTGTCTTTCTGCTAAATTTTCTTTCCCTTTCGAGATAATGTGCTTGCAACGTCAATTGTCAAACAAGCCATGTCTCTAGTGCCTGTTAAAATGTATTCAAAGTATCTAAAGTAGATGGAATGACCAGATTTTGCACTTACAAGCTGAAAAAGAATTGTAAAATAAAGTAGCGATGTAAGGATCGATGACCACAAGAAAATACATTACTATAGAAAACTATGCTTTGAATACCATTGATTGGAACCTAAGTAGCTATCAGCATCTACTATCCTTGGTTTAATGGACACCATACAAGGGATCATAGGACTTTGTTTATCACTTACCCTTACATTTATTATCATTAGCTTCTTGAAAATCTCTTGGCCCCTGCATGTCTTTTCGATGGCGAAAAAAGGTATCTCCACAACCCTTGTCCCATGAATTCTACGCGATACATGAAGCAGTAAATAAAAATACCCATGTTAATGTGTGTTAATACTATGAAATATGGGCAAGGAGAAGCTTAGGAGGATTATAATGGTATTTTAAAGTTACAAAGAGGTTTACAAACTTAGTAGCCCAATAGTTGAAGAGATAAACAAATAGAAAAAAGAAGGTTACCTAATAGAAGTAGTGCCAAGGGCTCTTTTGACTGGGGGAAGGAGGATAGTTTTTCTTTTATTTTATATGGGGTATATTCTAATCTTGTTTAAGACATATGTTGTTGTTTAGTAGTTTTAACTCAGGCTCAATGGCTTTTGGTCTACTCAGACTTCAAAATGTTTATGCACTAGATCTAGATTATATTTGTTGTTGTTTATACATGCACCGGAACACATGTATGTATCGGTACTTTTGGTTCTATATATAATAAAATATATCTGTTTTTGATCAAAAAGGAAGCCGTGCCAACGATTATATCATTTTTTTAGGATAAATGTATAGAAAGGGCTAGTATTAACACGGGCTACGTTAGATGTAGATAGTATACAAAAACAAACAATCAAAAGTTTGCATAATTTATAATCATACAAAGAAAGTAAAGATGAGTGGTAGGAGTAAATAGATTCAAATGTAAACTTCAAAGGGAAGACAGCAATGAAGTATAACAATGTAGATAGGTAAACACCAATGTGCTAACCAACAACAACATATTATGCATTAAATCACATCAGTGCTTGTTTGTTTGTATGTTATTGTTTTAAAATAAAGATTCATTCATCAACGTAAATGCAACTAAAACCTTCAAAATGTTTTGCATATATTGTGTTAGATTGACGGCAATTTGAAAGTCATATTTGTTGGATGGACGACTCTACAAAAGTAGCTTTCAAACACATCATTTATAGCTGCAAGTGAGTTCTCCAAATTGTTGTATATCTTTCAAATTTTTTTTTAAAAAAAACTTGGTTAGAATAAGGTTAATGAGAAAACAAATATCTGTACTATCTCGAAGAGCTCATATTTATTAATTCTTTTGTGAAAATCTTAAATCATCCCCAACAAATTACAAAAACATTACAAAGTATCATGTTAGCAACACCAATTGGTTAGGAAAGTGAAATAGGAGAAGAGTAAGTAGAGTTGTAATTTTCCATTCGCAAATATTTAAATGTCTTCATTTTGTACCAAAAATTTAAAAAAGGAAAAGTAAAATCTTTAAACCAACGGCTAAAAAATACTAGAGATAGTGAAAAATGGTTAAACATATGTAAAGAGAAATCTTATAGATTTTGTCATACTGCAATCATGTGATAAGATGCTTTGTTTCATTACCTAGTTCACATCATTTACAAATGCAATAAGGACATAACCAGTCACTCCTTGAAGCTATTTCAAAAGAAGTCAATCCTTTCCAGAGTAAACAATAAAAATTCATTTAAATTTCTCAGTATGCATACAATATGGATGGGATGTAGAAGGAAACTTCTCACATCCAAATTTGTTTCCCCCATTTCCACAAACTAAAAAGGAGCTATCATTTCAATTTAAAGAATTCCTTTTGGTATGACCATTAATGTTTCCCTGCGTTTTCGTTTATCAGCATCCTACCAAGTAGGAATCAACAAATCTTGGGGACACACCTATTTTTGAAGAGGTAAATATATTCATATGGTAGTTTGAGACCACTATCTGTGTGTTTTTCAAACACCAACGCATAAACATGATTTTGGAAACAATTACAGAGAATTCCACTCTACGAATTCTACCTATCTTCGTTGCACGTCCCGCTATGAATTTATATATAGTAGAAAACTTGCTAATCTTCCTCAACAAGTTTATGGTCTATTAGTTATGATAAAATAGTTCTTCTGCATAAATTTGCTTCTTTGGATGAAGAAGAAACTAAATTTATACACTAATCTTATTTTAATGTTGAAGGTGATGCATTTTCCATGTTTGTCACTTTAGACGAACACAAAACATCTTTCAAGCTTCAAGATTGCCTTTTAGGTACAGATAGATCGTTCCTTGTCCCTAGTTTATGGTTTTAGGAAGTTCACCTTTGCCCATGTCTTGTTCATTGTTTCCTTCCTTCTCATAACCACTCTTTTTATCACGTCTACAACTTCGAATCAAATCAACACATGAGTCCACATTTTCTTCCACACTGTTATAGAATATGAGGTCATGTTACTTCTTTGACTTTGTTTGTTGGGCCTAGATATTGAATAATCTTGACCTCGGTGGTGTGAGTCACCTTCTGACTCGCTATATAAACATCATTTCGTTTTTGTTTCCTTAATGAGTATTGGTTCATACTTTCTTTTAGTCGCCCAATTGCCTACTCTGACAAAGAGAAATTATTTGTGATAGAATTAAAAGATAACTTACAAAAGTTAAATACTCATAATAAACCAACACAAACATATTATTGTTCTTCAATCTTCCATCTCTCTTTCTATCCAACTAAACACAAGAAGAAAAAAATTATTCTTGTTTAATCTGCCTTCTCTCTTTTTAAACTTAACACACTAATTTTCTCTTCATATTTTTCTTCTCTCTACATTATTTCTTCACTATTTTTTCTGTTTACCAAAGAAATGGTTAGGAGTTTTTCACTACTTCTTGTGTTTGGTAGAGAGTTTAGTCATATCTAGCCCTAATTTAAATACAAAATTATTCAATGAAATTAAACGTTTTCTATCAAATAAGCTGAACGAGAAATTCATAGATTTTCATATCAGTTACTTATATTATCGAAAATTTATTTGATAAATTACATACTTTCTTACTTACTGTACCACTCATGCTCTAGAGAGTTTGCGCTTCGAGAAAAAAATTAGAAAATCTTATTCTAGATTTATAGGTAAGTTTTCTATTGGTGATTACTTTCCACGACAAAGTTCTTAATCTTCTTGGTAAACTTTATTCTCATTTGGAATCTCAATCTATACAACAATTAAGAATGAATCTTATTTAAGGAATTGTATTATCACATCATTTTCTTAAAACCAAATTGATGTTGTGTGACACAAGATGAACCACACATTTTCAAAAATGTACATTGATGACACAAAAGAAATTATAAACTTTCACCTTTTATCCCTTGGTTTGAAGTTTGTACGATTTTAGCTTCAGTATTATTTGCTTGAGTTCGATCGTTTAGTTACAAAATATGGGAATGTCATTCCAAAGGACAAAATTCGAGCAATTAAAACTAGGGGAACTATGATCCTTAAACTTTAAACTAGGGAGTCAAAAGTGAAATTAAGCTAGCGTGGTAATTATCTACCAAGAAAATGAAGTGGTAATTACCTACCTTATAAGAAAACTGTTCAAACATCAATTGCAAAATTAAGAAAACTTATTTTCAATTTTGAATATATATGATCTTTACCCTAGATTCTAGATTTGAAGATTGTGCAACAATTAAAAGGAAAACAAGGTAAAAATCTATAAAATGTCTGCGCCACATCAAATTAATAAGAAAACCACATTTATTATATAATTACAGAGAATAAATTTATTTATGATTTTTATCTAGATTGAGATTCCAAATGAAAATGAACTCTACCAAGCTGATTGAGCGCTCCATTGTGGAAACTAATTACCAATAGAAAACATACCTTCAAATCTAGAACAAGATCTTCAACCTTTTTTCTTCACACGCAAATCCTCTAAAGTTGAGCAGCAATTGATATGAAAATCAACAAATTGACCGCACAACTTTTTTGAGAGCAAATGTTTGATTTACACCGAGAACTTTTGTATTTATATTAGCGTTAGATAAGACTAAATTCTTTAGCCACTACAAGGAGTGGTGAAAAAACCCTAACCATTGTTTGGCAAACAGAATCAAGAGTGATGAAACAATGTAGAGAGAAGAGAAATATGAAGATAAATTGAGTTTGTTAGGTTTAAAGAGAATGAGAATAAAGAAAAATGATTTTTAGAAAGAGAGACCTCAGATTAAAGAAAAACATGATAGTTATGTTGGCTTATTAGCACTTAGCTTTTATAAGCTATCTTCTAATTTTGTCACAAATAATTTTGCTTTGTCAGAGCAGGACATTCGGGGACTAAAATCAAACAAGAAGCAATATTCATTAAGATAAGAGAAACAAAATGTTGTTTACACATATCCTAACTAGTCAGAAAGTGACTTCGACCTCCGTGGTCAAGGTTATTCAAGACATTGACACAAACAGTGAGAAGAGAACAAACAATGAACAAGACATTGACACAAGTGAACTTCCATAAGACCCAAACTTAGGACTAGGAAACTATTTACAGGTACCAAAAAGGCAAGCTTCAAGCTTGAAAGGAGTTTTGTCTTCGTTTTAAGTAACAAACACAGAGAATGCTTCACCATCACTCAAAGAACCAGATTTATGCATAAATATAATTTCCTCTTTTTTGAAGGAGAAAATTTATGCAAAATAACCATTTTATCATGGTTAATAGACGACAAACTTGTTGAGGAAGACGAACAAGTTTTCTACAATAAATTCGTAGTAGAAACTACCGTGATGACAGGGAGAATTACTAGAGCTAGAATTGAATATAGTTGTTGCCAAAAGGAGCTATCTATGTTGACGTTTGAAGAACACGTTGTTAGTGATCTCAAACAACCATATGGATGTCTTTACCACTTTAAAAAGACATGTGTTTCCAAGATTTATTGATTGTTGCTTGACATGAACTGGTGTAGAAAGTGCTAGGAAACATTAACCATCACACAAAAGAAAATTCGTCAAATCAAAAGGATAGTTCTCATCAATTTGTATGCAAATACTTGTTTTCTCATTAACTTTATTCTAACTAAGTTCTTTTAAATTAATGATTTATGACAATTTGGAGAACTCAGAATTGATATTTCTAGAAGTTACTTTTGGAGGGTTATCCATCCAACAAATATGTCTTTTATGTTTCCCTCAACTAGGACACAATATATGAGAAAAAAATCAAAGGGTGCAGTTGCATTCACATTGATGAACTAATCTTTTAAGGGAACAAATTACGTACAGACAAACATTCATTATTGTGACTCAAAGCAGACTGTATAATTTTTGGAAAGCACATTGATGTTTACCTATTTATATTGTTATAGAACTTTTTAATGTTGTCATAAACAATGTTTTTTCGTGGTATTCAACATTTGAATCTTTTTATTCCCATGACTCATCTTTTCTTTTTTATAAGCATGAACTATGCAGATTGATTGTCTTTTGTTGTATATTATTCAGTTTAAAATTAACAGGGGCTTTTATCACGTAACATTCTTTTTGTTTTCTGTTTATTTATCTTCTCAACGTTTTTGCTACTACATTTGTAAACCTCTTTATAACTTTGAAATCCCTTTGTACCCTCGTAAGGTTCTCCCCACCCCAATTTCTTAGTATTCACACAATCTAAGATGGCAAAACTCTTATTTATTACTTCATTGCTCTATAGAATTCATGGGACAAGGGTTGCAGACATACCTTTTATCGCCACCAAAAAGGCATGTGAGTGACATGGAATTTGCAAGAAGCTAATTATAATAATTGAAAGGATAAGTGGTTAACAAAGTCTCATGATCCCTTGTAGGGTGTTCATTCAATCAATGATAGTAGATACGAATAGGTATTTAGGTTTCTATCATATAGTATTTTTTTAATACTGAGGTATTTTTTAGAGTCATATGTCATCACATCACTGCTTTATTTTACTTTTCTTATGCAACATTAAAGTGAATAATCATGTTTTTCCATCTATTTTGGATACTTTGGAGATGTGGAAGCCGAAGTTTGGTTTCAAAGAACATATGAATTGAGAGTTAAGGAGAGAACTTTCTTCTTATAATATTATCATGTTTTCTATTGCTTTCAAACTAATAAAATTCTTACCTTGAGCCCACTCACAGCAAGAACGGGTCAATCTTACTCTCTATATCTCACGCGCTCAGGTAAATTGTTTTTCAAATAGTTTTGTTCATGAAATAAAACATATAAAATATCATACAAATGGATCCAAGCATATCATGATACACAAAATTTGAGTCATAAGGAAGTAGGTATCAACATGAAAACAATTTAAGCCTTTAAAATTTAATTGAAAATAAGTTGTATTTTTATTTCAAAACGGTTAATAGTATAAGGTGATTATATATATTTTCCCCTTATTTATAATTATTGCAAATATAAAAATAAATTGATATTAATATTGCAATAACTTCAAATAAATATTATATAATTTTACTTGTATTTTAATGATATTAAAACATATATTAATTAATTATATCATCATTTTTTATGTTAATTTTTTATGTCTTTCAGCACATGTTTGCTCATTAGGAGTATTAACCTACAGTTCCTCACAACACCAACACTCTCACGGCAAACAAATGAATAAACAAAGTATATATATTGTAATGGTTGTTTCAGCTATACGCTAAAGGGGAAAATAACAAAATAAACTCACGGAGAGAGAACAACACGAAACTAAAAGAGGAGATAACACGCGGAGGAGCCCTCGATAGTAGTGGTGGCCACCTAGGAGAACATCTGGAGAATTTTGCGTACACATGTTTGCTATCGGCCTGTAAAATACACGATTATTGCATCTATATATTAATATATCTTAGTAATATTGATGGTATCTCACGAAAAATGAGAGAAAAGGTTGAGAGAATAGAAAACTAAAACTGAAACTGTATTAACATGAGAAAGTGTGTGTCCATTACAATAGCTATTCACCTTATACACTAATAAACTCTAACTAACTCTAATCAATTTCTAATTATCTCTACTAGCCCCCCGCAAGATGGAATGTGTTACTAACACTTCCAGCTTGGGATAAGCCAAAAAAACTAACTAAACCAGTGAAAATATAATGAGAAAAGCCAAATACAATTGCTGAAACTTATGTGAAAAACAGAGAGAAAAACTGTGGCGCTGAAAATACATCGGCCAAAAGGAAAGTGATACAATCATGTAAAATCAGCAAAGCAAAGGCATACAAGCCAGTAAAATCATCAAAGCTTAACTCCATTAGACAGAAATGACCTTTAACACTTAACCATCTAGCAAAAATAAAACAATCAAATGTTTAACCACACATGCAGAAGCTAAAATTAACATAGCTTAACCACTTTGCAGAAGCAACAAGCTTAGTCACTCAAAATAGAAGTTAAGTTCAACATATAGCCACTTAACCAAAATGAGCAGAAGCCAAAAAAACAGTACGAAAAACCATAAGACAACACTATATCAGAGATGAAATGTTGCAGCAGCTAACTTTAAATCAGTGTCATCAAAGAGATTATCCACAAACAGCTTTTGAACTCTAGAACAGAATAGTAGATCTAAACACCAAAGGCATGAATACCTCTTGCTAGAACACGTGAATCCAGTTCACAAGCAAAGGAGGATTGAATTTCAGCTTGGAAGCAAAACCATTGTTACAACTATAGCAGCTGGAGCATAAACAAAATTCCAAACCAATGAAACATCATCAAGAATAAACAAAACTGATTGCTGGAAATGTCAGAGTGCACAATCCAAACAAATGATCAAGCATTTGACGTGCATTTCAAGTCTACAGGTTTACGAAGCCACTTGAAAGCAACTCATCAAACATCTTGCAGGTAGAAACCTTCTGAGAATTACACGAATCTGTCAAGAACAGATGCTTGAATGTAACCAGAGCAACACAGGAAATTTTATTGGAGAGGAAACAGAATTGCGACAAGATGAAAATGTTTCGAACCAAAAGAGAGCCAAATCAAACGTGATTAGGATGCAAGAACTGATATCACCATGTCTGAAACAAAAATCATAATCAGATAGCAAGGATATGGAACCGAATCACCAAATCAGTAAACAAGAACGGAGCAACATCTTTCATCACTTCTCGAAGAATTGCGCATCAGTTAGGGCATGGAAATGCTAAATCATAGATCGACCCATAGGAGAGCAATCGAAAAACAAATTGATCAAGAATACGGAATTAAAAGACCAAAGCTCTAAATGAACACGATGGGAGATATGAAGAGCGAGGATTCTAGAAGAGCAAGAAAGAGATATTTGCTTGACTTTTTCAGGAAAATTGTCAGAAGAAATCTTCAATGAAAAAGAAACAGAGAAATAAAATAAGGGAGAGAGATCAAATCAATCATTTTGAAGGAGGAATATGATCAATGGAGGAAGATTTGGAAAATAGAAAATGACTTTCTCAGGAAAATGAACAGAAAGGAAAAGAAAAAGAAAATGCTTTAAAACTTGGAGAGTGGAAGGTATTTTTTGGGTGGATGGAAAGACTCTCATACCATGTTAGTAAACTTGGCATCTCAAGGGAAAATTTGAGAAAAGTTAGAGAGAATAGAACACTCAAATTGAAACTGTATTAAAAGGAGAAAGTGTGTGTCCATTACAATAGCTTTCAACCTAATATACTAATAAACTCTAATTAACTCTAATATGCTTCTAATTATCTCTAATAATATATGGGATCTGAGTAGAAAATAACTTCATTGAAAGAGAGAGAGACTCACGACGCTGAGGGTGATTGGTGCATGGATGTCAACATCCAAAGAATTGTCTTCAAATTAGAGTCTGGCGATTTGATCTGCATAGGTAGTAATAAATATTACCAACAAAACATTGATTCATATTTACAAATGATTAAACATCTAAAGATAGAGGGGGAGAGAGAGAAAGAGAGAGCATGTACTTGAAATGGCAATGAAGTTGCTTGTCACTTAGAGGAAATCCCGGACAATCACAAAACCCAACAACACAACTGCAGATCCGTGAATTTCTTCTATGCTGGAAAGATCACAACTCCTTCAACTAAAGGGCATCAGATCAATAGATTTCTTCTGTGTTGAGAAGATCAAAACTCGTTCAACTAAATAGCTGCTGCTCAGTGTTGGAGTGTGAGAAACCCTAGGGCTTCTATGGTGAGTGAAATTGTGGTAGATGGACTAGGTCCACTTTTCTATGGTTTATGTGAGGTGTTTGGTCATTATTAAAATATTATTATAATGTCGTTTGAAATGTTATTAAAATATTAGAGATCCCCACCAACATCAATTTCTCATAATAAATTAAGAGAATTTCAACTATTTAAAATATTAATTTATATTTTAAAAATATCATTTAAAAGTTTATATGTGATAAGATTTTCCATTAAAAGAAAAAATAAAGAAAACATAGAAAGCAATAGACATGAATAAGATCCTAACTCGCATTTAAGCATATGAGACTATCCATCGTTAGATTGTACTTTCTTTGCATGAGTATCCTGATAACATAAATGGTTTAATTTGTAGAAGATTAGAAATCCCCACCAACCCCCTTTTCTAGCTAAAATTAAAGAGAATTTTGAATCGAACAGGTTAGTCTAGTGGCTAGGGAGTGATGCTTTGAGTAGCAGCTCCTCGATTTGAACCCTTGTAGACGAACTTTGGCCTATCAAAGAAGAAAAGAGAATTTTGAAAATAAAAAGTTAATTATTTTCTAGTAATATTATTTAAAAATTTATATATATGATAAGATGGTCCATCAAAGGAGAAAGTAAAAGACATAGAGAAAAATGACATGAAAAAGACCTTCATTCGTATTTTGGCATATGATAGTAACCATCATTAAATTTATTTGTAGTGTAATTTATAGAAAATTAGAAATGTCCACCAACTTCCATTTCTCATAAATATTAAAGGGAAATTTGACAATTTAAAACATAATAAATTTCCAAATATATGTTTTAAAAGTTTCTATGAAATAAGATGGTCCATTAAATGAGAAAATAAAGAAAACAGAGAGAAAATAAAAATAAAAAAGATTATCTTAACTCATATTTAGGCACATAAGAGTAACAATCGTTAGATTGTGCTTGTATCACATAAGAATATAAGATATTTCTAGAAGACTTAAAATTCCACCAACCCCCATTTCTAGTGAAAATTCATGTGAAATTCAAAATATTAATGTATTTTATGTCTTTTGTATTTATTTTATCATTTATTAATGGAATATCTTATAACAGTTAAAGTTGCAAAAATTCATTTTTTATAAGATGGTCCATTATTAAATAAGAAATTTGAAAAAAAACGACATATAAAAGTTAAATAAAAAAAGATATTAACTCGTATTTATGGGTATGAGAGCATCATGTCATTAGACTATATCTGTATGTGTATCTAGGTGGTCTAAGGTGTTTCTAGAAGACTAGAAATTCCCACTAACTCTCATTTCTTGTAAAAATTAGAGAGAATTTTGAAAATAAAAATATCAATTTATTTTCTAAAAATATGTTTAAAAAGTCCATATGTGATAAGTTGATTCATTATTAAACAACAAAATAATAAAGAAGACATGGAGAAAAATGAAAGAAAGATCTTAACTAGTATTTACGCATATGAGAGTATCTATCGTCGTATTATACTTGTATTTATATCTTGGTGGTCTACCGTATTCCTAGAAGATTAGAAATCCCTACTATTCCCCATTTCTTATCAAAATTAAAGAGCATTTCAATAATTAAAGTATTAATTTTATAACACCTTAATTTTCGAGTCCATTTTTTTTTCAAAACACTAACAGAAGCTAAATTATAATTTACAATAACTAATGAAAATAATTTCAACTCTTTCAATTTATACAGATTCCTATACAGCTGAACAAATTAATATATGAACTTGAGACTCATGTTCACCATGTGTGGCTATACCTAAGAAAAGCCCACAACTCGTCCTATGTGTGGCTTTTGCTCATAATCTTTTGATACCTTGGTAAGCATCAGTTATATGTAAACATATAACTGAGTAACCCCCAGCATTTTTTTAAAACAGTTTTATACCATATCGCAGCCAGTCTAACTGGAAAACACCCTATTTAATTCCTAAAACACAATTTAATCCACAATCAATGCAACAACTCATACATAATGCATGCTATGACAATTACGGATGTATGCATGTCATGATCTTTTGTTATCATACTTGTTTCATTTCTTTTCTTTAGTCTTTTATGGGAGCCTCGTGCACAAGACTCCTCCCTAGGCGCATGGCAGTAACGCACGCTTGAGCTCAATCATGAGACCACGACAAGCGTCCCTACCGTGATCAAACTGCCGGGCTATCTTGTCCTCCTTCATTGGGGATAGCCTAGGACTATCTTACCCTATTCATCGGGATAGTCCTATCTTTCGGGCCATCTTCCCGGTCACCGGGCAACCCTACTAGTTAAGGCCATCTTACCCCATTCATTGGGATACCCTACATTCTCAATCTTTTCATGCTTGTCCACTTACCCGGTGTCTGACCGGTAGGATTCAACCCGCTTACTCAACATTTGTTGATGGGGGAAAGCTTAATCTTGTCTTTAAATTTTATTTTCATTTCACATAAAATTATATCATGCATTTCACATTCAACTCATATCATTTGCATTCAACATTAATCATTTATCATTTATGACATTACAATTTCATTAACCATTAATTAAATCACATGTCATCCATGTCATAACACTATACTTATCATAATCATTTCAACATCCATCTTCAAGAAACTCAATTCACCAACATAACAACAAAGCATTCACCAAAATGCACATCCACCATGGCATCACAAGAAGCATGTTTTCTAACAAAATCACTTTGGTATCCATACATACTCATAACAACCCAAAATCACATTTTAGCACACATTTCTTCAATAATTCCAAGCCAAGCCATATTCATATAAACCAAATTATCAAGTCATCTAACATACACAAATCCAAACCTATTTTATCACACATTTATGATGATGATTTTCGAAATTCCACATAATAGACTTTTTGGTCCTAAAAAATTTTCAATTCACTTAGAATGAAATCATAACCGGAGAAAATATATTTCAAATCAAAGAAAATCAATGCATAAATCATTTCCAAAAATGGTGACTTCTTTTTAGACCTAGAAAAACATAAATTTCTAAACAAATGTAACTTTTTCAAAATAGTTTCTTTAATTAGATTTTATTTTCCTTAATAAAACGATGATTTTCGAAATTCCACCAAATTGTTATCTAGTGCTAGTAAATTTCTAATTTGGGTAGCATCAAATTATAATCGCGAAAAAAGTATTTCAAGTCAAAGCAAATCAATTCAAAAATCACTTCCGAAAATGGCAAATTATCTTTAGATCTAGAAAAACTTAAATGTCTAAACAAATGTGACTTTAATTTTTTCAATTAGTTTCCTTGGATTCTTAAAATGACAAATATTTCTCAGATTCCGTGTAAGTTTACACCATTCGGATTCTTAAATTCCAATTGGGTGCAATACGTTTTCCAATTATATCCCTAAACAAATACACACCCAACAAACTCCACTAATATCCAAATAAATGATTCTTTCTCTTGTTTTTTTTTTCACTCCCTCTCTGTTTAATACACAACCAATAATAAACTTTTAACTATAACTAGTACTAACCTTGAAAAATATTGGAATTTTTTTAATTATTGCTACAATTAATGACTTATATTTTGGATCAAAAAAACCTTTTAGAATGTGACCTATATTTAGGACCATAGGGAGTATATTATTAAAAACAAAAAGTAAGGTTTTTTGGGCCAGTGGGTTTTGTTTTATTAAAATAAAATTAAAGTTGTTCCTCAAAATATTGTTTCCACATCAAAATAGAATTCATTCATTAAATAGAAAACATCACTCATTTTGATTCTTCACTTCTATCAAGCTACTTAATGAGAAGGAAGTTAAAACACCATTTTGTACACCTCATTAGGGAGATAAAACACTTGTGTTGGGAGATTTGATGTTAAAGTTGGAACACATACACTTACCGATAAGCTAAGGTAATCAATGTGTAGATTGAGCATTACACTCATATCACCTATAGGTTTGGCAGCAACCTCCTCTTGATCTAGTATTTTTGTTAGATGCAATTGAAACTGCTTAAATTAGGCTATAGTTGCTCTTTTTATTAGATTTTATTTTATTATCTATTTTCTCACTTAGGCATAATATAAAAAATACATTTGAAATTATGATCACCGTCAATTGAAAGAAATGACCTTAAATTAATACGTCATTTGTAACAATTTCATTCTCGTAATAGTTTTAAAATCGTTCCAACTTGATTAATAAGTTGTTTCATCTAACTATTTCAATTTAAAAAAAAAATATAATTTATTTACAAAATACATGGCAGGGAATTAAACTGCATGTATATTTTCTTTGTTGTATCGGCTAAAGCGTACAATTGTTCACCCAAAAAAGGAGTGCAATTAGTATTTTTTTTAAAGAAAAATTTCTTAGCAATCAAAACTAATAAATTGATGATAAGTCAAAATCACTTTAATTATTTGAATTCATTTAAGGGCAAATAAAATCACTCAAGAATATTGAGATGGGCATTTCATCATGTGTACAGTGACCTATGTCTCAAATTTCGTTTGTGATTAAAACACAGACACTGAAATCTCAATGGCCATATTATGTTTTCCCACTTATAGTGTTTGAGGAGAAATATTTTTTTGTGTCAGTCAAATTTTTCTTACTAAGAAGTCAAAGTCAATAACTGACCTCACTTAGTGAGATAAATCTCTATTTAATGAAAATTCGAAGTTAATCATTATGTTCACTCACTCATTGCTTAATGACCACATTCTCAAGCACTATGAAATCTTTAAATCATACAAAATTTTGGTCAGAACATATATTTCTCATGCCAATCAAAATTTTCTCCACCGCTCGCCACTGCCAATTAAGTCCGTTAGAACACTAAGGGTGACTTTGCTTCCTATATGCTTAGCACCACTATTTGAGTACTAATTCCAACTTGAGTTGATTGATACACGCGTGTATATACCAAAACTTGAACAATTAAGAGAAAACTTTATAAAATGTCATCACCTAGATATGTAAAATCCCTTTCTTAAATAAGCGAGCAAGGTCAACGATTTTGGTTTCTCTTATGTTCTTCACCATGTTGTGTTTCTGCTAAATTTTCTTTCCCTTTCGAGATAATGTGCTTGCAACGTCAATTGTCAAACAAGCCATGTCTCTAGTGCCGGTTAAACTGTGCAAGACGGTAGCAGAAGGACAAGATACCAGTATGTATAGTAGTATCAGTATCTCACGCATAAAAACTGTCGAGACAATAAATCGCTGAGAAGGAGTTAAAGAAAACTCTAAACTTAAATCACAATGCACAAAACTACAAATGCAAATGAAAAAAAGTAAAAATTGGTTGATTGTGTCAATATGTGAACCTCTCAGAATGAACCTCTATGTAAGGAACACGAAAAATAGAAGAAAAGTAACCTTTAGAAAATAGTTTAAAAGAATAATTTTACTAATATTTTCATTATTTGAAAGAGAATAAAATTTTATTGATAAGGAGTATGAACAATTGTAATAATTGCATCCAGACAATTCAGTTTTGTTACCTCTCTCTAAAAATTTTAGGCAGCTCCTCATGACCTACATAATCCAGATCCATCATCTCTGATACAAGTAATTTTAAAACTTTACATGAGGGAGTGAGAGAGATAGAGAGATTGTGTCGGCGGTAACTAGGCTCAAATCTTTGTTCAGATTTAAGGAAATAGGAAACATCAAAATATTATAGGAAAAAGTTCTCTCCCTCAAACTGTAACACTCTCAATTTTGCTAATTAATTACTAAATAGGAAATTATTCCGCTAGAAAAATATTTCGATTCCGATTATATGATTAGAAAATATTGGAGAACGATATATTTTAATTCTAGAATTTTTGGTTGCGTTTTTAATTTTATATTGCACGCATAACAATCGAAATATACGAGTTATTCCAAACATATCTACATTCTAGAGTATTAATCAATAAAAGACAAATCCCTCTAACACTCCATACTCTCCATGTGGTCAAACCATACCCTAGACATAGGGAACTTGATTTGCTTCAACCACTCCAACTATTCACACCATGCTTTCATGTACCCCTCAACTATTCAACAAAGCTCTCCAAACACTCCAAGACCCCTCAAAAATCTCAGCCCACTTCCTCTATAAATAGGGGACTTTACTTCACTTCCAAACACACTAAAACACAAGCTTCTCTTCTCCTTTCTCTCTAAAATTTTCTTGAGTCCAAAATTGGTGTTGCTTGTAGTGATAACTTTGGAAGCTCTACCCTTCATCAACCCCTTTAATCCTTGAGGATAACCTTGGTAAGGGGAAGTGAGAATAGCTTAGTGTAGAATTTAGTTGGGTATTTGGGTGAGGGTTGGCCCTAGACCCTCTTCATTCATTAACTTTCAAAGCTGGTTCTGTCTTATGCTTGTTGATTTAGAGCCCATATTTTAGGAATTGATCATTGGATAATTCAGCTCCATGCTTAAAAATCATTTTAAGATGTGTTTTAACTACTGGTAAAGTTTCATAATTTTTGGATGATGTTAAGACCTTATTTTGATTCTTGAAACATTATTGCTCTATTCTGTCTGGTGAGTTCATGCTACTAGAGTTACTTTGTGTGTATCATTAAAGCTCTTATTCTGTTTATATGCGTACGAAAATTTTTATGATGATAGATCTGTGTATTAGCTTTCCAGATTGGTATCATTTGTAATTTTTGATCTTGTATTTGATTTTATATGGATTTTTGAGTGACACAAGGTCATTTCTGGAACAGTCAGAACATTTTGGTTTTTCTGCACCATTTGGGAAACATATTTAACTTGGGAAAATTTTTATGAAAAACTAGACTCAAAGTGGATCATTTCTGGGTTGGTTTCCTAAATGTTTAGTAACTGAGTGATTTTATAAAAATAGTTGAAGATGAAGATCGTGTTACTGTAGTTTTCTGTTTGCTGGAAAAAGTTGTAACTTTGAGAAAATATTTCGTACTGTATTACTCCTCCAAAATTCTTGAAACATTTATATGTGGTGTGTTAATATATCTTCTATATCATATCAAAAATTCATATTTTTCTGGGTACGTATGAATTTATTATACTTTTTTGACTAGCTACTGCCAGATCCTGTACAGTTTGAAAGAAGGATTTTTCTGGCCATCTTAAATATTTTTAAAAATTCTGGAAAAATTCTATTTTGACCCTAACACTGTGAAGTAACTGTATAAATTAATTGGGGACCAAATAAAATTTTTTAATATTTATTCTACCCCTTTTAAAGAAAAGACAGCATACTGAAGAGTCACTGAAACAAAGGAAAAACCACTTTTCCTTCAACCTTTGAATATTCGAAATTTATGAGCTTTTTAATACCAAATAAATCATTTTTAAGATGTTAATGATGTTTTCAAAGCTAAGTGGTTGTTTTGGACTTATTTATAAATTCCTATAATTTTTGGATATGGTTTAAATGATAATATGTCTAGAAGGACTAAAGTAAATTTCAAACAATGGTGTTAATAGTAGAAGTTAATAAAGGCCTAAGTGCCAAAAGATGAATATAGAAAATGTGAAAATTGAATATATGACTTTTAAAGGTGTATTCTCCCTATTAGGAGTATTATATGAATACCATGATAATTGCTTTGTTTTTGGGAATTAAACTGAAATCTGTGGTAAATGATTTGACAAGGTGGTGTGATTAGTAATCCTCTTTGCAAAATGTTGTTTGAGCCTAGTTGTATGGATGGAATGTGAACCTGGTTGAATCCTTGTGATAAACTATGCTTAAAAGTACTAAAACACCTTGAGATTGTATGTTTTGAAAATAGTATTTTCGAAAACTTCTATTAAGGAGGAATAAAAGGTAAAAGTGGTGCGTTGGCACAATAACGTTATACTCTAGGGAGTGAGTTTTGGCCTTTGGGGGCTTTAACCAGAGTGTGAGATGCCTAGGGGACTCGGTGGTAGCTCCCCGATGTCGGGCTACTCACTGAAAAAGCTCGGTTACCTCGACACGTCTCTAAGTATATTCTGGATTGGTGGAGAGTACTGAGGTACATGGACTTGTACGAACGAAGTATGACTCCCGGTCACCTCCTTAATAGAAAGAGTCGCTAGCGATGATGTCATTTTTTTTTTTGGAGTCTCATGCGTTATGGTATCCTTGAATGTGCATGTTGTGTGATGTTACGAGTGAGAATATCAATTGTAAGCTATTATGGATTTTCTGTTTAAAAATCTAAATATCCTGACTCTCCTTCTACCAAACTTTGCTGTATCTCACTCCTCTGTTTTGTGTTGTATTTATCTGTCTATGTATATATCTATTACGCGATACAATAGATGGCGGCTCGAGAGACCCTCTTGGAAATCAACTGTCCGATTGAATTTGGCTACTGGGAGCATCATGTGTCTCTGGGACGTCCACTTTTGTAGGAAAAGTATCCTTCTGGATATCTCATCCGTCACTACCGATGCTCCGGCCCACTTACATTGGAGCAACCTTGATGTTGGTTATTCGGACACCCCTTGGTCTCATGCCTGTACCCGCAGCGTTCCGACCCGCTTCTGATCTTTCTTATTTCACTCCGTCTCTTGAGGAGCAGTACTCTGGTGGCCAGGGTTGGTTCTTCAACTCGCCTAGGGAGAGCTCTCCTGAGAGTGATCCGAGTGAAGATACTGGGATGGAGGGTGCAGCGTCCTTTATTTAGTTATATTTTCGTTAAGACATTTTGGATGGCTGTAATATTTGATCAGTGCATTTCCTATGTGCGACATCTTCTACTCTTCGAGTGGTAGAGTATTTTTTTGTCATGTCGTCTAGGATTCCCAGTAATTTATGTTTGTTATCTGACTAATTAATATATCTATGTTATATTAGCTTATCGTATGTGTGTTAGTTACCAAATCTAAACTTTCATTCGACTAGGTCTCATTACCGTTTCGAATATACAACTATCAAGTTTCAAAAAATTTAACTAGAAATTTAACCTCTCGATACAAGTATGATGAATTAGCCTTAATAACTTTAATTGAATATCTCATTCCGCTTAGAATAAATTGGGGCGTTACACAAACTATCTGCTCAACTCTTTCAAACTAAATTTCCGCTTCCATATCTCCAATGTATCCAAAGTAGATGAAATGACCAGATTTTGCACTTACAAGCTGCAAAAGAACTGTAAAATAAAGTAGCGATGTGAGGATCGATGACCACCAGAAAATACATTACTATAGAAAACTATGCTTTGAATAACAATGATTGGAACCTGAGTAGCTATCAGCATCTACTATCCTTGGTTTAATGGACACCATACAAGGGATCATAGGACTTTGTTTATTACTTTCCCTTTCATTTATTATCATTAGCTTCTTGCAAATCTCTTGGCCCCTACATGTCTTTTCGATGGCGAAAAAATCCATCTCTACAACCCTTGTCCAATGAATTCTATGTGATCCATTAAGCAATAAATAAAAATACCCATCTTAATGTGTGTTAATACTATGAAATATGGGTCACGAGAAGCTTAGGAGGGTTATAATGGTATTTTAAAGTTACAAAGAGGTTTACAAACTTAGTAGCCCAAAAGTTGAAAAGATAAACAAATAGAAAAAAGAAGGTTACCTAATAGAAGTCGTGCCAAGGGCTCTATTGAATAAGTTGGGGAAGGAGGATAGTTTTTCTTTTTTGTTATATGCGGTATATTCTAATCTTGTTTAAGTCATATGTTGTTGTTTAGTAATTTTAACTCAGGCTCAATGGCTTTTAGTCTACTCAGACTTCAAAATTTTAATGCACTAGATCTAGATTATATTCATTGTTGTTTATACATGCACTGGAACACGTGTATGTATCGATACTTTTGGTTCTATATATAATAAAATAGATCTGTTGTTGATAAAAAAGGAAGTCGTGCCAATGATTATATTATTTTTTTAGGATAAATGTATAGAAAGGGCTAGTATTAACACGGGCTAAGTTAGATGTAAATAGTATACAAAAACAAACAATCAAAAGTTTGCATAATTTATACTCATAAAAGAAATTAAAGATGAGTGGTAAGAGTAAATAGATTCAAATGTAAACTTCAAAGGGAAGACAGCAATGAAGTATAACAATGTAGATAGGTAAACACCAATGTGCTAACCAACAACAACATATTATGCATTGAATCACATCAGTGCTTGTTTGTTTGTATGTTATTGTTTTAAAATAAAGATTCATTCATCAATGTAAATGCAACTAAAACCTTCAAAATGTTTTGCATATATTGTGTTAGATTGAGGGCAATTTGAAAGTCATATTTGTTGGATGGACGACTCTACAAAAGTAGCTTTCAAAAACATCATTTATAGCTGCAAGTGAGTTCTCCAAATTGTTGTATATCTTTAAATTTTTTTTAAAAAAAAAAAATTTGTTAGAATAAGATTAATGAGAAAACAAATATCTGTACAATCTTGAAGAGCTCATATTTATTAATTCTTTTGTGAAAATGTTAAATCATCCCCAACGAATTACAAAATCCTTACAAAGTATCATGTTAGCAACAGCAATTGGTTAGGAAATTGAAATTGGAGAAGAGTAAGGAGAGTTGTAATTTTCCATTCGCAAACATTTAAATGTCTTCATTTTGTACCAAAAATTAAAAAAAGGAAAAGTAAAATCTTTAAACCAACGGCTAAAAAATACTAGAGATAGTGAAAAATGGTTAAACATATGCAAAGAGAAATCATATAGATTTTGTCATACTGCAATCATGTGATAAGATGCTTTGTTTCATTACTTAGTCCAAATCATTTACAAATGCAATAAGGACATAACTCGTCACGATAGGAAGCCTCATGCAATTTGAAAAATTGAGCAATTCTAAATATTTGTGTAGTCTAACAAGCATATTTGCTTGAAGCTATTTCAAAAGAAGTCAATCCTTTCCAGGGTAAAGAATAAAAATTCATTTAAATTTCTCAGTATGCATACAATATGGATGGGATGAAGAAGGAAACTTCTCACATCCGAATAAGTTTCCCCCATTTATACAAACTAAAAATGAAGGTGATGTATTTATATAGTAGAAAACTTGATCATCATCCTCAACAAGTTTATGCTCTAGTAGTTATGATTAAATAGTTCTTTTGCATAAATTTGCTTCTTTGGATGAAGAGGAAACTACATTTATACTCTAGTCTTATTTTAAGGTTGAAGGTGATGCATTTTTCATGTTTGTCACTTTAGACGAACACAAAACATCTTTCAAGCTTCATGATAGCCTTTTAGGTATAGATCGTTCCTTGTCCTTAGTTTATGGTTTTAGGAAGTTCACCTGTGCCCAAGTCTTCTTCATTGTTTCCTTCCTTCTCAGAACGACTCTTTTTATCACGTCTACAGCTTCGAATCAAATCAACACATGAGTCCACATTTTCTTCCACACTATTATAGAATATGAGGTCATGTTACTTCTTTGACTTTGTTTCCTCGGCCTAGATATTGAATAATCTTGACCTCGGTGATCCGAGTCACCTTTTGACTCGCCAGGATCTGTGTAAACATCATTTCGTTTTCGTTGCCTTAATGATTATTGGTTCTTATTTTCTTTTAGTCGCTCAATGGCCTACTATGACAAAGAGAAATTATTTGTGATAGAATTAAAAGATAACGTACAAAAGTTAAATACTCATAATAAACCAACACAAGCATAGTATTGTTCTTCAATCTTCCATCTCTCTTTCTATCCAACTAAACACTAGAAGAAAAAAATTATTCTTGTTTAATCTGCCTTCTCTCTTTTTGAACCAAACACACTAATTTTCTCTTCATATTTTTCTTCTCTCTACATTATTTCTTCACTATTTTTTCTGTTTACCAAAGAAATGGTTAGGAGTTTTTCACTACTTCTTGTGTTTGGTAGAGTTTAGTAATATCTAGCCCTAATTTAAATACAAAATTATTCAATGAAATTAAACAATTTCTATCAAATAAGCTGAACGAGAAATTCATAGATTTTCATATCAGTTACTTATATTATCGAAAATTTATTTGATAAATTACATACTTTCTTACTTATAGTACCACTCATGCTTTAGAGAGTTTGCGCTTCGATAAAAAATGTAGAAAATTCTATTCTAGATTTATAGGTAAGTTTTCTATTGGTGATTATTTTCCACAACGATGTTCTTAATCTTCTTGGTAAACTTTATTCTCATTCGGAATCTCAATCTATACAACAATTAAGATTGAATCTATTTTAAGGAATTTTATTATGACATCATTTTCTTAAAACTAAATTGATGTTGTGTGACAGAGGATGAACCAGACATTTACAAAAATGTACATTGATGACACAAAAGAAATTATAAACTTTCACCTTTTATCCCTTAGTTTGAAGTTTGTATAATTTTAGCTTCAGTATTATTTGCTTGAGTTCGTTCCTTTAGTTACAAAGTATGAGAATGTCATTCCAAGGGACGAAATTTTGAACTGTTCCAACATCAATTGCAAAATTAAGAAAACTTATTTTCAATTTTGAATATATATGATCTTTACCCTAGATTCTAGATTTGAAGATTGTGCAACAATTAAAAACAAAACAAGGTAAAAATCTATAAAATCTCTGCGCAACATCAAATTAATAAGAAAACTACATTTATTATGTAATTACATAGAATAAATTTATTTATGATTTTTATCTATATTGACATTCCAAATGAAAATGAACTCTTCCAAGCTGATTGTGTAACACTTAGTTTTTTTTTTTTAACAAAACAAAACAAGCATAATTCAATAAAATATATACATGTATCAAAATACAAGTGTTTGTCTACAATCCAGAGAATCTACATATTTCCAGCTAAGGTAGCCATACAAAGATTCAAATGACTACCTAAGTAACAAAAAGGGGCTGCAAAACTACTCACGCGCTGACACTCTCCGAGTCCGAGCCACCTGCAACACTGTAACCGTCAGTTATATGCTCGACATACAACTGAGTAACCCGTCGGCCATAAAAACAGTTTTATACAGTATTACAGCCAGTCTAACTGGAAATTCGTCCCAAATCCAAGCCCAACAAACATACACACACAAATAATAATACCAATCACATGGATATGTATGCATGATCATTTTCCATTTCAATTCTTTCCTCTTTTAACGGGAGACACTGTGCACCGGGAATCCATCAAAACACGTGGCAGTAACGCGTATTGATCTCATCATCATCAAGGTCCTGGTGAGCGTCCCCCAAGGATCCTCCTGCCGGGCTACTAACTCTCTCTCGAGCTAGCCCAGGGAACCATCTACCTCGTGTAGATAGCTCAGTACTTCAGGTTATTTCCCCCTTTTCAGGATAACCCTACATTCTCATCTTTTGCATTTTCTCCTCTGTCCTCTTACCTGGTCTACTTCTGGTGGAACTTAACCCTCTTGCTCAACTTCAGTTGAGTGGGAAAGGTCCTGTCTACTTCCGGCAGAACTTAACCCTCTTGCTCAACCTCAGCTGAGTGGGAAGAGCCTCTTTTAACATTTCCGTTTACAGTTCTAATGCATCACACAGTCATATTAAGAACATAGCGTACAAACAAGGGTTTCCAGTATCCTCTTATCCAATTATCAACACCTATTTACTCGGATGCTATGTGACAGACGTGTTATATTCATATGTCTATTGGAACAGAGGTTTTTGGGTGTGTGAGAAGCGAGGAATCTGAAGAATAGCCCCTTTTGAGTCAAGGCACTCCTATTTATAGATTTTTGGGTCCATATTCGAATATATATTCGATTATAGAGCCCCTGTTTTCATTCCTCACCTACATATTCAAATATTAGCTTTGCATATTCGAATAGTATTCGAATATTGGCTTGCATATTCGAATACTATTCGAATATGGACATGCATATTCGAATACTATTCGAATATGACAAGGCATATTCGAATATTATTCGAATATGACACTTCATATTCAAATATTTACTTTATCTTTGTCCCTCTTTTGACTTTTCTATTTACAACTAATCCTTCTTTCCTTTCCTTTGTAAATTGTAACCAAATCCTTTTAAGTCCTAAGTCCTCTTTTATAGATTTTCAAGATGTTACAATTCTACCCCCTTAAAATAATTTTGCCCTCAAAATTAGCAATTACCTCGATTATGTAAATAACTCTGGA